>JZKD02S1674988.1:219494-235719 GCA_000966675.3 Picea glauca
TAAAGAAGAATTGAGATGTTTTGGCTTGTCTATCTTATTGCATAGGGTTGAGGTATGTTCCATGGTTATCTCTTTCTGTTATTTGCTGCATACACACATATAAACACATCTAAAATGTAGATCAACAAAGTGTTTGACGAAATACCTCACTCAGAAAAAGTTTTAAAAAGACACCAAAACAGTGATGATCCTTGCATAATGGCTTGGGATCATTACAAGTAACCTATGTATACGCATTTTGTATAGTATATAGGGTGCATATATGTGGAAAACTATGTATTTTAGCTCTAGATTCATCAAAAAGGGATGAAAAGTCTACATAGGGAAATGGAAAAAGGCCCTCTGTGCAAGATATCAATGTTGAGGCAAATCGTTCTATAACAGTTGTCATGTCACCAAAGAGTCATAATGAAAGATCGCGAGGTCAATTCAAATCAATCAGAGTTAGTATTTTCATAGTTTAGAGAATTTCATGAGCTCAAATTCGTTGGATGCATGTGGCATCATCAAGCAAATTAGAGAGCTACACAAGTTGTTGCGCATTTGGGTTTTGAAGTACAACATGGTATGATAGGTATGAGTGGCAAAATTATTTGGTTTTTGTATTCAAAATATTCATATTCGATGCAAAGAAACCCCTCTCATACCTCTATGCTTCTCTACAAATATGAAAATCTCCCATCGAAGATTGTTGCGCATGGGTTGCAAGGGACATTGCTCACAGCACTGCGCATCATCACCTACCTTGCTTTTACACCCTCCAATGGTTGTTTTAGGTTCTTTCTTGAAGTTTGAAAGGAAAACCTTTCTTATGAACCAAACAACTCAAGCTTCACCTTAAAACAGATATCCATTGATACATCAAACCTATTTTTTCTCATTCGTTGCGCATCTGCAAGTGCTGTGTTTTACACTGCGCACAATCCTTCTTTCTCATTTTCACAAGGAAATTGATACACAACAACATCATGTAATCTACATACGACAGGAGAAGGAACACAAAGGGTGTTGATGTTGTCATATTTGAGCCTCAGTGTCTAAGGTTAGTGAATGCAGATCCAACAATCAAAGATTCTTTTGAACAAGTGGGTTGCATCAGGTTTTGTGAAAAGCTTCAGGGGTATAGCATGCAGGTGGAAAAGGAGTTTGCATTGAGTTTTAATGGAATTAGGTCTAAGGTGGTAAACATCCAGTTTCAGGTTTCTAAAGACACCATCACTGTTGCAACATAGATCCCTGCTCATGGAGAATAATGGTTCAAAGGTATGCAATTAGATCTAGCCTACTATCATGAATGTTTGAAGCCTGAATTTAGAAACATTGATTTTGGAGCCACCATACCCAAATAAATTCTACTAGAGAATCATAGTAATTTTTTGAGGATAATTCAAATGTTTTTTACATGTGAAGGGAGATTCACTAGGGTTTACCAATATCATATCGGGCTCTTAATGCACTTCACTGGTAGGAAACCCTTGAATCTACCCTATTACCTTTTCAGAAGACAAGGGAATATGGTTAACATAGTACAAGTAAGGAAAGATCAAGGAGAACCTAGCCTCTTCCATTTTTCATTGATAATTATTTTGGTATTAGAATAGCTTGGAAAGAGGAATCAGGATTGGGAAGCTTTTGTAGCATCATCACATATAACAATTGATTCTTTTAGAAGCACTTAGAGCATGAGAGATACACCTTCATTTGTAGCAAAGACCACCACATCTGTGCCTGATATTTCTTCCAAGAACAGGGAAAAGGAAACTGAGGAACCTGCAGTAAGTCAACAAGATAAAAAGAAGGGAAAAAATCTCCAATTTCCCCTAGAAGAGGTCACAACTCCTAGCAAACCAATTACTAGGTCAGCAGTTAAAAGGATGCCTACCATGCACACATCAAAATTACCTGAGAAAGATCCAAAATCCTTCACATAAATAGACTTTCCTAATTACAAATACAACCTAATATTTGAGCTGCAAGAATAGTTGAAGAAAGACCATTTTGTCATAGCACAGTTGCAACATGAAAATAAGGAAATGAAGAAAAAATATTTGGAATAGGCCTTGAAGAAAGATATCTCAGTGACAGGTGAAACATCAGTGCCTGTGACTCCAACAAGCTCCAAAACAAAGGGTAAAGGGAAGGCAGTGGAGAAAAGTCCAGAGGTGAATGAAATACCTAAACCTACTGTTACTTTGAATAGATCCTCAGCCAAAAAGTTGAAAACTCAAGAAGAACCTCCAACAAAGAGCCAACCAACAGAAAATAAGAGCACTACTTGTGATGATGGTCAACATACTTTCAAAAGATTAAGAAAACAAATGAGAGAAGCATAAGATATGATAATCCAATGGAGGGAGGAGAATAGAATAGAAAATATGAAATGTATAGAACTCCTAGATGATTGTGAGCCTACAATAGACAATTCCATGTTCATGATGAAAGGAAAGTTGCCTCTACATAAATAGTTGAATAACATATATCTGCAAAATATCACTTTGAGAAAAGAGAACATAACCCTCAAACAAAACTTGCAGCAGTTGGAGATAGAGAAGAGGGGGAAGGGAATGCTTGATTTTCTTTCTAAAGCAACATAAATTTGATTCCCTGTAGCTAGATTCATCAATTTTTCCTTTTTGTCAATGAGCAACAGAAAAAACCCTAACCCTGATTAACAAAATCCCTTAAAAATTTAAATGTGTCATTCTTGTGCACAGTGGTATTTTTTGAGGTATCATTATACGTGATCATTTTTATACCCTACTATGCATTGGAGTCTTCATTTTGATCTGTAAATGAAAAAAATAAAGTTGCGTAGTAGGCATGTTGTGCAACTATAACAATCCAATTTCAAGCAGTTGTATGAAGTTATTTGTCAAAGTTTAGAGTGGGAATCTCGGAGTGATAATGGGATATACATTGAATGCATCAATATAAGGATTTTATCACTTATAAGGTAAAGTGAGCTCTTTCATGGTAGTTTTACATGTATCAAGGTTTTAAGGTTTGAGAGGAAAATGCGTTTTTTGGAGGAAAAGGGGTCTGGGTCACCCTTCCATGACTATGGAGTTATTGTTAGCATCAACCATCATTTTCAATCAACCCAGGTCATAAAAAGCAAGAAAAGTGAAGAAAGAGAAGTTGATACGCAACTATGTTGCATTTATACTGTAGGTTGTTGTTGTGCAACAAACATGCTGCACAACTATGACAAAGTTTCCAAAATGCCTTCAAATCGGTTTAAATGAGTCAACAAGGTGTGCCAACTTGTCCACATCGAATGCAAGGGTCAAGAGAATCATATTAGGGACTGAAGGTTTTGTTTTAATTAGGTTTTTATGTGAAATTAGTGAGTCAAGTTTGACTCCTTCTGAGCAGTTTGTTCATATTGTGTAGCCAAATATATTGTAACTGTTAGCATTATCATAGGATGGCAGTTGAATTCAAATTTTGGGAGGATAGGAAGACATTTTGGTATATATTTTATGAAGATACGAGAGCTTAAAGTTGGAAAGTGTGTAAGAAAAGGACTGTTGAACACATTTTGTAATTCTCTTTGATATTAATGAAATTTGTTGGATCATAAGTCCCTAATATTTGACTCCAGAGATACATGTGATTGTGTTGCTTTATGCATATGATCTTACAATTTTTTGTCTTCAAGTTTAGATACATCTATTTGATATGAATTCTTCTATATGTTAACGTGAATTATATGTATCAAAATTCATCTGCATTGGATGCTCTGTTGCATGTAATTTCATGTGCCTTTCTACTATAATAACCTTGGGATTCATCCTTGATAGATTCCCTAAGGGGGTTATTTGCTTCATATGTAATCTTAAATCTACAATGATATCTAATAGGATTAAAGGAGTAATTTCTATCTTGCCTCTGATCAAACATCTTTCAATTGATTTTTGAAATTTTAGTGACTCTATTTCCCAATATAGTTTTTGTCCACATTGCCACCAACTCTATGAATTCAATCTTTCTTTAGAGATCTAGCCTTTGGAAGAAATACCAAATCAATCCTTTCAGTGATTGATTTGAATAGAGAGATCCCCCTCTTGGTTGGAAGGGCTAGCTTCCAACCTCAAGTTGGTTTGTGGTTACCTCTGTGACTTGCCTGCACAACCAGGGAAATTTACGGAGTGATAACAAGTACTAAAAGAAAAACATGGTGATTGAAGGAAAACACATACTAACTGAATACAAAAACAACATAAGTAATCATAACCAAACATTATTCATAATATTCTTCTTTGGAAAACAATTCTTGGACTAGGTAGAGCTCCATCAAGCTACCTCACAACCTTCATAAAGGTGTAGCTCCCAAGTTGAATTCTTGAGTTCTTGAATTCCACCTCCCCCAACTCTCGAATTATGAATTTCCAAAATTAAATTACTATACTACAATCCACATGCATTTGTAATAACCTTAATGAGGAATAATTCCCAAGATCCACAAAATATTGAACTATCTAGGAAACCATCTATGTTGAGTTGTATCTACATTAGATCCATTCCCATATTTAAAGTGCAAGCTTCTTAAAATGTGTTGAACATCCTTTCTTTAGTAAGATCATCACCACTATCAGTATCCAGTGGATATTCAACAATGGATGAATTAACTACATGTGATATGTTGGTTTTTTATTTCCTCTAACTACCATTCTTGGGCTGACCCTGGTCCAGATCTACTATGGTTTCCAACAAAACCCCCTAAAACTATCGGTTGTCCTGGTAAACCAGAAGGCAACACAACGCACAAAATGCACTGCACAGTCTCACTTGAGATAGTTCTTATGGTGGCTGCAATTCTTAGGTTCTTGCAACTTGGGAATGAGTGGGGATCCAGGATTACACTTTGTAATCTTCATTTTTTTACTCTAACATTTAGCTTATATCGAATATTTTGTCATTCTTATTCATGCATGTAAAATAACAGATCTAACTAAGTCATTCATGAAATTTTCTTACATCTAATCATTAACAGTAAAGAAAATACACAATACTCAATCACATAACACATGATCTACCATGGTTCACCCCCTCCTAGTCTTCGTCCACAAAGATTTGGCTACTCTGCTCTTTTATTATGGTCTTTCCAAAACTACAACATCGTGCGCATTACAACTCTCCATCAAATGGGTCGAGATCTATAATGAGGTGGACTAGATCACCCCAAACTCCCCAGCCTATGATCTAACCCTCAAGATCTACCTTATTTCCTCTCCTCGGCTCTACAACTTACAAAATGATATTGGATTTTACAGACATTCTGAACCACAACCAAAAACCTGAACCAAAACCAATAATAGTCTTTAAAAAACAACAAAAACCACCCAACAACCCTGACCTAGACCCCCTAGGTACCTATTTATACATTTTTTTGGCTTACCATCCATTACATTATTTTACCGAAACCCTAACCCTAGCATGGTTAGGTCTTCTTGCATGCACACCTCACATGCTTTCCTCCTATGCATGCATGTTTTCTTTCCACATGCTTCTTTTCCTGCCAATTGTATTTATCCAACGTCATGCTTTTCTCTCAAAATGGGCCTGCGCCCAACATGCCCCCAACACTGACATTGTGACTCGTCCCGAGTCACTACCTAACTCCAACATATGTCACTGCTTGTTCTAGCATGTCATACATTTCAATCATTCTCTGGCATTGCACCTGAGCCTGAATTCTCCTCTCAGAAATATCTTCCACGAGCTGCGTGGTGACTATATTTTGTAACAACTCTCCTCCTTCCACGCCTTTGTGCTCTACATTCAGTTTTGTTGTGTCGATCTCGACGACCAGCTGCTCTTCCTTTTCTTGTAGGGGCTCCAACTAAGCCCGTGGAACCATCTTTTGTGCTTGTACTGCCTTTTCCTTTGCTTGCAAAGTCTTCATCTCCACGATAGTCTTGATCTTTTCTGGAAATGACATCATTCTTTATGACCGTAATTTCCAAATCGATATAGGCTAGTGAAAATTTGCACTCTATCGCTCTTTCACTTGGCTTTGCATTCTTCTCCTATAAAATAACACAATGGGTTGCTTTCCCCCCTTTTTCTGACTTTATAGCTAGACAAAGAAGTGACAGGAGTGTCGCACTAACAATTGTCACTTTTTCACTTTTTGTTGTGTTTCCTATGAGCTTTGCATTTCTACCTATTAACTAATCTCCTGCGTGTAGTGTTTTCCATCCCTGATTTTCTTGTAGCGCATTGTTCTATTCTAACAGTTCTATTCTATCAAAACCTTCCATGTGCACCAATTTGTTTTTATTTTATGGATTTTCTTCTTTTTATTTATTTTTCTCGTTTCATCTCTCTTAACTTCTATTATAATACATTATGTACATATCTTCTTACTGCATTATAGCTTTCTAATCACTAGGAGGTTGACTGCCCCTATACATTTTCAGTCGACTCCCATTGATCATTCCTCTCAGTTATGTGCCTCCCAAATATTTTATCTCTACATATCCTCCATATGTGATAGTGTTCACTTCCTATGGTCCCAACAAATCTATTCTGAATTTCCTTGGATGATGAAGAAATTTACTGTCATACACCAAGACTAGGTCTCCCTCCTTGAAACTCTTCCTCTTGATATGTCTGTCATGCCAATATTTATCTCTTTCTTTTTGTAATTCTTGGTGGAATCCTGCTAGAATCCTATATTCTTCCATCTCCATCAGTTGACTTAGCCTTTCTTTTACTGTGCCTCATTCTGTCATGTTGGTGATTGTTGCTATGCACATGCAAGGTACCGAGAATTCTAATGGAAACACTGCTTCTTGTCCATACACCAAAATAAATGGTGTCTATCCTATCAACTTTTTTCATTTAGTCCTGTATGCCCATAATACTGTTGGTATCTTCAAATCCCAATCATCCCTGTTGACATTGCAGATCTTTTTCAAATCATTCTCTAGGATCTTATTAAAGGCTTCCACAGTTTCATTTGCTTGAGGGTGATATAGTGTACTATTTTGATGATAGACTTCAAACTCCTCAGTCATAGACTTGATAGTACTATTGATGAAGTGAGTGCCTTGGGAATCCAAATCTAGTGATCACTTGCTCAAACATGAAGTGTGTTTTTGTCTTTGCACTACAATCTTTTACTGGTGTTGCATTTTCTCATCTCGTTAAGTACTATGTCGCAGTAATGATATACCTTGCTCCTGACCTCTTTGTTGGCGGATTAATTGGTCCCACAAATTCTATTGCCCATTTGTCGAATACTTGTAAGGTTACTTGTGGTATTAGGGGCATCTCATCCCGTCTATTAGGTTTACCAACCCTCTGACATACATCACATCTCTGGTAGTAGTCCTTTTCATCTTTGTGAATGTTCGGTCACCATAGTCCTACACACAATACCTTATGTGTGATAGTTTTTCCTACATAATGTCCACCAACTATTCCCTCATGAGCCAGTACTAAAATCCTAGGCTTATCATGTTCTAGGACACATCTTCTCATAATGTTGTTTGCGCCCATGTTGTATAGGTGTCCCACAATCAATAGATAGTCTACAGCTCTGACTACCAAATTTTTCATCTGCGCAGTGTTGAATTCTTGTGGTGCAGTCCCTATACTCAAGTATTCAATGATGTCAACAGAATATTCATCAACCACTTGGACTGAAAATAACTACGCATCAGGGAAGTTATCCTCTAAATTTGTAGGTTCCTCTCCATTGGTGATCCTCTACAGGTGATCAAGTCCTGCATTCAAGTTCCCTTGTTTGAATATGACTTCAAAGTCAAATTCCTGAAACAACAGTAACCATCTACAAATTCTCCCCCCCAACACTAACTTGTTGACTAGGTATTTGAGGGAAGAATGATCTGTGAAAATTTTGAAGTGTTTCTCGAGTAAATAGTGTCTAAACTTCTACAGTGCATATTCCATTTCTAGGCCTTCTCTTTCTATAGTATTGTAGTTCTTCTCTGAATCTGACAGTTTTATGCTTGCAAATTCTATAGGATGGTCTAACTCTCCTGCTTTTGGCTGCGCCAAAATAGGTCCAAGTTCTATGGATGATGCATCTAAATGCACATGAAATTTCTTCTCCCAATAAGGAAATACCAAAATAGGTGATGTTACCATATTCTCTTTCAAGGTGTCCAACCCTTGTTGACAATCCTAATTCCACTGGGATTTAGTATCTTTCTTCAGTAGTTTCTCCATCGACGCAGTGATCTGTGCATATCCTTTTATGAATTTCCTATAGTATATTGTGTGGCCCAATGTTGCTCTCAACTGGCGCACTAATTTTAGTGGTGGTAAATTAACAATCATTGCAATCTTGGAAGGATTTACTAGCAAACCTTATTTCCACACTATGTGTCCCAATAGTATTCTGAAAGGTGTCCCAAATATGCACTTCTTGATATTTGATGATATCTGACATTGTCTACATATTTCCAACATTATCCTTAACACCTCTACATGGTCCTTCAACAGAATGTATATTGTACAATCATCCAAGTATACTTCTAAAAATTGATGGATGAATTCTTTGAAAGCAGCTATGACTACACTTGAGAATATAGTTGGTGCATTCTTCAACCCAAAAGGCATGATTATGTACTTGTAGGACCCCCATTCTATGGAAAAAGTGGTCTTGTACCTGTCTTTGGGAGCTATCTTGATCTGATAGTAACCTGAGAATCCATCTGTGAATGAGTATGCTTCCTAGCCTCCCACATTCTCTAATACCTCATCTATGAAAGAGGTGGGAAAAGGGTCATGTAGGAAAGCATCATTCAATTTCTTGAGATGTACACTGATTCTTATCCCTCCTTGTTTCTTTTCCTGCACTATC
The DNA here is from genome assembly GCA_000966675.3 of Picea glauca. NCBI lineage: Eukaryota > Viridiplantae > Streptophyta > Pinopsida > Pinales > Pinaceae > Picea > Picea glauca. Next base: position 228,334 of record JZKD02S1674988.1, read on the forward strand.
ATAGAGATTATCCATTCAGACTCCTCTACTGGTCCTATGATACCAACTTCTAACATTCTCCTCCATTGGTGAAACAAATACTTATGATTCCATAGATGGAAATTCCACCTCTCTTTCTCCTTCAATTTATGTAATTCAGATATTGCATGGGTCATCTTCATCTAGTGCTTATTCTTGCACATGATAGCATGACAATAGTTCTTTCACTATTTTTCTATTTTGTTTTTGGTATTCTGTTATGAGTTCCACCTATGGTTCCTGGATGAATATTACCCCTCTTATCTTCTTGAGCGCTAAATCCATGTTGGGGTTCTCATGTTCAAATGAGAAAGTTACCATATAATTATTATGCAATGTTTTCCATTCTACAGTGCCTCTGTGTATTTCTTGGTCTACATACCATCTTTCTGGAATTCCTTCTAGTGTATGAATAAAGTGATGAGTCCATTCTTCTGGTGGTGTCATCGTCCATAGTTTTCTGCACTCCTCCAAATGTTCTAGTGGTGACCCATGTCCATCATATCTCTGCATCCCTCTACTCTTCTGCTCTGCGCCAAATCTAATGCACAATTATCGTTTTCATTAATACTAGTCCTTAACTATTTCTTTGTGCACACTCCACCATCTTGCAGGAGTTTCCTTGAGTGTTATGTCCAGGGATAATAGCCTCTGATTTTCCAACACCTCATCTTCATATCTCATTAAGAATTCTTATAAATCGTTAATGCCATAGAAACTAGGAGGTTCTCTAATTTTTGTACCCACCCATCTTACCACGTGGTCTATTCTTTCACATCTTCTTGTGGATACTTCATGTAATATTTGCTGCCAATTATCCAACCTTGTATCTGAGTCAGAAGAACATGATGTGATACTTCTCCAATTGAGTACCCCATATGTATTTGGATTCACATAATATTCTTCGTGTGCGGTGGTTCTGTATAATTGGTTGATTTCCTCCAAGTCTAAGCAAGTGGGTTCTACAAACCTTTCTCCTTCTGATGGGTCTAGTGGAGCAATGACTCTATATTCTCCTCACTCAAATGTCATCTTCATTGTCTTCAAATTGATTATGGCCTAGTTTTCAAACATCCAATCCAAGCTAAGCAATGATGGATAAGGTGTTGTTCCATCCACTATTTCTATCACTTCAAAATCGACTTTAGTGCGCACTCCATCTAGGTCTATTGTCACACCCTTTAGCCTTCCAATTGGAAGAAATCTGTGTTGATTTGATAGTTTCAACTGGAAATGTGAGTAGCCTAATGTGGGATCCCCCATACATTTCCATGTCTTCTTCGGTAAAACATTTACTTTGAAGCCTAAGTCCAACATAATATCCCCCATGTTGAAATATCCAATGTTGGCATTCATTCTGAATTCTCTTCTTGTCCTCCTCCTTGTATGCAAGTAATTAACTGTTTTTTGCTCTACCTTTCCCTCTACATCCATGTTACATATTTCTAACATATTTTGTAATAATTTAATAGATGATGGATCATTTAGTAGTTTAACAAAAGATTGAAAAAAAGCCTTTATGGTATTGACTTGTTCGAAAGGTTTTTCTTCGTGGGTGTGGTCCAGTGATGAAGGAATTTTGTACATTGGTACATTCTGATTGTGTTGAGTGGTTGATGTCAATGCAATATATGGATTGAGGAACTCTTGTCTTGCCTCCTTGAACATTTCTTTTTCTTTCTCTGCATCAAACAATTTCAGTGGTTTAGTATTCTTCTTCACCCATTGATGTTGTGGTGGATCCTGTCGTACTACGTCATCTCCTATCTTAGCTCCTCTATGCGTAACTATGTTGATATTTCTTCCATCATCCCTCACTTCTGTAGAAATCCATAAACATTCTAATTTTTCTTATTTCTCTTTTCCTGAATCTTCCCCAATAGTGTTGGACAATATTTTGTGTCATGATCTGATGCGCAACAATACATACATGTCACAGGTGGAAGTGGACATTCTATTGCATAGTGTCCTAGATATTTGCATTTATGACATACCATTGGTCCTCCACCTCTTCCAAATCCTCCTCGACCTCATCCTCCACCTCTTTATCCAGCTCATTCTCCTTGTGGTGTGTTGTATTGAGGTACTTGATTATATTCTGTGAGAATATACTATGGTTGCACGTTATTGTACTACGACTGCATAGTGTTATATTGTTGTTGCGTACTGTTATATGGGGCTAGTACTTGGTTAAAATGTGGTGAAAATTTCCCTATCATCATTTCTTCCTGCAACCTATAGGTTTTTTATGTTCTTTTCCTCATCAGATCCATTTTCCTACAATCTTTGTCATCGTGGCATGTTGGCACAGGGGCAGACCCAGGGTTCAATGCTACAACAGTGCACCAACAAAACCCTAACTACCAGCGCTTTCAGCAACACCTATGAAGTAGATGAAGTCTCACCTGAGGTAGAGGCAGGGATGGTTGCAGGACTCAGGTGTCTGCAACCTTAGTTGGGATACATATCTGTGATTGTAATACTTAACAGAGAACTTAGCACCAACAGTTCATCAATATTTGACCACTATCTACTCCAGAGATAAAACAAGGCATCACATCATTCATTCAGATCTGATGTATTTAAGAACTTATCATAGAGAGGTATATTAGATCTAGCATATTCAATCACTAATCACATTCACATAGGTCAGATCTAACATCCATATACATCATTAGCACAAAGCATAAACAAAACTATCTATCTATATCAAATCACTTATCAAGTAAAGACATAAACACATCAACACATATCACAAAGCATAGCAACACAATATGTACGTGGTTCACCCCCACCGTGGGGCTACGTCCACCAACTCTTCTCTTTATTATCTTCAGTCAAGATTCTTACAAGCACATAGCATCAAAATCCTACTTCGCAGAAGACAAGAGATATGCACACACTCCACCAGATCCTCCTTCTTCGAGTTAGGGTACAACACCAAGCCTTCTTACAATTACTTGCATGTAGCTCTACAAGTCTCACATAGTATGCACAAATCATATACAATCCATAATTAGCCCAATATCACACACACACACACACACACACACACACACACATATATGCCTCTCCTTACATTGCCTAGACAACTATTTATACTTTACCAAATAGACCTAAACATGGGTAAACCCATGGGTCGACATCCCCATACCCATTACATAATCCAAAATCCCAAAAAGGATCTATAAAGGGGCCAATATCCTGCGATCTATGCTTCGTCTTGCACTCCACCTTCGACAGGCTGTCGAAGTTCCAAAATAAGTCAACATGACCAAGGATCTCCCAAAACTTGGTCAAGGGCCAACAAGCCCCCAACACTCACCTGTGACTCGTTCCGATTCACTTTGGTCTAGGTGTTTCTACTTCAAAATCCTTGAGCATGGCTCGAGTTGCTTTGACTTGTTGTTGTGCCACAACCTCCTGTTCAACGAACTCTTGGATGACTGCATCGTTGACAGGTCCTTCGAGGCGCTATTTAGCTGCAGTGACAACCTACTGGAGTTCTGCTCCTAGGCCTTTGACCTCTGTGAACAATTGGTAAGCCTTATCTTGTACAGGTTGCAGCCTCTAAGTTAATTCCATAACTCTGCTCTGGATAGTGTGGATCTATTGTTGGGCGGTGCATTGCTCTTGGGATCACTTCATTCTTTCCACAACTATCAAGGGCTTCAACTGCACCTGTATTTTCTCTTCTTGTTTCTTTGCTTCCTTGAGTTGTGACTCTAGTGCCTGCAATTATGGGTTCTCAATGAGTTGCTCATACATTTGGGCACTGTAATTACTCAGTTTCTTGCATTCCATGGAAAGGGCCTTTATCCTTTCAAATGCGCTCTTGACGGTTGCTTCTCTTTGATCCCTTACATCCTACGGAGTCTCGGGCACTATGCAAAGCTTTAAGTCTGCTATGCATTGTTGTAGATGTTGGATGGCTTCCACAAGCTGCTCTACTTGCTGCGTGACTCAATCCTCTACCTTTATTTATAAGACTATCACAGAGCGAAGTGCTCTGTTGACTGCTTCTTTAACTTTGAGTTTCTCCGCGAGCAACTGTTCTTTTCCTTGCTACATCTATGCTTTTTCTTCCTCGAACTTCGCTTGGAGAGAAATATTTTCATGTTCTGCAGCGTTGCATTGTTCTACGAGTACGCCTTGCACTTGCTTCAAGGCCTAGGTGGTTTGTTCTATTTCTTCTTGTGCTCATCGAAGGCGAGCTTCGACTGTATCAACTAGTTGGTGGAGTTGGGCTGGCTCATCTTCCAACTCATCTCCCAACTTCGGTTCTCCCGATGGTAGGGGTGCAATGGAGACTGCGCGGCTGTACTGAAGGGCCCATTATACCCCTCAAAGTTTGACTCCATTTCTCTCATACATTTCTTCCTTCTTGGCTTCTTATTTCTCTTCTATTTCCAGTGAAGCATCGTTCAGGGCTGCTATGATGAAGTCAAAATCATCGGAGGTGAGGACAATTTGCATCTTGGTCATGATAGCTTTCGATTTCTTCCAGGAAGAAGGTTTCAGGGGGGAAACCTTCCTCTTCTTCAAGGGGTCAACCTTGTCTCTGGGTGATGTTACTTCGCCTGGCTTCTTTTTATCTTCTACTTCATCATCACCCCCTCGTTCAGGTGACACTGAAGTAGTATTTCCTGAGGTGTTTCTTAAATTTTGGACCTCCTCAATCTTCTTGGGTGTATTCTTTTCTTTATGAGTGTCCTTTGGGCTGTCAGGATTAGATATCTCTACTGGGTTGGCAGGGATAAGGAGGTCATCAGACCATTCCTCAATGATCTCCTCAAGGTCTTCTTCTATAAGTTTATAATATGACTGGAGATGCTCTTTATGTTCATCTTCTCGTGTTGTAATGTAGATGAAGTGTCGATCTATTTTGAACTTCATCAGGGGTTAGAACCTTTGTAATATGTTCGAAGTCACGTGAGGCTCAACTTCGATGGCTCTCTTTATCTGGAGGCAATATGTATGAAACACAATATTCAACTGCCACTTTGTTCATATCACTTGAATACCAAAGGGTAGCGAACTTTGAAGCAAGCGGTTCAAATGACTCTATGTCTGGGAAGGTCTCACCTTTCGTCATATCCCAGGCAAAAAATGCAATGAGGATAAGGATCCATCTGAAATGAAATTCATAACCCTGATCCTATGCTTCTTGACAGTCTAGTTCCAACTAGTTAACTAGGTACTTCACCCATTTCATCTGTAGGCCTTCCACGCACTTCCCTGCGAGGTCAACGACAAAGCCGGTGACTTGCATAGGTCAGTTATTACTTACTAAATTTCTAGCTATCAGTTGACATGCTAGGCGCACTGCACCACTCTAGATGGAATCTACCTTGTAGCCTCTTGTTCCCTTCTCAACATCGCCATATGTATCCTTGATATTCTGTGCCAGTGCATGATTTGCGGATTTTCCTAGATAAAAATCATGTGGGTCAGGTCCTTGCATACTCAGTCCTGTGATCCTATGGATCAACATTGGGTAAACTGTAATACGACAGTCTATACATAAGTAGCCACCATGGTAACATGACAATAGCATCTTGAAACATGCGTTGACTTCCTGGTGTCTTCCAAAGTGTGGGATATTCATGACATTCAACAGGGTGGACTACGCTAGGTTCATCGTCCATGGCTGGGGATTTATCTTTAAATTCTTCCCCTTCATTTTGGTTAGGTACTTGTAAGGGGAAAGCATACCATAAATATTTCAATCTCCGAGGTTGAAGTCATTGAAATTCAATGCTGTGATATTATCCTGCTCTGCTCGAACTGCACATATCCCCTTCGGGAGGTACGCAGTGACCATGGTGTACTCGAAATATCTTGGCACACTATCATGATTCACTATGCCAGCCAGAGGCAAGATGTAATCAGGAAATATGGTTGGAATCAACTTCACATTTGCTAGGTCATCTTTGTGCTTGGTTCTCTTTTTTGTTGATGTTCTGGATGATCTGTCTCCGTGAGAAGTCAGTGGAGAGGATTGTAGTCCTTTCTTCGATGACGCTTGTATGCCTGTAGACATCGACATTACTCATTTAGTCATGAGGTTGATGAGAAATTATTCGAAAACTTTATCTGTAGCATTGAACTCATCTGACATACATGCTTAGGGTTGGAAATCTCGGGTTCGAGGAGTAACTTAGACACTGCAATGGGATAGAGGAAAATAGTGCAATGATCACTGTGTAAAATCTCTGTGGGCTCATATTCACAGTTAGCAAAAGTGCTCTCAGTGCATGGTGCAATGGGATAAATAGATAACTTGGCAACGAATCTCTTGTAATGGGTGAGAAGCCTTCATTAACTCTGTTATGTCCATTATGACACGGTCCAACGGTCTAGTGGCAAACCATAAATTTCTTTCTACCTGTTCGGAGGGTCGACCAAATGGTTATATTGTTCCCAACGACTATATTTCTTCACCCTAGCGAAGTGCTGTGTGGCGTTGTTCTGTTATCTCGGCGAAGCTCTAATTTTGCAAATTTCCTCTCTGCAAAGTTCCCTCTGGAACCTTCTATAACTTTTCGATCTTAGCTCTCTTCTTACTTAGCTTTCTGGCCTTCTTTCCAGTGAGCTTCATCTCATAATTCCTTTTTCCATTTTGATTCTTATCTGCTTTTGGCATAGTTATTTTGCACTGTTGAGATTCTTTCCTAAGATTCGAGGGTAATACTTCTTCTTTATCTGGAATACGTACTTCAATCTTATGTGGGTCTTCTAGTGTTCTTGCAACGTCGACATCTGGGTCTTTGGTGTTAAATAGCTTGGATATGTTCTTTTGTTCTTCAATCAAGTGTGCGATCCTTCTAGTCATGAAATCTTTTAACTCTTGTTTCTTCTACTCTAAAACTTCTTCTTCTTCCTTCCTTATGGCCTGATCTCTTTCAATCCAAGGTTTTCCTAGTAACATGGTAAATGGGGTGCCATTCTCAACAAATTTAACAATCTCAAAATCCTCCTCTGTCAAAGTCCCATTGGAATTCATAGATATCTGAGTGAGCTTTCCACATAGGTTTATCATCTTTCCTTTGAATAGTCCTATTGCTCCTAGTGAAGGAATCATAGCAGGCCTTCCTATATATTCTCAAGTTCTTTCTCTCATGATATTCACCTATGTTTCCTCATCTATAACGCACTCAATGTCGAAGTCTCCTATTCTTGCTTCTATGCATGTTTTTTCTTTGAAGATCTCTGATAAGCTGACATGTCGGTGGTCATTCAGGGTGTCTTTTTGTTAAGGTTCTAACCCGCACATAGGTAGATCAATGTATTCGGATGTAATAAAGGTCAATATTAATAAGACCTTTCAATAAAATAGAATAAGGCAGATGTAAGAAGACCTAATAG
>JZKD02S1674988.1:282325-330482 GCA_000966675.3 Picea glauca
TTGCTTATTTACTCTGCAGTTATTGGATAATAATGCTTCATTGATATAACACTTGGATTATATGGTTAAATTGCTCTATTACTGATTCACCCCCCCCTCTCAGTAATCCAACAGTCGGTACGACGAAGAAGAAATGCACAGTAGATTTAGGTGCGCGGAGAAGCGTTTTACCTTGTAATATTTATATGCACGATAATATAAATGAAGGGTTCAAGTTAATGCACGCAAAGTCACTTGGAAGGCGATGGGTCTAAGTTTAAATTGCATAATAATAAAATAAAAAGAAACACATAAGCGCATTGGAACATTAATTAAAAAGAATTCTGATTTTTAATTTCCTCTGATTTAGACAGATGAAAATAAAATATAAGATTACAAGAAAAACTTATTATAAAAGAAAACAAGAGTCATAACATCACCAAATAGAAATTGTAATAAAACAGTCTAAAATCCCTTTCTGTATTTATATAATCATATTAATCACAAAATTACAGCGGTTAGTCTGTTGTAAAAAGGGTCATTTGAACAACATGCCTATCATCTCTTGTACTCCTTACCTCTGCTATCGGATGTTCAAAATTCATTGAGGCATGCTTATCTTAGTTGAAGACTTACTTCAGCTTAGCGATCTCTGCCTTTAAATAAGAATCTAACCAGACCGGTTGATTCTCCCCAACACTTTCAGCCGCTCCAGTTGTAGATTCCTCCTTCTTATGCCGCTTATTCCTTTTCTTCTTAGTGGCTGGCCTATTGATCCAGGTGGATATCGGTGGCCACCCACCTTTTTCGACTGGCTCAAAACAGTTTTCTGCCAATTTTGGCAATTTACTATTTTTAGCAGTTTTTAACTTCTGGGGCCATTTTGAGGGCCCAAAATAAGGTTTATCGAGATAGAGGTTTTAAATGATATATGAATTCATAACTGAGCCCCCAAAATGAATCTCCTCGACGATACCTTTCCATCGAGCTATCATACGCCTAAAACAGAGATCGTATGCAAAAGTCACGATCACGGGAAGTTGATGTACTAACTTACCCAAACAGGGCCCACATGACTTTTGGCGCTTCATCTCCTAGGGTTAGGTTTTTGGATGTCTAGGAATTTTGGCATTCCTGTTTATTGTAAAAATGCCTTCAGAGCCTTATTGTAGTCATCTTCTTGTGAATGCGAGTAGCCGTCACATCTCTTCTCAGAGATAAGCTGCCACCATTCTAGCGAGTATTTCACTTTGTATTTTTAAAGTCTCTGTACATTTCTTTTATTAATAGAAATTGTGTATTACTGTATATTTGTGTTTATGGTTGCATCTCTGATACATTTCTGTTATATTATTGAATATCTGTGATATATCTGTGCATTTCTTTATTATATCTCCGCTCTCATTTCGTGCCGAAAATAATCCAGATCAATGGTATCAGAGCAGGCTACTCTAGATCGTTTTTTCAGTGCATGTCCTCGACGAGGTCCGAGTATAGCAAGTTGGGTCTCGAGATTGTCTCTCTTGAAGAAAATCGCTCCCGCACACCCAAGAAACCCTAAATGGCGGAAGAGAAGAAAAACGTCGAAGCAAACGATCCTTTCAGTTTGTTGCTTGAGCAAGCTCTCACACGACAGAGGGACAGAATAATGGAGATTTTTTCCCACATCCTTCAACGCCTGTCGATAGCAAAAGGCACATATTTATCAAGCAACCACTTTGGAGGCACCTCACCTTTCAAGGTACAAGTTAATTTTGATATTTCTATATTTGAAGTACAAATAGATGTAGAAGCCCTAGAAAAATGGTTAAATCTGCTAGAAGTTTATTTCTCTATTCACAAATTTTCCGACAAAGAAAAGATCACCTTCATACTCCTTAAAGCTCTCCCCCATGTCAAACATTGGTGGGAAACATATTGGGAGCAGATTTCCACAGAGGAGTTTGAAAAATATGGGGTCGAACCCACTTGGGATTTTTTTGTGGATGCGGTAAAGGAACAATATTACCATATTGGCAACTATGAGGACCAGTACATGAGATGGACCACACTGCGGCAAGAGAGGGGCCAAGAAGTTTCGGAGTTCACCAATACCTTCCATACCTTGTGCACCAAGCTAGCTATCAAAGACTCTGAACGACGTTTGATTCTGAAATACCGTGGGGCTCTACACAGATGCATCCAAGCTGAAATGGATTTTCTAGACATCTCATCACTCGGTGCTGCCTATCGATATGTTGTTAAAATCGAGAAGAAATTTAAGCACCAGAACAAACGTGACTTTGGTTCAACAAATCCACAACAACCAAAGTATGACAAAGACATTCCTAACAAACAGTCTCTCGAAAACCAGTCCAAGCCACATGAAAAGAAGGGTCACGGGAAGACAAAGAAGGACACCAGAAAATGGTGCAATTTCCACAAAATCCCCTGGCACAACACTGATGAATGTCGCTCAAAACAGTCATTGGTGGATGAGATAAAAGACAAGGATCCAAACCCTGATTTAGAATCTGATTCTGAAAATACTGGTAAAGGACAAATCATTGACGCAGACCCCACGGTTACTGTCGCGACCGCAACAATTCAACCAGAAGAACCAGGAGATCCTGAAGAGGGGGAGAAACCTTTTTCATTCACATATGTGGGTGAAGGGGACCCTGCTGCATTTTATTGTTGATAGAGGAATCCAGAAGAACCTCATCTCAGTAGAGGTCATCAAACAGTTGGGATTGTCGACAACACCACACCCACAGCCATACAAAATCGGGTGGCATTGCCGAGGACGCGATCTTCGTGTCAGCCAGCAATTTCGATTGTCATATGGCATCCAACCCTTCAAGGATGAGGTATTATGTGATTTTTTCCCACTAGATTTCTGTGATGTTCTCTTGGGCCAACCATATATGTGGAAGCACCACACTGTTTATGAGTCTCGACCTCACATTGTCATTGTTTCTCTAGGGGGTCATCTCTACAGAATACCAGAGGTAGTTCCAACTACTGTTCCACCTAAAAAGAGTGGCAAGGTAGTATCTTATACTGCAAAATTCAACTTCTTCCCAATCTGTTCAAAATGGGAACAGAATGAAACTGCAACCACTACAGCTTTTCCCCAAGCACCTTCTATCCAACAGAAGCAGGTCGACAAGGTTGCAACAAAGCGAAAAGATTCCTTCTGCACACCATCCTCTCATGTAGCCCAACTTGTTGAATAGCCTCAGTCTCAACAAGTTTGTGACAGACTTCCACAAACTAAGCAACACGACGTCTCTAGAAAGGCAAGCAGCTCACCAAGATGCAGATTTAGCAAACGCTTTTCCCTCTCCCCCGGGAACTCAATGCAATAGAGACCATTGCTTCCTAATGAGGGAGTATTGATCTAGGTGGATATCAATGGCCACCCACCTTTTCTGACTGGCTCAAAACAGTGTTCTACCAATTTTGGCAATTTACTATTTGTAGCAGTTTTTAACTTTCGGGGCCATTTTGAGGGCCCAAATGAAGGTTTTTAGAGATCTAGGTTCTCAATTATATCCAATGTCATGATTAAGCACCCAAAATTAATCTCCTCGACGATACCTTTCCAACGAGATATCATACGTCTAAAACGGATATCGTATGCAAAAGTTATGACCCCGGGAAGTTGATGTACTAACTTACCCAAACGGGACCCACGTGAGTTTTGGTGCTTCATCTCCTAGGGTTAGGTTTTTGGATGTCTAGGACTTTTGGAATTCCTATTTATTGTAAAAATACCTTCAGATCCTCATTATAGTCGTCTTCTTGCAAATGCGAGTAGCCGTCACATCTCTCCTCAGAGATAAGCTGCCACCATTCTAGAAAGTATTTCATTCTGTATTTTTACAGTCTCTGTGCATTTCTTTCATTAATAGAAATTGTGTATTACTGTATATTTGTGTTTATGGTTGCATCTCTGATACATTTCTTTTATGTTATTGAATATCTGTGATATCTCTATGCATTTCTCTATTATATCTCTGCTCTCATTTCGTGCCAAAAATAATCTGGATCAGTGGTATCAGAGCAGGTTGCTCATGATCGTTTTTTCAGTGCATGTCCCCAACGAGGTCCAAGTATAGAAAGTTGGGTCTCGAGCTTGTCTCTCTTGAAGACAATTTCTCCCGCACACCCAAGAAACCCTCAATGGCGGAAGAGAAGAAAAAAATGAAGCAAACAATCCTATCAGTCGGTTGCTTGAGAAAGCTCTCACGCGACATAGGGACGAAATGATTGAGAATTTTTCCCACATCCTTCAATGCCTGCCGATAGCAACAGGTGCATCTTCATCAAGCAGCCACTTTGGAGGCACCTTTCCTTTCAAGTTACAAGTTAATTTTGATATTCCTATATTTGAAGGACAGATAGATGCAGAAGCCCGAGACAAATGGTTAAATCTGCTAGAAGGTTATTTCTCTGTTCGCAAATTTTTCGACAAAGAAAAGATCACCTTCGCACTCCTTAAAGCTCTCCCCCATGTCAAAAATTGGTGGGAAACTTATTGGAAGTAGAGTTTCATAGAGGAGTCTGAAATATATGGGGTCAATCTCACTTGGGATTTTTTTGTGGATGCGGTAAAGGAACAATATTACCCTATTGGCAACTATGAGGACCAGTACATGAGATGGACCACACTGCGGCAAGAGAGGGGCCAAGTAGTTCCAGAGTTCACCAATACCTACCATACCTTGCGCACCAAGCATGGTATCAAAGACTCTAAACGACATTTGGTTATGAAATACCGTGGGGCTCTACACAGATACATCCAAACTGAAATGGATTTTCTGGACATCTCATCACTCAGTGCTGCCTATCGATATGTTGTTAAACTTGCACAGAAATTTAAACACCAGAACAAACGAGACTTTGGTTCTACAAATCCGCAACAACCAAAGTATGACAAAGACATCCCTAACAAACAGTCTCTCGAAAACTAGTCCAAGCCACATGAAAAGAAGGGTCATGGGAAGACAAAGAAGGACATTGAAAAATGGTGCGATTTCCACAAAAGCCCCTGGCACAACACCAATGAATGTCACTCAAAATAGTCATTGGTGGCCGAGATGAAATACAAGGAGCCAAACCCTGATTCAGAATCTGATTCTGAAAATACTGGTAAAGGACAGATCATTGACGCAGACCCCATTGCTACTGTCGCGACCGAAACAATTCAACCAAAAGTACCAGGAGATGTTGAAGAGGGGGAGCACCTGTTTCATTCACAGATGTGGGTGAAGGGGACCCCGCCTGCATTTTATTGTTGATAGCGGAAGCCAGAAGAACCTCATCTCAGCAGAGGTCGTCAAACAGTTGGGATTGTCGATAACACCACACCCGTAGCCATACAAAATCGGGTGGCTTCGCCGAGGATGAGATCTTCATGTTAGCCAGCAATGTCGATTGTCATATGGCATCCAAACCTTCAAGGATGAGGTATTATGTGATGTTTCCCCACTAGATGTCTTTGATGTTGTCTTGGGCCAACCATATATGTGGAAGCACCACGATGTTTATGAGTCTCAACCCCGCAGTGTCATTGTTTCTCTAGGGGGTCATCTCTACAAAATACCAAAGGTAGTTCCGACTACTATTCCACCTAAAAAGTTCCACAAGGTAGTATCTCATACTGTAAAATTCAGCTTCTTCACAATCTATTCAAAATGGGAACAAAAGGACACTGCAACCGCTACAACTTCACCCCAAGCACCTTCTATCCAACAGAAGCAAATCGACAAGGTTGCAACAAAGAAAAAAGATTCCTTCTGCACACCATCCTCTCATGTAGCTCAACTTGTTGAACAGCCTCAGCCTCAACAGGTTCATGACAGACTTCCACAAACTGAGCAACGCGACGTCTCCAGAAAGGCAAGCAGCTCACCATGATGCAGATTTAGTAAACTATTTCCCCTCTCCCCTATGAACTCAATGCAATGGAGACCATTTCTTCCTAAGGAGGGAGGATTGATCCAGGTGGATATCGGTGGCCACCCACCATTTCTGCCTGGCTCAAAATAGTTTTCTGCCAATTTTGGCAATTTACTATTTTTAGCAGTGTTTAACTTCTGGGGCCATTTTGAGGGCCCAAATGAAGGTTTTTCGATTTAGAGGTTCTAAATGATAGACAAAGGAATTATTGAGCCCCCAAAATGAATCTCCTCGATGATACCTTTCCAACGAGCTATCATATGCCTAAAACGAAGATCGAATGCAAAACTTACGACGTCGGGAAGTTGATGTACTAACTTACCCAAACGGGGCCCACATGACTTTTGGCGCTTCATCTCCTAGGGTTAGGTTTTTGGATGTCTAGGAATTTTGGAATTCCTGTTTATTGTAAAAAGGTCTTCAGAGCCTCATTTTATTCATCTTCTTGCGAATGCGAGTAGCCATCACATCTCTTCTCAGAGATAAGCTACCAATATTCTAGTGAGTATTTCACTCTGTCTTTTTACAATCTATGTACATTTCTTTCATTAATAGAAATCATGTATTACTGTATATTTGTGTTTATGGTTGCATCTCTGATACATTTATGTTATATTATTGAATATTTGTGATATCTCTGTGCATTTCTTTATTATATCTCTGCTCTCATTTCGTGCCAAAAATAATCTGGATCAGTGGTATCAGAGCAGGTTGCCCTTGATTGTTTTTTCAATGCATGTCCTCGACAAGGTCCGAGTATAGAAAGTTGGGTCTCGAGCTTGTCTCTCTTGAAGAAAATCTCTCCCACACACCCAAGAAACCTTTAATTGCGGTAGAGAAGGAAAACAACGGAGCAGACGATCCTATCAGTCTATTGCTTGAGAAATCTCTCATGCGATAGAGAAACAAAATGATGGAGAATTTTTCCCACATCCTTCAATGCCTGCCGATAGCAACAGGCGAATCTTCATCAAGCAGACACTTTGGAGGCACCTTGCCTTTCAGGGCACAAGCTAATTTTGATATTCCTATATTTTAAGGACAGATAGATGCAGAAGCCCTAGAAAAATGGTTAAATCTGCTAGAAGGTTATTTCTCTATTCACAAATTTTCCGACAAAGAAAAGATCACCTTCGCACTCCTTAAAGCTCTCCCCCATGTAAAAAATTGGTGGGAAACTTATTGGGAGCAGAGTTTCATAAAGGAGTCTGGAATATATGGGGTCGATCCCACTTGAGATTTTTTTGTGGATGCGGTAAAGGAACAATATTACCCTATTGGCAACTATGAGGACCAGTACATGAGATGGACCACACTGCAGCAAGAGAGGGGCCAAGCAATGCTGGAGTTCACCAATACCTTGCGTACTAAGCTAGGTATCAAAGACTCCGAACAACATTTGGTTCTAAAATACTGTGGGGCTCTACACATATACATCCAAACTGAAATGGATTTTCTGGACATCTCATCACTCTGTGCTGCCTATCGATATGATGTTAAAATCGAGCATAAATTTAAGCACCATAACAAATGGGACTTTGGTTCTGAAAATACGCAACAACCAAAGTCTGACAAAGATGTCCCTAACAAACGGCCTCTTGAAAACCAGTCCAAGCCACATGAAAAGAAGGGTCACGGGAAGACAAAGAAGGACACTAGAAAATGGTGCGATTTACACAAAATCCCCTGGCACAACACCGATGAATGTCGCTAAAAATAGTCATTGGTGGCCAAGATCAAAGACAAGGATCCGAGCCCTGATTTAGAATATGATTCTAAAAATACTGGTAAAGGACAGATCATTGACGCAGACCCCACTGCTATTTTCACGACTACAACAATTCAAGTAGAAGAACCAGGAGATCCTAAAGAGGGGGAGCACCTTTTTCTTTCACAGATGTGGGTGAAGGGGACCCCGCTACATTTTATTGTTGATAGTTGAAGCCATAAGAACCTCATCTTAGCAGAGGTCATCAAATAGTTGGGATTGTCGACAACGGCACACCTGTAGCCATACAACATCAGGTGGCTTCCCGAGGATGAGATCTTTGTGTCAGCCAACAATGTCGATTGTCATATGGCATCCAACCCTTCAAGGATGAGGTATTATGTGATTTTTCCCCACTAGATGTCTGTGATGTTCTCTTGGTCCAACCATATATGTGGAAGCACCACGCTATTTATGAGTCTCGACCCCGTTGTGTCATTGTTTCTCTAGGGGGTCATCTCTACAGAATACCAGAGGTAGTTCCGACTACTGTTCCACCTAAAAAGTGTCGCAAGGCAGTATCTCATACTGCAAAATTCAACTTCTTCATAATCTGTTCAAAATGGGAATAGAAGGACAATGCAACCACTACAGCTTCGCCCCAAGCACCTTCGATCCAACAGAAGCAAGTCGACAAGGTTGCAGCAAAGCGAAAAGATTCCTTCTGCACACCATCCTCTCATGTAGTCTGACTTGTTGAACAACCTCATCGTCAATAGGTTCGTGACAGACTTTCACAAACTGAGTAGCACGACGTCTCCAGAAAGGCAAGCAGCTCACCAAGATGCAAATTCAACAAATGATTTTCCCTCTCCCCCAATAACTCAACGCAATGGAGAGATTCCTACGGAGGGAGGAATGATTTGGGTGGATATCAGTGGCCACCCACCTTTTCCGACTGGCTCAAAATAGTTTTCTGCCAATTTTGGCAATTTACTATTTTTAGCAGTTTTTAACTTTCGGGGCCATTTTGAGGGCCCAAATGAAGGTTTTTCAAGATCGAGGTTCTCAATGATATCAAAAGGAATTATTAAGCCACCAAAATTAATCTCCTCGATGATACCTTTCCAACGATCTACCATACGCCTAAAACGGAGTTCATATCCAAAAGTTACGACCCCGGGAAGTTGATGTACTAACTTACCCAAATGGGGCCCACATGACTTTTGGCGCTTCATCTCCTAGGGTTAGGTTTTTGGATGTCTAGGAATTTTGGCATTCCTGTTTATTGTAAAAATACCTTCAGAGCCTCATTGTATTCGTCTTCTTGCGAATGTGAGTAGCCATCACATCTCTTCTCAAATATAAGCTGCCACCATTTTAGCAACTATTTCACTCTGTATTTTTACAGTCTCTGTACATTTATTTCATTAATAGAAATCGTGTATTACTGTATATTTGTGTTTATGGTTGCATCTTTGATACATTTCTGTTATATTATTGAACACCTACGATATCTCTCTGCATTTCTTTATTATATCTCTGCTCTCATTTCGTGCCGAAAATAATCTGGATCAGTGGTATCAGAGTAGGATGCTCTTGATCGTTTTTTCAGTGCATGTCTTCGATGAGGTCCGAGTATAGCAAGTTGGGTCTCGAGCTTGTCTCTCTTGAATACAACTGCTCTCGCACATCCAAGAAACCCTCAATTGTGGAAGAGAAGAAAAACGACGGAGCAGACAATCCTATCAGTCTGTTGCTTGAGCAAGCTCTCACGCGACAGAGGGATGAAATGATGGAGAATTTTTCCCACATCCTTCAACGCTTTCCGATAGCAACAGGCCCATCTTCATCAAGAGGACACTTTGGAGGCACCTCTCCTTTCAAGGTACAAGTTAATTTTGATATTCCTGTATTTGAAGGACAGATAGATGTAGAAGCCCTAGACAAATGGTTAAATCTGCTAGAAGGTTATTTCTTTGTTCACAAATTTTCCGACAAAGAAAAGATCACCTTTGCACTCCTTAAAGCTCTCCCCCATGTCAAACATTGGTGGGAAACTTATTGGGAGCAGAGTTCCACAAAGGAGTCTAAAATATATGGGGTCGATCCCACTTGGGATTTTTTTGTGGATGCGGTAAAGGAACAATATTACCCTATTGGCAACTATGAGGACCAGTACATGAGATGGACTACACTATGGCAAGAGAGGGGCCAAGAAGTTCCAGAGTTCACCAATACCTTCCATACCTTGCGCACCAAGCTAGGTATCAAAGACCCCGAAAGACATTTGGTTCTGAAATACTGTGGGGATCTACACAGATAAATCCAAACTGAAATGGATTTTCTGGACATCTCATCACTCGGTGTTGCCTATCGATATGTTGTTAAAATCGAGAAAAAATTTAAGGACCAGAAAAAACCGGACTTTGGTTCTGCAAATCTGCAAATCTGCAACAACCAAAGTATGACAAAGACGTCCCTAACAAATAGTCTCTCGAAAACTAGTCCAAGCCACATGAAAAGAACACCGGAAAATGGTGCGATTTCCACAAAATCCCCTGGCACAACACCAATGAATGTTGCTCAAAACAATCATTAGTGGCCGAGATCAAAGACAAGGAGCCAAACACTGATTTATAATCTGATTCTGAAAATACTGGTAAATGACAGATCATTGACGCAGACCCCACTGCTACTGTCGCAACCGCAACAATTCAACCAGAAGAACTAGGAGATCCTGAAGAGGGGGAGTGCCTTTTTCATTCACATATGTGGGTGAAGGAGACCCCACTGCATTTTATTGTTGATAGTGGAAGCCAGAAGAACCTCATCTCTGCAGAGGTCATCAAACAGTTGGGATTGTCGACAACACCACACCCGCAGCCATACAACATTGGGTGGCTTCGTCGAGGACGAGATCTTCGTGTCAGCCAACAATGTCGATTGTCATATGGCATTCAACCCTTCAAGGATGAGGTATTATGTGATTTTTCCCCACTAGATGTCTGTGATGTTCTCTTGGGCCAACCATATATGTGGAAGCGCCACGTTGTTTATGAGTCTCAACCCCGTAGTGTCATTGTTTCTCTAGGGGGTCATCTCTACAGAATACCAGAGGTAGTTCTGACTACTGTTCCACCTAAAAAGTGTCGCAAGGTTGTATCTCATACTGCAAAATTCAGCTTCTTCACAATCTGTTCAAAATGGGAACATAAGGACACTGCAACCGCTATAGTTTCACCCCAAGCACCTTCTATCCAACAGGAGCAGGTCGACAAGGTTGCAACAAAGAGAAAAGATTCTTTCTGCACACCATCCTCTCATGTAGCTCGACTTGTTGAACAACCTCAGCCTCAACAGGTTCATGACAGACTTCTACAAACTGAGTAGCGCGACGTCTCCAGAAAGGCAAGCAACTCACCAAGATGCAGATTCATTAAACGCTTTTCCCTCTCCCACGGGAACTCAATGCAATGGATAACATTTATTACTAAGGAGGGATGATTGATCCAAGTGGATATCAGTGGCCACCCACCTTTTTTGACTGGCTCAAAACAGTTTTCTGACAATTTTGGCAATTTACTATTTTTAGTAGTTTTTAACTTCTGGGGCCATTTTGAGGGCCCAAATGAAGGTTTTTCGAGATAGATATTCTCAATGATATCCAAAGGAATTATTGATCACCAAAAATTAATCTCCTCTACGATACCTTTCCAATGAGCTATCATATGCCTAAAACGGAGATCGTATGCAAAAGTTACGACCCCAGGAAGTTGATGTACTAACTTACCCAAATGGGGCCCACATGACTTTTGGCGCTTCATTTCCTAGGGTTAGGTTTTTGGATGTCTAGGAATTTTGGCATTCCTGTTTATTGTAAAAAGGCCTTCAGAGCCTCATTGTAGTCATCTTCTTGCGAATGCGAGTAGTCGTCACATCTCTTCTCAGAGATAAGCTGCCACCATTCTAGCGAGTATTTCACTCTGTATTTTTACAGTCTCTGTACATTTCTTTCATTAATAGAAATTATGTATTACTGTATATTTGTGTTTATGGTTGCATCTCTGATAGATTTCTGTTATATTATTGAATATCTGTGATATCTCTGTGCATTTCTTTATTATATCTCCTCTCTCATTTCGTGCCAAAAATAATCCGGATCAGTGGTATCAGAGCAGGCTGCTCTTGATCATTTTTTCAGTGAATGTACCCGACGAGGTCTGAGTATAGCAAGTTGGGTCTTGAGCTTGTCTCTCTTTAAGACAATCGCTCCTGCACACCCAAGAAACCCTCAATGGTGGAACAGAAGAAAAACGACAGAGCAGGCAATCCTATCAGTCTGTTGCTTGAGCAAGCTCTCACACGACATAGGTAAGAAATGATGGAGAATTTTTCCCACATCCTTCAATGTCTGCCAATAGAAACAGGCGCATCTTCATCAAGCGGCCACTTTGGAGGCACCTAACCTTTCAAGGTACAAGTTAATTTTGATATTCCTATATTTGAAGGACAGATAGATGCATAAGCCCTAGACAAATGGTTAAATATGCTAGAAGGTTATTTCTCTGTTCACAAATTTTTCAACAAAGAAAAGATGACCTTCGCACTCCTTAAAGGTATCTCCCATGTCAAACATTGGTGGGAAACTTATTGGGAGAAAAGTTCCAAAGAGGAGTCTGAAATATATGGGGTTGATCCCACTTGGGATTTTTTTGTGGATGCGGTAAAGAAACAATATTACCCTATTGGCAACTATGAGGACCAGTACATGAGATGGACCACACTGGGGCAAGAGAGGGGCCAAGCAATTCTGAAGTTCACCAATACCTTCCATACCTTGTGAACCAAGCTAGGTATCAAAGACTCTGAATGACATTTGGTTCTGAAATACCATGGGGCTCTACATAGATACATCCAAACTAAAATGGATTTTATGGACATCTCATCACTCAGTGTTGCCTATCGATATGCTGTTAAAATCAAGCAGAAATTTAAGCACCACAACAAACGAGACTTTGGTTCTGCAAATCCGCAACAACCAAAGTATAACAAAGGCGTCCCTAACAAACAGTCTCTCAAAAAATAGTCCAAGCCACATGAAAAGAAGGGTCACATGAAGACAAAGAAGGACATTGAAAAATGGTGTGATTTCCACAAAAGCCCCTAACACAACACCGATGAATGTTGCTCAAAATAGTCATTGGTGGCTGAGATCAAAGAGAAGGAGCCGAACCCTTATTCAGAATCCGATTCTAAAAATATTGGTAAAAGACAGATCATTGACACAGAACCCACTGCTAATGTCGCAACCGCAACAATTCAACCAGAAGAACCAGGAGATCCTGAAGAGGGGGATCGAATTTTTCATTCACATATGTGGGTGAAGGGAACCCCACTTCATTTTATTGTTGATAGCAGAAGCCAGAAGAACCTCATCTCAACAGAGGTCGTCAAACAGTTGGGATTGTCGACAACACCACACCTACAACCATACAACGTCAGGTGGCCTCGCCAAGGATGAGATCTTCGTGTCAGCCAACAATGTCGATTGTCATATGGCATCCAACCCTTCAAGGATGAGGTATTATGTGATGTTTCCCCACTAGATGTTTGTGATGTTCTCTTGGGCCAACCATATATGTGGAAGCTCCACGCTATTTATGAGTCTCAACCCCACAGTGTCATTGTTTCTCTAGGGGGTCATCTCTACAAAATACCAGAGGTAGCTCCGACTATTGTTCCACCTAAAAAGTGCCTCAACATAGTATCTCATACTGCAAAATTCAACTTCTTCACAATCTGTTCAAAATGGGAACAAAAGGACACTGCAACCACTACAGCTTCACCCCAAGCACCTTCTACCCAACAAAAGAAGATCGACAAGGTTGCAGCAAAGCGAAAAGATTCATTTTTCACACCATCTTCTCATGTAGCCCGACTTGTTGAACAGCCTCAACCTCAATAGGTTCATGATAGACTTCCACAAACTGAGCAGCGCGATGTCTCCAGAAAGGCAAGCAACTCACCAAGATGGAGATTCAGCAAACGCTTTTCCCTCTCCCCGGGAATCCAACGCAATGGAGACCATTGCTTCCTAAGGAGGGAGTATTGATCCAGGTGGATATCGGTGGCAACCCACCTTTTCCGACTGGTTAAAAATATTTTTCTGCCAATTTTGGCAATTTACTATTTTTAGCAGTTTTTAACTTTCGGGGCCGTTTTGAGGGCCCAAATGAAGGTTTTTCTAGATTGAGGTTCTCAATGATAGATAAAGGTATTATTAAGCCCCCAAAATGAATCTCCTTGATGATACCTTTCCAACTAGCTATCATATGCCTAAAATGGAGTTCATATGCAAAAGTTACGACCCCGGGAAGTTGATGTACTAACTTACCCAAATGGGGCCCACATGACTTTTGGCGCTTCATCTCCTAGGGTTAGGTTTTTGGTTTTCTAGGACTTTTGGCATTCTTGTTTATTATAAAAATTCCTTTAGAGCCTCATTGTAGTCATCTTCTTGCGAATGCAAGTAGCCGTCACATCTCTTCTCAGAGATAAGCTGCCACCATTCTAGCGAGTATTTCACTCTGTATTTTTACAGTCTCTGTACATTTATTTCATTAATAGAAATCGTGTATTACTATATATTTGTGTTTATGGTTGCATCTATGATACATTTTTGTTACATTATTGAATATATGCGATATCTCTGTGCATTTCTTTATTATATCTTCGCTCTCGTTTCATGTCGAAAATAATTCGGATCAGTGGTATCAGAGCAGGCTGCTCTTAATCGTTTTTTCAGTGCATGTCCCCGATGAGGTACAAGTATAGCAAGATGGGTCTCGAGCTTGTCTTTCTTGAAGAAAATCGCTCCCTCACACCTAATAAACCCTCAATGGCGGAAGAGAAGAAAAATGACGGAGTAGACGTTCCTATCAATCTGTTGCTTGAACAAGCTCTCATGCGAAAAAGGGATGAAATGATGGAGAATTTTTCCCACATCCTTCAACACCTGCCGATAGCAACAACCGCATCTTCATCAAGTGGCCACTTTGGAGGCACCTCGCCTTTCAAGGTATAAGTTAATTTTGATATTCCTGTATTTGAAGGACAGATAGATGCAGAAGTCCTAGACAAATGGTTAAATATGCTAGAAGGTTATTTCTCTGTTCACAAATTTTTCGACAAAGAAAATATCACCTTCGCACTCCTTAAAGCTCTCCCCCATGTCAAACATTGGTGGGAAATTTATTGGGAGAAGAGTTCCAAAGAGAAGTCTGAAATATATGGGGTCGATCATACTTGGGATTTTTTTGTGGATGCGGTAAAGAAACAATATTACCCTATTGGGAATTATGAGGACCAGTACATGAGATGGACCACACTATAGCAAGAGAGGGGCTAAGAAGTTCTGGAGTTCACCAATACCTTCCATACCTTGCGCTCCAAGCTAGGTATCAAAGACTCTGAACGACATTTGGTTCTGAAATACCGTAGGGCTCTACACATATACATCCAAACTGAAATGGATTTTCTGGACATCTCATCACTCGGTGTTGCCTATCGATATGTTGTTAAAATCGAGTAGAAATTTAAGCACCAGAACAAACGAGACTTTGTTTCTGCAAATTCACAACAAGCAAAGTATAACAAAGATGTCCCTAACAAACAGTCTCTCGAAAACTAGTCCAAGCCACATGAAAAGAAGGGTCACGTGAAGACAAAGAAGGACACTGGAAAATGGTGCGATTTCCACAAAAGCCCCTAGCACAACACCGATGAATGTCACTGAAAACAATCATTGGTGGGCAAGATAAAAGAGGAGCTGAACCCTGATTCAGAATCTGATTATGAAAATACTGGTAAATGACAGATCATTGACGCAGACCCCATTTCTACTGTCATAACCGCAACAATTCAACCAGAAGAACCAAGAGATCCTGAAGAGGTGGAGCACCTTTTTCATTCACAGATGTGGGTGAAGGGAACCCCGATGCATTTTATTGTTGATAGCGGAAGCTAGAAGAACCTCATCTCAACAGAGGTCATCAAATAGTTGGGATTGTCGACAACACTACACCCGCAGCCATACAACGTCGAGTGGCTTCGTCGAGTATGAGATCTTCGTGTCAGCCAACAATGTTGATTTTCATATGGCATCCAACCCTTCAAGGATGAGGCATTATGTGATGTTGCCCCACTAGATGTCTATGATGTTCTCTTGGACCAACCATATATGTGGAAGTGCCACGTTGTTTATGAGTCTCGACCCCGCAGTGTCATTGTTTCTCTGGGGGGTCATCTCTACAGAATACCAAAGGTAGTTCCGACTATTGTTCCACCTAAAAAGTGCCTCAAGGTAGTATCTCATACTGCAAAATTCAGATTCTTCACAATCTGTTCAAAATGGGAACATAAGGACACTACAACCACTACAGCTTCGCCCCAAGCACCTTCTATCCAATAGAAGCAGGTTGACAAGGTTGCAGCAAAGAGAAAAGATTCATTTTTCACACCATCCTCTCATGTAGCCCAACTTTTTGAACAGCCTCAGCCTCAACAGGTTCCTGACAGACTTCCACAAACTGAGCAGCGTGACGTCTCTAAAAAGGCAAGCAACTCACCAAGATAGAGATTCAACAAACGCTTTTCCCTCTCCCCCGGGAACCCAACGCAATGGAGACCATTGATTCCTAAGGAGGGATGATTGATCAAGGTGGATATTAGTGGCCACCCACCTTTTCTGACTGGTTCAAAATAATTTTCTGCCAATTTTGGCAATTTACTATTTTTAGCAGTTTTTAACTTCCGGGGCCATTTTGAGCGCCCAAATGAAGGCTTTTGAGATCGAGGTTCTCAATGAAAGATAAAGGCATTATTGATCCCCCAAAATTAATCTCCTCTACGATACCTTTCCAACGAGCTATCATACGCCTAAAATGGAGTTCATATGCAAAAGCTACGACCCCAGGAAGCTGATGTACTAACTTACCCAAACGGGGCCCACATGACTTTTGGCACTTCATCTCCTAGGGTTATGTTTTTGGTTGTCTAGCAATTTTGGCATTCCTGTTTATTGTAAAAAGGCCTTTAGAGGCTCAATGTAGTCGTCTTCTTGCGAATGCGAGTAGCCGTCACATCTCTTCTCATAGATAAGTTGCCACCATTCTAGCGAGTATTTCACTCTGTATTTTTACAGTCTCTGTACATTTCTTTCATTAATAGAAATCGTGTATTACTGTATATTTGTGTTTATGGTTGCATCTCTTATACATTTCTGTTATATTATTGAATATCTACAATATCTCTGTGCATTTCTTTATTATATCTCCGCTGTCGTTTCGTGTCGAAAATAATCTGGATTAGTGGTATCAAAGCAGGCTACTCTTGATCATTTTTTCAGTGCATGTTCCCGACGAGGTCCGAGTATAGCAAGTTGGGTCTTGAGCTTGTCTCTCTTGAAGACAATCGCTCCCGCACACCTAAGAAACCATCAATGGTAGAAGAGAAGAAAAATGATGGAGTAGACAATCCTATCAGTCTGTTGCTTGAGCAAGCTCTCACGCGACAGTGGGATGAAATGATGGAGAATTTTTCCCACATCTTTCAATGCCTATCGATAGCAACAGGCACATCTTCATCAAGCGGCCACTTTGGAGGCACCTTTCCTTTCAAGGTACAAGTTAATTTTAATATTTCTGTATTTGAAGGATAAATAGATGCAAAAGCCCTAGACAAATGGTTAAATATGTTAGAAGGTTATTTATCTATTCACAAATTTTTCGACAAAGAAAATATCACCTTCAAACTTCTTAAAGCTCTCCCCCATGTCAAACATTGGTGGGAAACTTATTGGGAGAAGAGCTCCACAGAGGAGTCTGGAATCTATGGGGTCGATCCCACTTGGAATTTTTTTGTGGATGTGGTAAAGGAAAAATATTACCCTATTGGAAACTATGAGGACCAGTACATGAGATGGACCACACTGCAGCAAGAGAGGGGCCAAGAAGTTTCAGAGTTCACCAATACCTTCCATACCTTGCACACCAAGCTAGGTATCAAAGACTCCGAACGACATTTGGTTCTAAAATACCATGGGGCTCTACACAGATACATCCAAACTAAAATGGATTTTCTGGACATCTCATCACTCGGTGCTGCCTATCGATATGTTGTTAAAATCGAGCAGAAATTTAAGCACTAGAACAAACAGGACTTTGGTTTTGCAAAGCCGCAACTACCAAAGTATGACAAAGACGTCCCTAACAAAAAGTCTCTCAAAAACTAATCCAAGCCACATGAAAAGAAGGGTCACGAGAAGACAAAGAAGGACACCAGAAAATGGTCTGATTTCCACAAAAGCCCCTGTCACAACACCGATGAATGTTCCTCAAAACAGTCATTGGTGGCCGAGATCAAAGACAAGGAGATGAACCTTGATTCAAAATCTGATTTTGAAAATACTGGTAAAGGACAGATCATTGACGTAGACCCCACTGCTACTGTCATGACTGCAGCAATTCAACCAGAAGAACCAGGAGATCCTGAAGAGAGGGAGTGCCTTTTTCATTCACAGATGTGGGTGAAGGGGATCCCGCTGCATTTTATTGTTGATAGCGGAAGCAAGAAGAACCTCATCTCAGCAGAGGTCATCAAATAGTTGGGATTGTCGACAACACCACACTCGCAACCATACAACATCTGGTGGCTTCGCCGAGGACGAGATCTTCGTGTCAGCCAGCAATGTCGATTGTCATATGGCATCCAACCCTTCAAGGATGAGGTATTATGTGATGTTGCCCCACTATATGTCTTTGATGTTCTCTTGGTCCAACCATATATGTGGAAGCGCCACGTTGTTTATGAGTCTCGACCCTGCAATTTCATTGTTTCTCTAGGGGGTCATCTCTATAGAATACCAGAGGTAGTTCCAACTACTATTCCACCTAAAAAGTGCCACAAGGTAGTATCTCATATTGCAAAATTCAGTTTCTTCACAATCTGTTCAAAATGGGAACAAAAGGATTCTGCAACCACTACAGCTTCACCCCAAGCACCTTCTATCCAACAGAAGTAGGTCGAAAAGGTTGCAACAAAGAGAAAATATTGCTTCTGCACACCATCCTCTCATGTAGTTCAACTTGTTGAACAGCTTTAGCCTCAACACGTTCGTGACAGACTTCGACAAACTGAGCAGCGTGATGTCTCCAGAAAGGCAAGCAGCTCACCAAGATGCAAATTCAACAAACGCTTTTCCCTCTCCCCTGGGAACTCAACGCAATGGAGAACATTGCTTCCTAGGGAGGGAGGAATGATCTGGGTTGATATCGGAGGCCACCCACCATTTTCGACTAGCTCAAAACAGTTTTCTGCCAATTTTGGCAATTTACTATTTTTAGCAGTTTTTAACTTCCGGGGCCATTTTGAGGGCCCAAATGAAGATTTTTCGAGATAGAGGTTCTCAATGATAGTCAAAGGCATAATTTATCCCACAAAATTAATCTCCTCGATGATACCTTTCCAACGAGCTATCATGCGCCTAAAACGAAGATCGTATGCAAAACTTACGACCCCGGGAAGTTGATGTACTAACTTACCCAAACGGGGCCCACATGACTTTTGGCGCTTCATCTCCTAGGGTTAGGTTTTTGGATGTCTAGGACTTTTGGCATTCCTTTTTATTTTAAAAAGGCCTTCAAATCCTCATTGTATTCATCTTCTTGTGAATGTGAGTAGCCGTCACATCTCTTCTCAGAGATAAGCTGCCAACATTCTAGCGAGTATTTCACTCTGTATTTTTAAAGTCTTTGTACATTTCTTTCATTAATAGAAATCATGTATTACTATATATTTGTGTTTATGGTTGCATCTATGATACATTTATGTTATATTATTTAATATCTGCAATATCTCTGTGCATTTATTTATTATATCTCCGCTCTCATTTCGTGCCGAAAATAATCTGGATCACCTGTTGATGACCAAATCCTTTATAGTGGGATTCCACTTGACTTCCAATCACGAGTCTATAACCGGTTCGGTGTGAAACTTAGTTTCTAGAATGTGCACAAGGACCTTTTCCTCCTTATTCGCAGGAAATCCTAGCATGTTGCTTGAATAACCAGTCTCACTCAACTTAGCTTTGTGCATGTATCTCAGGTTGGGGATATAAAAATGTGTCTTTACAGAGAGCAGGAAGTTGAGCAGCTTGGATATTACTTTGGTTATGGATACGCAGATATCTTCATACTTGGGGAGTGGTAATTATAGAACTCCATTTATGAAGGAAAGACAGATTACATATAAAGAGCGTTGGGTTTCCATGCTAGGTCAATCCATTTTGAATGATTAGCTTTTGAGTTCGATACATGGCGGCATTCAGCTGATGTCACATGGCTACGAAGTACCAAACGAATGAAGCAGGGTGATCTGACTAGCCATCACCCGATCCACGGGTGGTGGATTTGAAATGTTGAGACACGTGATATTGCGTCCTTGCGAAAGTGGTTTCGACAAAACCACCTACTTGCACAAGTGTATCTCGGAAGGCACTGTGCATCAGTTTTCCCGAGACTTGGGTCTTATATAGAATTGTCATGGTGATAACATCGGGAAACCGAGAGTGATAATGCCGATGTGTATGTTGAATCGAAATGGTGCATATTCTCATGAATTATTGAATTGTTATCCTGATTAGTTTCGGTGGCTGGATGTTTTGTAGAATTAACAACAACTTGGTCAGGTTAGACCAGTGCAGAGTCCGTAGGAATGGAAGAGACATAGGGGAATTACAGTCATCCAGAGAAGAGAATAGGGAAGAATGTCCATTTGGGCATGGAAGGAATGAACTCCAATGGACATGGAAAAGAAAGGAATGAAGATATGAATATGGCTGAGACCATTAAGAATTTGCAGAAGGATGGCCAAATCCATAAAGCTGATAATGAAAGGCTTATTAAAGCCAAAGAGCAGCATGATGACTTCAAAATGAAGCTATTGGAGGGTTTGTACAGAATAGAGAATAAATTGGTTAAGGAGAGTGACTCAAGTAGATCTGAGAGTCACAAATCTTCAGAGGAGAAAGGAAAAGTAAAAAGTGCTAGTAGACATCACCATCATCCCCTAAGGCATTCCCATAAGAGAGCATGCAACAACTCAAGTCTATCCCATGTCAAAAGGTATAAGAGATCTAGGGTGGATGACCTGCGAGGAGAAATGAACAAAATAAAACCTCCTACATTTGATGGTGAGCACAAGAGGGATGAAGATGCCGAAACATGGTTGCTAGGCATGAGGAAGTATTTTCAATTGCATAATTATTCTTCTCATGCTGAAGGTAGAATCACCATATATCAACTCAAAGGAAAGGCCTCCATGTGGTGGGATCAACTTGTGCAGGTAAAACACATTGTAGAGAAAAGTGTTACTTGGAGGGAATTCAAGAAGTATTTTGAGAAGAAGTACTTGACTAAGAGATACTATGACAAGAAAATGAAAGAGTTCTTTGAACTCAAGCTTGGAAGTACGACCATAGATGAATATGAGAGAAGGTTTATGGAACTGCTAAAGTATGTATCTTTCATTAAGGATGAGATAATCAAGATTCAATGGTATTTAAGTGGATTGTCATCGTTCATCAGTGAAAAAATACAGTATGATGATCCCAATACATTAGAAGAAACCATAAGGAGAGCTAAATGCTTATATGACCAGATGAAAGCAAGGCCAACTTTCCAAAAGGCTTGGGAAGACAATAAGAAATTCAATATGGATCCAAGGAAGAAGGGAGCTAAGACACCATTCTTCATAAATAATCCACAATGGCAGCAAACACATAAAGAAACCAGAGTGATTGACACAGGGAGTCAAGGGCCAAGACAACCACCTATGCAATGTTAGGGTTGTAAAAGAGACCATAGGTTCAGAGATTGTCCTCACAGAGGTGAAAAAGGTAGGGATTTTCACAATGTACAATGAGTTGATACAATAGAGGACATGGGCATAAATGTGCCAAGGATTTATGTAGCCCTAGACAACAAGCAAGTAGAGTATCAGTTCCACATGATTGATGTGGAAGGTATGATCAACAACCAAACCCTTGCTATTTTAATTGATTTAAGAGCTAGTCATAGTTATATAGACCCTAAGATGGTGGAAAATTTGCAATTTACAAGAAGAAATCATGGGAAATCCTGGTTGGTGCAACTGGCTAGAGGAGCCAGAAGAAAAGTCATTGAAATGGTTAAGTCCTGCTTCATAGACATGAATGGACTGAATACCAAGGCAGATTTGAACATCTTACCTTTAGGTTCCTATGACTGTTTAATTGGGATGGATTGGTTGGACCCACATAATTATCTATTGGATTGTCATAATAAATCATTCACTTGCTTGGATGAAGAAGGGAACCAAAGGAGAGTGCAGGGAATTCTCAGGGCAGTAACCATTAGAAAAATTTCAGCATTGCAGCTGAAGAAATGTTATAGAAAAGGATGTCAAATTTTTGCAGCTCATATGGAGGAGACACCTAAAGACAAGGTGCCAAATTTGGAGGATCATGCAGTCTTAAAAGAGTTTCAAGATGTATTCAAGGAAGTACCAGTACTACCCCCAAGGAGAGACATTGATTTCTCTATAGATTTGATGCCTAGAGCAGTGCCAGTATCAAAGACTCCTTACAGAATGAGTACACCAGAATTGAAGGAGTTGCAAATGTAGTTTGAAGAACTACTGAAAAAGGTGTATGTACACCCAAGTGTGTCACCTTGGGGTGCCCCAGTCTTGTTTGTGAAAAAGAAAGATGGAATGTTAAGATTGTGCATTGACTTTAGACAGTTGAATAAAGTGACGGTTAGGAACAAGTATCCTCTACCAAGGATTGATGACCTCTTTGATTAATTGAAGGATGAAAGGATATTTTCAAAGATAGATCTCAGATCAAGATACTATCAAGTATGAATTAAAGAAGAAGATATTAGAAAGACTGCCTTCAGGACAAGGTATGGTCATTATGAGTTCATAGTGGTACCATTTGGGTTGTCAAATGCACCAGCTGTTTTCATGTGCTTAATGAATGGTGTTTTCTGAGAGTATTTTGTCATTGTCTTTTTGGATGACATTATTATATATTCCAAGTCATAGGAAGAGCATGAACATCATTTGAGGATGGTGTTGCAAGTATTAAGGTAACATCACTTGTATGCCAAATTGAGAAAGTTCTCATTTTATCAGAAACAAATTCATTATTTGGGGCATATCATCCCAAAAGATGGGATAGAAATGGACCCTGAGAAGGTAGAAGCCATTAGAGAATGGTCATCACCAAAGAATGTGACATAGGTTAGATCTTTCATGGGCCTTGTAGGTTACTACAGGAGATTCATGGGAGGATTATCAAATATAACACACCCAATCACTTCCTTGCAAAGAAAGGGTATGAATTTTCAGTGGACGTCAGACTATGAAAGAAGTTTCCAACATTTGAAACAATTATTGACAAGTGCTCCAATACTAAGGATTGCGGACCCAAATGAAGATTTCATTGTATGCATAGATGCATGTAATGAAGGACTGGGTGGAGTCCTTTGTCAAAATGGTTTCGTGATATGTTATGAATCAAGGAAGTTGAAAGAGCATGAAAGAAACTACGACACTCATGATTTGGAGTTGGAAGCCATAGTACATGCCCTGAGGAAATGGAGACACTACCTCACGGGGAAGAGGTTTGAGCTAAGAATAGACCACAATGGTCTGCAATATTTATTTGATCAGCCAAATCTAAATGTTAGGAAAAGTAGATGGTTAGAATTTATAAGAGAATATAACTTTGATATAAAGCATATAAAATGGAAAGAAAATAAAATGGTTGATGCACTCAGTAGGAGGGTGCATGAACTACGTGCTACAACCATCAGCATGTATCAAACTGATGTTAAAAGAAAAACTCTGGAGGCTGCAAATACAGATCTGTAGTACAGAGAATTGGTAGAAATTCTACAAAAGGGTAAGATACTTCGGAAGATGGATATTTAGAAGTTGGGAGTAGATGGAATACTGCTGCACAAGAAACAAATTTTCGTACCAAATGTCCAGGACTTGAAACGTATAATTTTGAATGAGATGCATAATGTTCCTTATGCAAGGCACCCTGGATATCAGAAAACTTTAGCAGTGGTCAAGAGACAATACTTTTGGCCAGGTATGAAGAGAGAGATAACATAATACATCGCAAGATGTATGGAATGCCAGAAAGCTAAAGTAGAACATAGGCACCCAACATGATTTCTACAACATTTGCCCATTCCTAAATGGAAGTGGGAAGTGGTGAAAATGGATTTTATTACAGGATTTCCTAGAACATGCAAGATGCATGACTCGATTATGGTGGTGGTGGACAAGATTACAAAATATGCCCATTTTATTACACTAAAAACTACTCACAAGGCAACAAATGTCGATGATATTTTCATGAAGGAAGTGGCACGATTGCACAGAATTCCTAAAACGATTGTGTCTAACAGAGACCTGAAATTCACCTCGAATTTCTGGAAAGGATTGTTCAAAGGATTCAAAACAAATTTGAACTTTAGTACAGCTTATCATCCCAAGTCTAATGGACAGAAAGAAAGAGTGAACAGGGTGATAGAAGATATGTTGAGAATGTATGTGATGGACAAACCATCAAAATGGGAAGACTACCTACACTTGGTAGAATTCGCTTATAATAATGGGTATCAAGCATCATTGAAGATGAGCCCATTTGAAGCACTTTATGGTAGAAGGTGCAATACTACAGTAATATGGGATAAACCAGCTGATAGAATAGTAGTCAAGCCAGATTTTCTCAAGGAGATGGAGGACCAAATGTTAAAAATTAAGCAGAATTTGAAAGCTTCCCAAGACAGACATAAAAGTTATGCTGATAAAAACAGAATCCACAAAGAATTAAAAGTGGGTGATGATGTTTTTCTGAAAGTGAAAGCTAACAGGAATTCCCTGAAGCTGGGAAGTTGTGCCAAGTTAGCAGCCAAATTTTGTGGACCATTTGAAACCCTAGAGAGGATTGGTCCAGTTGCTTATATGATTGCATTAGCTGCATCTATGTCTGTTCATAATGTCTTCCATGTATCATTGCTAAAGAAATATATACCCGATGCTAATCATGTTATTGATTGGAATGTGATTCAGGTGGAGCAAGAAGGCGATTTTCAAGTGCATTCGATGCGCATTTTGGATCAGAAAGTCAAACAACTCCATAATCGATCCATGGGACTTGTAAAGGTTCAACGGACCTGGTACGACCCTGAGGATGCTACTTGGGAGCATGAATATGCAATGCAGACAGAATGGCAACATCTTTTGGAAGATTTTTGAAAAATAAAAATGAACAAATCTGATATATACGGGTGTATGATGCACTGAGGACAATGCATAAATAAGGGGAGGGGATTGTAATATCCCTCGACCGAACCCAATTGTAAATGTAATATAAACATACTTAATTTGGTGAGTTGTTTTGACCTCATTTGTTAATGCACATCATGTGGCATAGTGCACGCATGAACTACGCAATAAAATGATGTAATATGCACATCGTAAGATACCGCACGTAGTAACTAAAGTGCACACAACCTTGAGGACAACAGATACAATGCGCAATAACTAAAGTACCTGCAATACCAAGGTCAGCGAACCTTTATGTATATGATATGCATTATAGGCTGGTGAGCCAGTATTATAAGCCAGAATGATTATGTTTTGGTATAGGTCGGAGCGCCTAGATGTCAAGGGCCAATGCGCCTACTTTGTACATGACTCATTATTAATATAAAATACATCACTACACGCAAACTGACAATGATAAAAGATATGGGAGACTAAAATTCACCAGTTAGGGAAAGGGAGGGCCAAAAGTCAAGGGAATATTATATTAATATTTCCTAAAACATAAAGTATGGATAATTAATTTATACTAAGTTCCAAAGTTGGGGACAAGTGGACAAAAGTAACTTCCCATATGACAAGTGTCAAGTTGGGGACATGCTTTCAGGGGAAACTTAACTCAAGGGGGTATTTTTCTCATAGATACCTTACGAACGGGGAACAACCATCATTCTCACCATCACATTTCACAAAAAGTTCACAGTGATTCCAAAACACACTCAGTTATCCAGTCAATGATTCCATGACCATTTCACTCATACATTTCATTATCCTTGAGACAACCATTTCACCTTTCCAAAGCCTATTTCCCCACCCTTTTTGGTTGGTGTGCCCGGTTAGCTTGGAGTGGGATTGAAGAAGCGGGTTGTCAGGCCCATGAGTAGTCATATGAGCAAGAGAATTGCTGAGGATTGATTTCCATAGGTGCTAAACTATAGCTACAATGCTCTGAGACTTCTGGTCTGGCCTGTTGTTGAAGCCCTGGAAGGGAAGTGGGGCATCCGAGGGACTGTTGAGAAGAGAAGGGGCACACTTACTTGGGTGGGACAGGCATGTGGGGAATGAGAGGTTGTAGGTTGTTAGTGGAGTGAGCATCTGAGACATAGTCTTTCCTATTGTCCATGAGCCTTAGCCTGGATAGGAATCTCTTTTCCCTGGGTGGAGGTCAGTCCCAAATCGGGGGTGACTCACTATTGAGAGTGATGAACAGTGTAGTATATGGTTGGGAGGTTTGTGGATAGTCTGTAAGTAGTTGGTGACAGTCTTTCTAGGTTAAGTACCAATTGTATGATATATTGATATGTTGTTTTGTTATTTACATGCCTATGTTACGATTTTATCATATATGTGATTATGATTGCTTGTGTGCTTATGGGTAATTTCCTATAAATGATTCATATTGGTAGTTACTATTATTTCAATATAAAATTTGTATGTTACAGAAAGTAATTGTTTGTTTATGTTTAGATGTAAAGCTTTCACAAGCATACTGTATGTATATTTTTTAGTTGCATGTAGTCTAAAGAGTAAATTTAGGTGGCATTGTTTAGTTGACTACTGGGTATGCTACTGTATGTTCCATAGTATAGGAACAAAAATGTTACCTAGAGTAGTAAGGCACGACTTGACGGCTGGGAATGTTACCGACCACTGTCAGAGCATGGGTGGTTTCTCTGGAGTGGCGTACCCTGACCTTAGGTTGGTCGGGGGGATCATTACACGAACCATGGGTTTACCCATGTTTAGGCCCGATTTTGTAATGTATAATAGATGTCTAGGCGATATAAGAAGGGGGACATCTATGTGACACTAAGTGCTAAGTGCAAGTGGTAATTGTAATTTCCTTATGCATACTGTGTAAGACTTGTAGAGATGAGTACAAGTGATCGTAAGAGACTGTGAAAAGCTTTGTGCTATAACTCAGGGAAGGAGGATCCAATGAAGTACGCAAATCTCCTGTCCTCTGCAGAGTAAGATCTCAAGGCTCTATGCATGTAGAATATTGACAAAAGAAAATAAAGAGAAGAAGAATTGGTGGGCGTAACCCTAGGGAGGGGGTAAACCACGTATATCATGTGTTTTGCATTTCTTTGTGCATGGTAAATTTGGCACCATGTGGGAAAAAGGTTGGTGTGCCAGTGTGTTCGGTAAATTACGGCACCACGCAGAAGATTACTATGTGTAGATGCACGTGCTGAAATTATCCTTGCACGGTAAGCACATACATAGTAAGGTGCACACAAGGTGCGCAAGTATTTCTTAACGCAGAGGAGTTTTGTTAGTATGCACATAAGTATGAGTATAAGTTGTTTCAAGATGATGTATTCAGTAGTGTGCGCAGATATTTGAGTGCTAAGGAATATGTTAAACTTGACATGGTGCATGCATAGGACGAAAATGCATGTGGAATATTGGTGCACAATATCGAAACTATGCGCAGTGGATATTGGCACACAACGCCAGAGTAGTGCATGTAAGTAGTCGGTAGGACGAAGAAGAAATGCACAGTAGATTTAGGTGCATGGAGAAGAATTTTACCTTGTAATATTGCTATGCACGATAATATAAATGAACGGGTCAAGTTAATGCGTGCGAAGTCGCTTGGAAGGCGATGAGTCTGAGTTTAAATAGCATAATAATAAAAGAAAAATAAACACATAACCGCATTGGAACATTAATTAAAAAGAATTTCGAGTTTTAATTTCCTCCAATTTAGATAGATGAAAATAAAATATAAGATTACAGGAAAAACTTATTATAAAAGAAAACAAGAGTCATAACATCACCAGATAGAAATTGTAATACAACAGTCTAAAATCCGTTTCTGTATTTATATAATCATATTAATCACAAAATTACAAAAGGGTGATGACAATAGTTAGCCTGTTGTAAAAAGGGTCGTTTGAAGAACATGCCTATCATCTCTTGTACTCTTTACCTCTGCTACCAGTTGTTCAAAATTCACTGAGACATGCTTATCTTAGTTGAAGACTTACTTTAGCTTAGCGATCTTCGCCTTTAAAGAAGTGTTTAACCAGACCGGTTGATTCTCTCCAACACTTTCGATCGCTTCAGTTGTAGATTCCTCCTTCTTATGCCACTTACTCCTTCTCTTCTTAGCGGCTGGCCTGTTGATGACCAAATCCTTTATAGTGGGATTAAGCTTGAATTCCAATCGTAAGTCTATAACCGGCTCGATGTGGAACTTAGTTGCTAGAATGTGCACAAGGACCCTTTCCTCCTTATTCGCATGAAAGCCTAGCATGTTGCTCGAATAACCAGTCTCACTTGACTTAGCTTTATCCATGTATCTCAAGTTGGGGATACCGAAATGTGTCTTTACAGAAAGCAGGAAGTCAAGCAGCTTGGATATTACTTCAGTTATGGATATGCATACATCTTCATACTTGGGGAGTGGTAATTATAGAACTCCATTTATGAAGCGTAGAAAAATTACGTACAAAGAGTGTTCTGTTTCCATGCTTGGCCAATCCATTTAGAATGATTAGATTTTGAATTCGATACATGGCAGCGTTCAACTGATGTCACATGGATGTGAAGTACCAAACGAATGAAGCAAGGTGATCTGACTAGCCGTCACCCGCTCCACGAGTGGTGGATTTGACATGTTGAGACACGTGATACCACATATTGGCGAAAGTGGTTTCCACAAAACCACCTTCTTGCACAAGTGTATCTCAGAAGGAAATGCATGTCAATTTTCTCGAGACTTGGGTCTTATCTAGAATTATCATGGTGATAACACCAGGAAACCGAGAGTGATAATGCTGATGTGTATATTGAATAGAAATGGTTCATATTCTCAGGAATTGCTGAATTGTTAGCCTGATTAGTTTCGATGGTTGCACGTTTTGCAGAATTAACAACAACTTGGTCAGGTTAGACCAATGCAGAGTCCGTAGGAATGGAAGAGGCATAGGGGAATTACAGTCATCCAGAGAAGAGCAGAGGGATGGATGTCCATTTGGGCATGGAAGGAACAAACTCCAACGGACATGGAGGAGAAAGAAATGAAGATATGAATATGGCTAAGACCATTAAGAATTTGCAAAAGGATGTCCAAATCCATAAAGCTGATAATGAAAGGCTTATGAAAGCCATAGAGTAGCAGGATGACTTCAACATGAAGCTATTGGAGGGTTTGAATAGAATAGAGAAGAAATTGGTTAAGGAGAGTGACTCAAGTAGATCTGAGAGTCACAAATCTTCAGAGGACAAAGGAAAAGTAAAATGTGCTAGTAGACATCACCATCATCCCCTAAGGCATTCCCATAAGAGAGCAGGGAACAAATCAAGTCTATCCCCTATAAAAAGGTATAAGAGATTTGGGGTGGATGAGCTGCGAGGAGAAATGAACAAAATCAAACCTCCTGTATTTGATGGTGAGCACAAGAGGGATGAATATGCCGAAACATGGTTGCTAGGCATGAGGAAGTATTTTCAATTGAATAATTATTCTTCTCATGTTGAAGGTAGAATCACTATCTATCAACTAAAAGGAAAGGCCTCCATGTGGTGGGATCAACTTGTGCAGGTACAACACATTGTAGAAAAAAGTATTACTTGGAGGGAATTCAAGAAGTATTTTGAGAAGAAGTACTTGACTAAGAGATACTATGACAAAGAAAATGAAAGAGTTCTTTGAACTTTAGCTTGGAAGTACGACCATAGATGAATATGAGACAAGGTTTATGGAACTGCTAAAGTATGTCTCTTTCATTAAGGATGAGATAGTCAAGATTCAACGATATTTAAGTGGATTTACATCGTTCATCAGTGACAAAATATAGTATGATGATCCCAAGACATTAGAAGAAACCATGAGGAGAGATAAATGCTTATATGACCAACTGAAAGCAAGGCCAACTTTCCAAAAGGCTTGGGAAGACAATAAGAAATTCAAGATGGATCAGAGGAAGAAGGGAGCTAAGCCACCATTCTTTAGAAATAATCCACAATGGCAGAAAACACATAAGGAAACCAGAGTGATTGATACAGGGAGTCAAGGGCCAAGACAACCACCTATGCAATGTTGGGGTTGTCAAGGATACCATAGGTTCAGAGATTTTCCTCATAGAGGCTAAAAAGGTAGGTCGGTTCACAATGTACAATGAGATGAGATAGTAGAGGACATGGGTAGAAATGTGCCAAGGATTTATGCAGCCTTGGACAACAAGCAAGCAGAGTATTAGTCCCACATGATTGAGGTGGAAGGTATGATCAACAACCAAACCCTTGCTATTTTAATTGATTTAGGAGCTAGTCATAGTTATATAGACCCTAAGATGGTGGAAAGTTTACAATTTCCAACAAGAAAGCATGAGAAATACTGGTTGGTGCAACTGGCTACAGGAGCTAGAAGAAAATTCAATGAGATGGTTAAGTCCTGCTTCATAGACATGAATGGACTGAATTTCAAGACAGATTTGAACATCTTACCTTTAGGTTCCTATGACTGTTTAATTGGGATGGATTGGTTGGACCCACATCATGCTCTATTGGATTGTCATAACAAAGCACTCACTTGCTTGGATGAAGAAGGGAACCAAAGGAGAGTGCAGGGAATTCTCAGGCCAGTAACCATTAGAGAAATTTCAGCATTGCAGTTGAAGAAATGTTATAGAAAAGAATGTCAAATTTTTGCAGCTCATATGGAGGAGACACCTAAAGACAAGGTGTCAAATTTGGAGGATCATGTAGTCCTGAAAGAGTTTCAAGATGTATTCAAGGAAGTACCAGTACTACCCCCAAGGAGAGACATTGATTTGTCTATAGATTTGATGTCTAGAGCAGCACCAGTATCAAAGACTCCTTACATAATGAGTACACTAGAATTGAAGGAGTTGCAAATGCAACTTGAAGAACTACTGAAAAAGGGGGGTATGTACACCCAAGTGTATCAACTTGGGGTGCCCCAATCTTGTTTGTGAAAAAGAAAGATGGAACGTTAAGATTGTGCATTGACTTCAGACAGTTGAATAAAGTGACGGTTAAGAACAAGTATCCTCTACCAAGGATTGATGACCTCTTTGATCAATTGAAGGATGCAAGGATATTTGAAAAGATAGATCTCAAATCAGGATACCATCAGATAAGAATTAAAGAAGAAGATATTAGCAGCACTGCCTTCGGGAAAAGGTATGGTCATTATGAGTTCACACTAGTCCCATTTGGCTTGTCAAATGCACCAGTTGTTTTCATGTGCTTAATGAATGGTGTTTTCTGAGAGTATTTGGACAAGTTTGTCATTGTCTTTTTGGATGACATTCTTATATATTTCAAGTCAGTGGAAAAGCATGAACATCATTTGAGGATGGTGTTGCAAGTATTAAGGGAACATCAGTCGTATGCCAAATTTAGAAAGTGCTCATTTTATCAGAAACAAATTCATTATTTGGGGAATATCATCTCAAAAGATGGGATAGCAGTGGACCCTGAGAAGGTAGAAGCCATTAGAGAATGGTCATCACAAAAGAATGTGACAGAGGTCAGATCTTTCATCGGCCTTGTAGGTTACTACAGGAGATTCATTGGAGGATTCTCAAAGATAGCACACCCAATCACTTTCTTGCACATAAAGGGTATGAAGTTTTAGTGGACGTCGAACTACTGCTACACAAGAACCGAATTTTTATACCAAATCTCCAAGACTTGAAACGTATAATTTTGCATGAGATGCATAATGTTCCTTATGCAGGGCACCTTGGATATCAGAAAACCGTAGCAACAGTCAAGAGCCAATACTTTTGACCAGGTATGAAGAGAGAGATAGAAGAATACATCGCAAGATGTATGGAATGCCAGAAAGTTAAAGAAGAACATAGGCACCCAGCAGGATTGCTACAACATTTTCCCATTCCTGAATGGAAGTGTGAAGTGGTGACAATGGATTTTATTACAGGATTGCCTAGAACAGACAAGATGCATGACTCGATTATGGTGCTGGTGGACAAGATTACAAAAGATTCCCATTTTATTCCACCAAAAACTACTCACAAGACAGTAGATGTCGCTGATATTTTCATGAAGGAAGTGGCACAATTGCATGAAATTCCTAAAATGATTGTGTCTGACAGAGACCCAAAATTCACCTTGAATTTTTGGAAAGGATTTCTCAAAGGATTCAAAATGAATATGAACTTTAGTACAACTTATAATCTCGAGTTTATTGGACAGAAAGAAAGAGTGAATAGGGTGATAGAAGATATGTTGATAATGTATGTGATGGACAAACCATCAAAATGGGAAGACTACCTACACTTGGTAGAATTCTCTTACAATAATGGGTATCAGGCATCAGTGAATATGAGACCATTTGAATCACTTTATGGCAGAAGGTGCAATACTCCAGTAAGATGCGATAACCTAGTTGATAGAACAATAGTCAAGCCAGACTTGCTCAAGGGGATGGAGGACCAAATGTTAAAAATTAAGCAGAATTTGAAAGCTAGCCAAGACAAACAGAAAATTTATGCTAATAAAAATAGAATCCAGAGAGACTTCAAAGTGGGTGATCATGTTTTCCTAAAATTGAAAGTTAACAGGAGTTCCCTGAAGCTGGGAAGCTGCACCAAGTTAGCAACTAGATTTTGTGGACCATTTGAAATCCTAGAGAGGATTGGTCTAGTTTCTTATATGATTTCATTGCATGCATCTATGCCTATTCATAATGTCTTCCAGGTATCATTGCTAAAGAAATATATACCCGATGTTAATCATGTTATTGATTGGAATGTGATTTAGGTGGAGCAAGAAGGCTCTTTTCAAGTGCATCCAGTGTGCATTTTGGACCAGAACGTCAAACAGCTCCAGAACCGAACCATAGGGCTTGTAAAGGTTCAATGGACCTGGTACGGCCCTGAGGATGCTACTTGGGAGCATGAAGATGAAATGTGGACATTATACCCACATCTTTTTGAAGATTTTTGAAAAAATAAATCTGATATATATGGGTGTATGATGCAGTGAGGACAGTGCATAAATAAGGGGAGGGGATTGTAATATCCCTTGAATGAACCCAATTGTAAATGTAATATAAACATACTTAAGTTGGTGAGATGTTTTGACCTCATTTGTTAATGCACATCATGTGGCATAGTGCGTGCATGAACTGTGCAGTAAAATGATGTAATATGCACATCGCAAGATACTGTGCACATAAACTAAAGTGCGCGCAACCTTGAGGACAATGGATACCGTGTGCAGTAACTAAAGTGCGTGCAATACCAAGGTCAATGAAAATCTATGTATATGATATGAATTATAGGTTGGTGAGCTAGTATTATAAGCCAGAATGGTTATGCTTTGGTATAGGCCGGAACGCCTAGATGTCAAGGGCCAATGCACCTACTTTGTACATGACTCATGATTAATATAAAATACATCATTGTGTGCAGACCGACAATGATAAAAGAGATGGGGGATTGAAATTCACCAGTTAGGGAAAGGGAGGGCTAAAAGTCAAGGGAATATTATATTAATATTTCCTAAAACATAAAGTATGGATAATTAATTTATCCTAAGTTCCAAAGTTGGGGACAAGTGGACAAAAGTAACTTTCGATATGACAAGTGTCAAGTTGGGGACATGCATTCATATCGTGGGGAAACTTAGCTCAAGGGGGGGGGGTCTCACAGATACCTTACGAACGGGGAACGACCATCATTCTCACCATCACTTTTCATGAAGAGTTCACAGTGATTCCAAAACACACTCAGTTATCCAGTCAATGATTCCATGACCATTTCACTCATACATTCCATTATCCTTGAGACTACCATTTCACCTTTTCGAAGCCTGTTTCTCGACACTTTTTGGTTGGTGTACCTGGTTAGCTTGGAGCGAGATTGAAGAAGCGGGTTGTCAAGCCCGTGAGCAGTTCTCTGAGCAAGAGAATTGTTGGGGATTGATTTCCGTAGGTGCTAAATTGCAGCGACAACACTCTTAGACTTCTGGTCCGACATGTTGTTGAAGCCCTGGAAGGGAAGTGGGACAGCTGAGGGACTGTTGAGCAGAGAAGGGGCACATTTCCTTGGGTGGGACAGGCATGTGGGGAATGAGAGGCTGTAGGTTGTTAGTTGAGTGAGCATCTGAGAAAAAGTCTTTCCTGTTGTCCATGAGCCTTAGCCTGGATAGGAATCCCTTTTCCCTAGGTGGAATTCAGTCCCAGCTTGGGGGTGACTCATTGTTGAGAGTGATGAACAGTGTAGTCTATGGCTGGGAGGTTCATGGACAGTCTGTAAGTAGTTGGTGATAGTCTTTCTAAGATAAGTACCAATTGTATGATATATTGATATGTTGTTTTGTTATTTACATGCCTATGTTACGATTTTATCATATATGTGATTATGATTGCTTATGTGCTTATGGGTAATTTCCTGTAAATTATGCATATCGATAGTTACTGTTATTTCAATATAAAAGTCATATGTTACAGAAAGTAATTGTTTGTTTATGTTTAGATGTAAATCTTTTGTGAGTATACTGTATGTATATGTTTTAGTTGCATGTAGTGTAAAGAGTAAATTTAGGTGGCATTGCTTAGTTGACTACTGGGTATGCTATTGTATCTTACACAGTATGGGAATGAAAGTTTTCCCTAGAGTAGCATGTCCTGGCCTAACGGCTGGGAATGTTACCGACTGGCGTCAGAGCATGAGTGGTTTCTCTGGAGTGGCATAACATGGCCTCAGGTTGGTCGAGGGGATCATTACACAAACCATGGGTTTACCCATGTTTAGGCCTGATTTTGTAATGTATAAATAGATGTCTAGGCGATGTAAGAAGGGGGACATCTATGTGACACTAAGTGCTAAATGGAATAGGTAATTGTATTTTCCTTGTGCATATTGTGTAAGACTTGTAGAGATGAGTGCAAGTGATTGTAAGAGATTGTGAAAAGCTTTGTGTTGTAGCTCAGGGAAGGAGGATCCAACGAAGTGCGCAGATATCCTATCCTCTGCGGAGTAAGATCTCAAGGCTCTATGCATGTAGAAGATTGACAACATAAAATAAAGAGAAGAAGAATTGGTGGACATAGCCCTAGGGAGGGGGTGAACCATGTATATCTTGTGTTGTGGTTGCTTTGTGCGTTTTGGGTGTTCTCTTGTTTATGTGATTAAATGATTAGTGCGATGATGTATGTAGATGAGTATGATATGATAGTTTAGTGATAAA
Organism: Picea glauca; assembly: GCA_000966675.3. NCBI lineage: Eukaryota > Viridiplantae > Streptophyta > Pinopsida > Pinales > Pinaceae > Picea > Picea glauca. The sequence goes on from JZKD02S1674988.1 coordinate 317,604, forward strand.
TAATGTGAACAAATGCTAGATCTGACCTATGTTGATGTGCTTAGTTCTTGATTATATTGGATCAGTGTGAATAATACACTATTATGTTATTAGGGTTTATTTGCATTGTAAGCTAAAGATGAATATTTATGAACTGTAACTGCTAAGTGCTCTGTTAAAGTGTTACAATCATAGATCTGTGTCCTATCTAAGGTTGCAAACATCTGATTCCTGCAACCACCCCTTTCTCTACCTCGAGTGAGACTTCCTCTGCTTTGCAGGTGTTGCTGAAAGGGATGGTAGTTAGGGTTTTGTTGGTTTGTTGTTGTAGCGTTGAACCCTAGGTCTACCCCTGTGCCAACAAATGGTTCTGTTGCCAGGACTGGAACTATGAATGATGGAAACTAAAGAAAAGAGAAAGCTTCGTGGGTAGATCTATTGCCCTAGTGCATAGTATTCTACTTGAACTAAGGAGCTATGTGCCAAGAAGAAGAGTCATATTTGAAGAAAAGAAGTAAGACTTGAAATCGTTGTGCTCTGATAAAGGTAAGAACAATGAAAAGTTTTGATTGAAAAAGTAAGATAAGTGGAAATTTTTGTTTGAAAAGTATGGATCTAGGTATTTTTGATAAAGTTTGTCCTAGCCTGAAAAGTAGGGCACAACTAGATGAAAGAGGGTTGATATGAGTAGATCTAACAAAAATAGTGAAAGATGTGTTATTCTTATGCATATAAAGAATGTTTGGACTAACAAATGGATGCAGGATCCTAGAAAGAATTTTTTGCAAGTTAGCTACTATCCTAGTGCATAGTATAGGAAAGGATGGGGCTTGTTTCAAAGAAAAAGAAGACTAACCCTTTGTTACAGTTGCAGAAGACCGGGACATCTTGATAAGGAATTCCCTAGTAGAAGACCTAGTTGTCTTTGTTGTAAATCTATGGATCATAAAGTTTTAAATTTCCCTAGAATGATTGCTAAGCTTGAAAGAATGAATATGAGACAAGAAAACCTCAAGGAAGGTTATGAAACTGAGACCATAGAAGAACCCCATAAATAATTAGAGAATGTATTACTACAAATGAAAGAAACCCTAAATGATCACATAAATATCAACTTATCAGAGATATCAAAAAAAAAGAATGCATAGAAGCAAGAATAGGAGACTTCGACATTGACTATGTTCTAGATAAATAAACACAGGTGAATATCATGATAGAAAGAACTTGGGAAACTTTAGGAAAGCCTGCTATAATTACTTCATTGTGAGGAATAGGATTATTTAGAGGAAAGTTGATAACCCTATGTGGAAAACTCACCCAGATATCCATAAGTTCTCATGGAACTTCGACAGAGGAAGATTTTGAGATTGTTAAATTTATTGACAACAACACCCCATTTTCTATATTACTAGGAAAACCTTGGATTGAAAAGGATCAGGCCAGAAGAAAAGAAGAGGAAGTCTTAGAGCAGAAGAAGCAAGAATTAAAGTATTTCATGACTAGGAGGATAGTGCACTTGATAGAAGAACAGGAGAACAGATCGAAGCTACTTAGAACCAAAAACTTGGATGTCAAAGTTAAAAGAACACAAGAAGACTCACAGAAGACTGAAATAGCTACCCCAGCTAGAGAAGACATATTACTCTCCGGCCCTATGTAAAATTTATCAACAACGTGAATTTACTATGCCAAAAGGAGATAAGAATCAGAATGGAAAGAGGAATACCAAGACAAAGATAACCGGGAAGAAGGATAGAAAACTTAGTAAGAAGAGAGAAAAGATAGAAAAGTTACAGAAGGTCCTAGAGGGGACTTCACAGAGGGAAGGTTTTCAAGACTAGAACTTCGTTGGGATATCAGAACAACGAAACATGGCACTTTGCCATGGCGAAGAAATATAGCCATTGGAAGCATTATAACCATTAGCCCAATGACCCGAATGGTTAGAACAATAGTAATGGCCCAATGACTCGCCATCAGACCATTGGAACCACACCGCAATGGATAGAATCGCATTGATGAAGACCTCTCATCCATTGGAGAGATCTGGTACATCGTGTCTACTTAGTCCGTCAACCGTTGCACCAAGAACACTTTTGCGAATTGTATCAAAGCCAACTCATTGCTACCACATTGTGTTTATTGAGATCGACACTTGTTCCATTGCATTGCACACTCATTCATCCACCCGATTTATCCGATCTAAGCGTGCATGTCAGACGAGTTCAATGCTACAAATAAATCCATCAAAGAAGTTCTCATCGATATCATGGCTGAGAAAGTAATGTTTGTAGGTATTCAAGCATCATCGACGAGAGGAGTGCAAGCCTCTCCATCCACTTCTCACGGATCCGGACCATCCTAAACGACAGTAGAAAAGAGAACCAAGCACAAATATGACCTAGCCAATGCGAAGTTAATCCCAACCATCTTACTGGACTACATCCCACCTCTGGTTGGTGCGGTGAGTCATGACAGTGTCCCAAGGTACTTTGATTACACCATGGTTACTGCGTACCTCCCGAAGGGGATACATGTAGTTAGAACACAACAGGATAAGATCGCGATGTTGAAGTTCAACGACTTCAACTTAGGGGATTGCAAGAACCATAGTATGCTCGCTCCTTACAAATTCTTAACCAGGATGAAAGGGAAGAACTCAAAAATAATCCCCTAGTCGTGGACTATGAACCTTGCACAGTCCACCCTCTTGAATGTAATGAAGATTCCACACTTTGGAAAGCACCAGAGGTTAATGCATGTATTAAGCTCCTTCTCTCATGTTACCATGGAGGCTACCTATGGCTAGACTGATGCATCACAATCGATCTAACATTGATCCATAGGATCACCAGATTGAGCATGCATGGATGCGACTCGCAGGAATTCTACCCAGGAAAGGCTACAGATCGCACATTGGCATAGAAGATCAAAGACACATATGGTGATGTAGAAAAGGGGATGAAAGGCTACAAGGTAGCTTCCATCTAGAATGGCACAGTGCGCCTGGCATGCCATTTGATCACAAGAAACTCGTAAGAAAGAATAGACCTACACAGGTCACAGGATTCATTGTTGACCCCGTCGGGAAATGTGTAGAAGGACTCCAGATGAACTAGGCGAAGTACTTGTTCAACCAAATGGAATTAGACTGTTGTGAAGCTCAAGATCAGGGATATGAGTTCCACTTTAGTTGGCTCCTGATCCTCGTTTCATTTACCACTTGGGAGATGCTGGAAGGTGCGACCTTCCCGGATATCGATCCGTTTGAGCCGCTCGCTGCGAAGTTCACCACAATCTGGTACTCGAGCGATATGGGAAAATAGTGGCAGTCGAATGCGGGCTTCCACATGTACTATATCCAACTGAAGAAGGCCATCAAAGTTGTCCCTCGCATGATGCCAAACACCCTGTACCATTTCAGACCTCTCATGAAGTTCTACGCAGATCGACACTTCATCTATATCACTACGCGCGTAGATGAACATAAAGAGGAGCTTCAGTAATACTATAATCTCACAGAGGAGGACCTCAAAGAGATAACCAAGGAATGGTTTGCAAAGCTCCTCATCCTCATTGACCCTGCAGAGATGTCTGATCCTGAACTTGACAGCTCGAAGGACACTCACAAAGAACACGACACACCTGGAACCAACAGAAGAAAGAAGACTGAAGAAGTCCAAGACTTGAGCAGTGCATCGAAAGAATCTGCTTCAGTATCACCTGGACGAGGGGGTGATGACGAAGTAGAAGAGACAAATGATAGAGAATATTAGCAGAAGTAAAGCAAAGTAACACCACCTAAGGATCCTGTTGATGAGGTTGATCCCTTAAAGAAAAGGAAGGTTTCCCCCATGAAACCCACTTCCCAAAATAAATCCAGAGCCACCTTGACTAAGATGCATCCTTTTCTCACTATAGATGACTTCGACTTCATCATCGCAGTTGTAGCAAATACCTTGCAGGACATCTTGAAGAAACATGAAGCCAAGTAGGAGGATATGTACAATAGAATCGAGGTTGAACTCAGAGGGGTACAACAGAACCTTCAGTCTAGTCGCGCAGTATCCACTGCGCCCCCGCCATCAGAAGAACCAGAGTTGGGAGATGAGCCTTCCCGACTCTGCAAACTTGTTGATGTGAAAAAAGCTCACCCTCGTCGATCACAAGCTGAGAAAGACAAGGCCTCAACAACCCTGAAACAAGCCTAGGAAGAAATGGTAGAGCAACGTTGAGTTGCACAAAAGGATAAGGAGGACCTTCAAGCCAAGTTTGAAGAAAAGAAGGTGTAGGCCAAGCAAGAAAAAGAAAAGTTACTCACAGAACAACTTGGAGTCAAAGAAGAAGTTGACAGAGCAATTCGCTCTGTAACGGGCTTAGAGCCAAAGGCAGAAGACCGAGTGGAGCATCAAGTAGCGTAGCTCGTGGAAGCTATCCAACCGCTACAACAAAGAATAACATACTTAGAGCTACGAACAGTGCCTATCACTTCTCTAGATGTACGAGATCAAAGAGAAGCAACTGCTTGAAGTGCAGTTGAAAGAATCAAGGCCCTCGCCATGGAATGTAAACAAATAAGTGATTTTAGCACCCAAAATTATGAGAGATTCACTGAGGATTCTTAATTAAAGGCACTAGAGTCACAGCTCCAGGAGACAAAGAAACAAGAAGAAATAGTACAGGCATAGTTGAAGCCCCTGTCAGCCATTGATAGGATGAAGCAATCCCAACAACAACACACTTCTCAACAGCAGGTCCACACCATTGAGAGAAAAGTCATGGAAGTGAATCAGAGGCTCCAACCTATACAGGATGAGGCTTCCCAACTATTTGCAAAGATTGAAGGCTGAGGAGCAGAACTTGAGCAGATCATCATTGCAGTTGAACAACGCTTAGAGGGACCTATCAATGAAGCAATAATCCGAGAGTTTTCCGAACAAGAGTCCATGGCACAACAATAGGTCGAAGCAGCTTGAACCAAGCTTGAGGCTTTCGAAGCAGAGCTACCCAGACTAGAGTGATTTGAGATGAGTCACAGGTGAGTGTTGGGGGCCTGTTGGCCCTTGACCAAGTTTTGAGGATCCTTGGCCATGTTTGACCTACTTTTGGGACTTCGACAAGTTGTCGAAGGTGGAGTGCAAGTCGAAGCGGAGATCACGGGATCTGGGCCCCTTTTTAGGGATTTTTGGGTTTTGGGCTTATGTAACGGGTATGGGGATTTCGTCCCATTGGTTTACCCATGTTTAGGCCTGATTTTTTAATGTATAAATAGATGTCTAGGCGATGTAAGAAGGGGGACATCTATGTGATGCTAAGTGCTAAGTGCAAGTGGTAATTGTAATTTCTTTGTGCATACTGTGTAAGACTTGCAGAGTTGAGTGCATGTGATCGTAAGAGACTATGAAAATCTTTGTGTTGTAAATCAAGGAAGGAGGATCCAATGAAGTGCGCAGATCTCCTGTCCTCTGGGGAGTAAGATCTCAAGGCTCTATGCATGTAGAAGATTGACAGAAGACAATAAAGAAAAGAAGCATTGGTGGATGTAGACCTAGGGAGGGGGTGAACCACGTATATCCTGTGTTGTGGTTGCTTTATGAATTTTGGGTGTTCTCTTGTTTATGCGATTAAGTGCTTAGTGCACTGATGTATGCAGATGAGTCTGTTATGATAGCTTAGTGCTGAATAATGTGAATGAGTGCTAGATATGAACTATGTCAATGTGTTTAGTTCTTGATTATATTGGATCTGTGTGAATACTGCATTGTTCTATTATTAGGGTTTATCTGCACTGTAAGCTAAAGCCGAATATTGATGAACTATAACTTCTAAGTGCTCTGCTAAAGTGTTACAATCAAATATCTATGTCCCAACTAAGGTTGCAGACTTCGGAGTCCTGCAACCACCCTTGCCTCTACCTTGGGTGAGACTTCCTCTTCTTCACAGGTGTTGTCGAAAGGGCTAGTAGTTAGGGTTTTGTTGGTGCATTTTTTTAGCGTTGAACCCTAGGTATACCCCTATGCCAACAATGTCGAATTAGGCTCACAAGCCAAGAGATTTTTATCAAATTTAACATCTCTTCTAATAATAATTTCATTACAATGTTCTTGAAGAAGTCTATAACCTTTGACATCTTCAGAATAACCAACAAATATACACTTATTACTCTTAGACTACAATGCTTTCCTTTTCTCATCTGGAATGTGAGCCCATGCTATACTGCCAAATACACATAAGTGACTTACATTAAGAATGTGAGCCCGTGATATACTGCCAAATACACAGAAGTGACTTACATCTGGTTTAATTTTAGTCCAAGCTTCTTCTGGTATTGGTTGCCTTTGTGGGAGTGTAATTTACTATGTAATTTTCACAGTTGATTTCTTCTGCCCAATACTTTAGACTTAATCTCTTAGATTGGATCATACAATTAGCCATTTCTTTTAATGTGTGGTTCTTTCTCTTGGAAACACCATGTTGTTGTGGTGTATATGGAACAATGTATTGCGTTTGGATGCCATGTGTAGTGTAGTAACTTGTAAAATTATTGTTCACATATTCACCTCAATTATCTGTTCTTAACCTTTGAATTTGATGTCCAAATTGCTTTTCTACAAGGGCCTTGTAGGCCAAAAACTTGTCAAAAAAATCGCTCTTGAGTTTTAATAAGTAAACCCAAGTACATATGGAAAATTCGTCAATGAAACTTAAGAAATACTTGCACCCAGAAAAGGAAGGAGAAGAAAGTGGACCACACAAATCACTGTGAACAAACTGAAAAGGGTTCAAGGTGTGCCAAGAGGCACATTTTCCAAAATTGTCCTGATGATGTTTGCCGAGAACACAATCAACACAAACACCATATCTACATGAAACAAGAGGAATACCAGTCACCATATGTTGATTACATATTTTTTGCAATGAACGATAATTTAGATGACCAAACCGCTCATGCCAAAGTTTGCTCAAGTCATCGCCATGAGAAACAAAAACTGATGAAAGATATGATGACCCAAAGTTGTCAAACTTGTACAACCTGGTAATATCATCAACAATTACAGTTGCAAGAACATGCTTAGGATCTTTTAGATCATTGATTACAACTTGGTGAGGTGAAAACTCTATGGTTTTACCTTCACCTGAATGAGTGATTTAATATACTGATAGAAGGTTACAAGAAAGACTTGTAACACATAATATATCATGTAAATGACCATTATCTACTTGAATTGTTCCAGATCCTACAACACTAAGAGATCTATCATCACCAACAAATATTTTCTTGGTGTTACATTCATTTAGAGTAGAAAATATGCTTTTATCCTTAACCATATAACAAGATGCTCCAGAATCAATAAGCCACTCATCGGAAGTAGAAGTAGAAGTTGTATTGAAGAAGAAACCAGAAGCAGAAAGTGCATGTCCATGAGAAGAAGAAGAAGAATTTGAATCAATATTGATGTTGCGCTTCTTCATCGCTGCTTCTAAAGCTGCCATCTTTGTGAAATATTTTTACTCATCATGACCATCTTTATCACAAAAGTTGCAATGCCTGTCAGTCTTCTTATTTTTATATTTTTCTCCTTTGTCACCGTTAGGAGTTGAAGCTGTCTAAGTGGGTTTGGGACCCATATGTTTCTTGTTGTTGTAGCGAGCATGTTGCTTCTTGGGATACTTGGGTTTATCTTTTTGCCGGGAAACTAAGGCTTTGTTGGAGGTACCTGCAGTGTTGGTCACTCCAAGTTGTACAAGCTTATCTTCCTCTCTAATCAAATCATCACAAAAGGACTCAAGAGTGGGTTTTTGATAAGCTTTCCCTAGAGCCTCTCTCGTGGCATAAAAGGTAGATACAAACAAAAAATATGCACTACCTAGATTAGAAAGAATGAGATAGATGCAACGCTTTTCCTCCATTTTTATCTCACATTCTTCACATAAATTTCTGAGTGTTTTAAACTTAGATAGATAGTCTCCAAGGCAAGAAAAATCATTTGGACTTAAGGCCAGTACTTGATTTTCTAATTGTTGTGCTCACATAATATTGAGTTTACCAAACATAGATCCAATCTTTTCCCAAGCTTCATTGGGTTCATCAATTTCTTTAAGGTGGAACCTTAAATCAAGAGAGATGCACATTCCAATTATTCCACATGCTTCGTCACTCCTATTATCCCATTTGACTTTCTTATCAACATCAGTGGGTTATTTTTCCTTTCCCAAGGTAATCAGGTACAAGCCTTTGCTTCTTAATAAATCCTCCATATGAGATTTTCATTGGAAGTAGTTGGTGCTAGTAAGCAAAAGATTACTAGAAGAAGCTATATTAAATATGTAGATAATATGGATTTAAAAACTGAATCTGATGATATGGATGGAAAGAAATCAAAAACATATGCGATCTAAAAAACAACAACCCTAAAAAATGACTTCAAATTTGAAAGTTATGCCCTTTTAAAAAAAGGCATAAAGGGTAACCAAAGGACCACATGGTGGTGTAAGTTGATTTATGAAGTCACCCACTTTTATAAAGAGAAGTGGGGATCACTTTTACAATGAATTTACTTTATAAAAGAAAATATGCATGCAAAATAAATAACTCTAAAATAAAATGAGCTTGAACTTTTTCAAAAAAAGTAACAAAAAGAGAGACTTGAACTCAAGACCTATTAATTAATAAGGAAAATTTTAACCAAATGGACTAGCAAAACATATTGGATTATTTAACAAAAGGATTGTTGTTGTTGACGACCTTTGAGAGCGTGCTAAAAAAAACTCTTTTCACACAAGAATATTTTTTTTCTTCTCAATAACAACAAGGGTTAGATCTCGGTTAGCTTACCCGGAAGATGCACCTTTTCCTATCCGTTTATGATTTGTCAAGATCGCACAAGGCATGGGGAAAAAAGAATATGCAGATCTAATAGAGTAGCAACCCAGAAACAAATAATATAAAACCAAAATAATACTTTTCAAAAATTTTAAAAATGCATATTTAGGGTTTATACCTCTGGATCTGACTGAAATGGTCGTATCTTGGGCAAACAAAAACCTTTTCGAGTGAAACGAAAAGTGTTCCTAACTGAAACAAGCCCTCCATACACATGGAACTGTCCTCTCATCCCAAAAATGTACTAAAATGGCATAAAATGGAGATGAAACAACTCGGCTTCACGATCTTGATCTACAACAATAGCAGGTATTCAAACAGGCTCTGATACCATGTTCAAAAACATAGGTATTCCAATAGAGGAAGAACGCATTAAGTAACCACTCACACAGACAGATCAAAGATCAAGACAATAATGTTTTAATGTGGTAAGACCCCTACGGGGAAACATCCACAACCCCAGCCAACGCGACCACTTGGAGCAATTTATTATTGCAAAATAAAAGATTACAGAGAGATTTTACAAGTGAGTTTCTCACAATTGATCATCGACAAATAACCCTCCATGCTCTTTAAATAGAGATCATAGACCAATCGGGTGGTAATCCATGGATCAATGGCTGTTAAGATAGAGAAGAATATGAACCATCAGATCACTCTATGTCGGGAACATATCGTGACCGTCGGATTTCCTAACTACAAATGGATACTAATGCATACTAAAGAAACACACTAAGAAACACAATTTTACCTAACAACACATTAGACCAAGTAAATCTTAACTAACTCTTAAGTGTCTAAATATCCTAACATGTTTTAATACGAGTAATTGCATGGTTAAGGTAAGTTTTCAAAGTACATTTTTTTCTTTGGCCTTGTTATTCCCTAGGCTAACAGTGCCTTTTCCATGTATCTTAGCTGACACATTATCTCCAAATGTGACTTTTCCTTTTTCTTTCTTCGTTAACTTGAGAAATTTTCTTTGATTTCCATCATGTGTTTAAAACATCCATTGTCTATATACCATTGATCTCCTTTGTTTTTGGCATATCGAGCTACTTTACACTATGTTTTATCTACTTTCTTTTTTTCCCATACTTTGTTATTGTTGGGAATATTTATCTCTTTGGCATACTTTGAAAATCTACATTCACTGGCTTCATGTCCATAGTTATTACATTTGAGACATTGATGGACATATTGTCATTGATTTCAATAGTCAATGTGATGATCTGTTGTTAATGATGAATTACCACAGATGAGATTGTCATTCATGTCAAAAAGCACATAAGTTAGCAGAAGATGTCGAACAATATGCAGATATCAAAAGATCAGAAGGGAAAACACAGTACATTAGTAAATGCAGATATCATAAACATAAGATCAGGAGGAGGAGTGAACTATATGAAGATCAAAATATCAGAAGGGAAAACACAGGTCGTGATTATTATTGATCACGATAGGATCAACAATGTTCCTATGATAGAGAACATGAAGAGCGAGCAACATGAAGATCAAAAGCTCAGAAGGGAAAACGCAGTACAAAAGCAATTCGTGATTATTTTTTATCATGATAGGATCAAAAATGTTCCTATGATAAAATATTAGGAAGGTTAGCGAATGAATATCAAATCTTAGAAGGAAGAAGTGCTTGGAAGAAGTATGGATCGATGGAAACATTGAGGATTCAACCAATGCACAAGAAAAGGTAAGAAGACTCAACAACCGTCCGATCAAGGAAATTAATAGTTTTGATCATCTCATATAATGGATGATGGTCATATGAGTGACCGTGGGCTTGAGGATCATTGAAGAGGATCGTGACCGTCGAAATGCAAGCTAGATCAAAGACAGGGATGAAATGCGGGGAGAAAAAGAAGAATTAAACTACTCACCAGTTACAATCCCACAGTCTGTCTGGATCATCAGATTTCATAAATACAAATATATACAACTACGGTTGATCCAACAAACAATGATTTTAATTCAAATTAAATCATGACCGTCGGATGCGCAATCGCCAGATCAACAACAAGGATGAATTGCAGAGATCGAATGGAGAATTAAATATCGCGCTAGTTCCAATCCTGCAATTAGTCAGGACCATCCAATATTATAGCTTCAAAGATCGATGATTGTGGTTGACTCACCAAACAACACACAACTTCAAATTACAGAATTTCGATGTCGAGTTAAATCACTCGCAAGTTATAGTTATGCAATCATCATCAACCATTGATCTTCTTTGAGAAATATCTGAAACCATTTCATCACCTTTGAGTGGAATGATAGGATAAGTGAGGAAAGATCTGAGATCTCATTCATGCGAACTTTCGTCTACCATTGGATCATTCTAAGTGGAAGGACAAGATAAGACAAAAGAGAAACACTACAGACAGATCGAGACATCGATCTAAGATCCTGATCAAACGAACATCCTTCACTTGGTCTAAATATGTGAGAAAATTACGCTCCGTCAGTTTGAGATTTGAAATACCCAGAGCCCAGAAATCCGAAGTGAATATGGATCGTTGATTTTGGAGGACATAATGAGGACCATTGGATCAAGTTTGTTGATCAGTAGATCATGTCAACAAGGAATTGTGGGAGATCCAAGCAGCAAACCAAGTCAGCAAGGATGTGTGAGAGATCCACGTCATCGAACCTCGTCAACAAGGACATGTGGAAGACCATGTCGGAAAATACACGTGGCATAATCAGATGATGGCAACTTTTAAGAGAAAATTTACTCATGCCATGTCAACAAGTGATGTAAGAAAGTTACGTCACTCTGGGAGAATTTCTTTGAGAGTTTTACCACAAACGAATGTCAAAAGTCCCGAAGTCACGAAGGACGAAGGTCTGAAGTTGCTCTCAACCATGGATATGAGATACCCTTTGGATACTCTCCTGACTATTAGATGAAGGATATGAACATGTGTCACATCGGGAGATCTACGTCGACGTCAACAAGAATCTGTGACAGATCATGTCAGCAACCTACATCAGTAAGGACACGTGGCACAGTCAAAGAATGACAAGTGTTAAGTTAAATCAACATTTATGGTATGTTCAAATCACAAATAAGAGTGACAAGTGGTAGCTACTCGAATCGTGACACATCATCAGCTGATGTAAGAAACTTACGTCACTACGGGAGTTTTGCTTCGAGAGATATACCACCAACACTTGCCCAAAGTCCCGAAGTCCTGAATGTCGGATTCCCGAAGTGGACACGAGACATCTGATCTGAAGATCACTTTAGGAGCATTCCTGATCATCGATATACCATATTGGAAGGATAGTGTAAGAAAAAACATTAACAGATAGCAAGCAGTCTCCATCATTGATGACTTACACAATAGGTTATATCTCTGAAGGAATATCGAGCAACGTTTATTCTAAACCTCCTAATTCTCGAACGTCGAAGTCCCGAAGCAGACATAAGTCATCCAATCTGAAGGATCTCCTCAGGAGCATTCCCAACCGTTGATCATACTACCATGAAAGTTGAGGCTTGAGAATTCTGAAGCCTGGATACGCGAAAGGATATCAATCATTGATTGAGAAAGGGACACGCGTCAACACATTGTAAGCTCTCGAAGATTGACATTAGGAGGAGAGAAGGGGTTTGATATTTTAAATCTTCGAAGTTTGGAGACCCAAAGGAGATATCGACCATCGATCCGATGTCGAGTGCACTTACAACCATTGATCAAAACACAATGAAGGAAGAGAATAAGGATTAATGCTAACCATTGATCTGGTTCTGAGATATAATGTGAATTGTTCGATCTGTTTGGTGATATCGTATTCAGGAGATTTGAAATGTTGGCAGTAATGAAGACCCAAAGGGTGAAGACCTGAAGTCCCGACAATTGTCCATTTCAGGAGATTGTTAATGTATGGGTCGCTTAAATTTTTAAGCTTATGGTTCTACACCATTGATCATATGAATATGGCTTGAAGGAAGTGTTGATCTTTGTTATCACAGAGATTGTTAAGCCCTAATGTTG
>JZKD02S1674988.1:342812-380685 GCA_000966675.3 Picea glauca
TTATATTCATACATTGTTTTACATTGTTTACAATACAATATACATATAGGAGCCAGCGGCATCCAAAACCCTAACCCAATGACCTGGATTAGTCCAAAACCCGAATTCCTTAACCAGAAATAGAAAACCATCGGCAAAAACCATGTGCCGAAAAACCACCTAATATCATGTGGTCCCGGAAATATATCATCCCAGAAATATGTCGGCCCAAAAAAAAAATTTGGGGGGTCCTGCCCCCGAACCCCCACGCGGGGGGCTCCGCCCCACTTTAACCCCCCTGCGCGCCCGGCGTAGGCGCTCAAACACTACTTCTCGTGCAAATAATATAACACATACCCAACACTAAAGCCTTGGATTGTAGGCATCATGAAAGAAAACATATTGGTAGGTTCAACAACAATATAAGATGTTGAAACTACAATCATGTTGGACATATTGTTGCACATTGTTACACTATGACATGCTATAGTTGTGATGGATATGGCCACAAATCCCTTAACTGTTGGAACTCAAGAAAACAGTCAATGATAAATGATTCATATAATACGACAAAAGGAGTAAATGAAACATGGAAGAAAAATGAAGTTTCAGTAATAAAAGATCAGAAAAAAAAGTTCAAGAAATCAGGTCACTCACAGAAGTGGATAGAAAAGACTGAACAAGTGAACAAGAGTGAAGTTGATTGCTGCAAAAATAATTGTAGTCATGTGACAAGCATAGTATAAAGTTGTCTCAGACAACTTTAGAGAAATGTATAGTAAATAATCATCTTGGATAAAGATGGACACATTTGGTTAGAGACCGATGATAATCAATGGGAATATCCAAGAGTTGTTTGAATAAGATGAGCTACAATTGCACAATGTTCCAGTAAGACAACAACATCTGCAGAAGCAACATTCTGATGTACAAAATCATGTACATGACATATTGTAGAGATAACAAGGGGAGAACTGTCAGTAAAAAATTAAGGGAAGTTTTGGTTAGTAAATAAGAAAGAAATTAGATTAAGTCTTGAAAAGACTCAATCACTACAAAAATTTATATCAAGAAGACTACTCATTTGAAACACAAAAATCCCAATCAACTGAGATAAGAAGGTAGTTAACATGGGAAGAAACCTTGTCAAGAAGAACTACCTTTTCAGAAACAAAGGGGGAGAGTAGTCAGAAGCAGAGAGAGACCATATTGACAGGGGGAGTCATTCAGTTATGGCAGGCATAACATGATTTACCCAAGTTCAGTTTCTGGTCAGTAACATACAGAGCTTCACCACAAGAGCAAAAACCCTTTCCATTGATGTCAAAGGGGGAGAGAAAAATTCATAAGAGGAAAGCGTCATCATAGGGGGAGTTTTGTATATGAAGTTAGTATGTTTCCCTCAATGACAAAGGGGAAGATTGATGGACATATTGTCATTGATGTCAACATTCAATGTGATGATCTGTTGTTAATGATGAATTACCACATATGAGATTGTCATTAATGTCAAAAAGCACATTATTTAGCAGAAGATGTCGAATAGTATGTAGATATCAAAAGCTCAGAAGGGAAAACACAATACATTAGTAAATGCAGAGATAAAAAAATGTAAGCTCAAGAGGAGGAGTGAACAGTATGAAGATCAAAAGCTCATAAGGGAAAATGCAGTACATGATTATTATTGATCACGATAGGATCAACAATGTTCCTATGATAGTGAACAAGAAGAGAGAGCATGATGAAGATCAAAAGCTCAGAAGGGAAAACACAGTACATAAGCAATTCGTGATTATTGTTGATCACGAAAGGATCAACAATGTTCCTATGATAAAATCTCAAGAAGGTTAGCGAATGAAGATCAAATCTTAGAAGTAATAAGCGCTTTGCAGAAGTATGGATCGATGGAAACATTGAGGATTCGACCAATGCACAAGAAAAGGTAAGAAGACTCAACAATCGTCCGATCAAGGAAATTAACGGTGTTGATCATCTCATATAATGGATGATGGTCATATGAGTGACCATGGGCTTGAGGATCGATGAAGAGGATCATGACCGTCAATCTGCAAGCCAGATCGACAAATCTCATAGCTACAAAGATCTACAACTATGGTTGATCCAACAAATAACGAGTTTAAGTCAAATTAAATCATGACCTTCGGATGCACAATCACTAGATCAACGACAAGGATGAATTGCGGATATCAAATGGAGAATTAAATATAGCACTAGTTCCAATCCTGCAATTAGTTAGGATCGTCTGATCTTATAGCTTTGAAGATCGACAATTGTGGTTGAATCACCAAACATTGCACAACTTCAAATTATGGAATTTGGGTGTCGAATTAAATCACTCGCAAGTTATAGTTACACAATCATCATCGACCATTGATCTACTTCAAGAAATCTCCACAACCACTAGATCATTTTTGAGTGGAAGGATAGGATAAGCAAGGTAATATCTGAGATCTCATTCATGCGAACTTCCGTTAGTCGGTGGATCATTCTAAGTGGAAGGACAAGATAATCTAGAAGAGCAGCACTGCAGATAGATCGAGTCGTCGATCTAAGATCTTGATCAAATAAACATCCTTCACTTCAGGTCTAAAGATGTGAGGAACTTACGCTCCGTTGGTTTGATATTTGAAATACCTAGAGCCCGAAAATCCAAATTGAATAAAGACCGTCGGATTTGGAGGACATAACGAGGACCGTTGGATCAGGGTTGTTGATCAACAAACCACATCAGCAAGGATGTGTGGGAGATCCACGTCAGTGAACCATGTCAGCAAGGATGTGTGGGAGATCCACATAAGTGAACCTTGTTAGCAAGGACATGTGGAAGACCACATCGGCAAAGACACATGGCATAATTAGATGATGACAAATGTCAAGAGGAAATTGACTCATGCCATGTCAACAAGTGACGTAAGCAAGTTATGTCACTCTAGGAGAATTTATTTGAGAGTTTTACCACGAACGAATGTCAAAAGTCTCGAAGTCCCAAAGGATGAAGGTTTGAAGTCGCTTTCAGTCATAGATCTGAGATACCCTTCAGATACAATCCTGACCGTTAGATCAAGGAGATGAACATGTGTCACATCAGGAGATCTATGTCGACGTCAGCAAGAATCTGTGACAGACCACGTCAGCAGTCTACATCAGCAAGGATACATGGCATAGTCAGAGAATGAAAAGTGTCAAGATGAATCGACATTTTTGGTACGTGCAAATCACGAATCAGAGTGACACGTGGCAGCTACTCGACTCATGACACGTCAACAAGTGACGTAAGAAACTTACGTCACTCCAGGAGTTTTTCTTCTAGAGATATACCACCAGCACTTTCCCAAAGTCTTGAAGTGGACACGAGATGTCCGATCTGAAGATCACTTCGGGAGCATTCATGATCTTTGATCTACCACAAGGGAACGATAGTGTAAGCGGAAACGTTAACCGACAACAAGCAGTCTCCACCATTGATGACTTGCATAGTAGGTGATCACTCTGGAGGAAAATGGAGCAGTGTTTGTTTGAAACCTCTGAAGTCCTGAACACCGAAGTCCCGAAGTAGACATAAGTCTTCCGATCTGAAGGATCGCCTTAGGAGCATTCCCAATTGTTGATCATATTACCATGAAAGTTGAGGCTCAAGAATTCCGAAGTCGAAGACGTGAAAGTATCTCGACTGTTGATTGAGAAAGGGACACATGTCAACGGATTGTAAGCTCCAGAAGATTGACATTCGAAGGAGAGAAGGGGTTTGAGATAAATATCCAGAGTCTAGAGACCCAAAGGAGATATCGACCATCGATCTGATGTCGGGTGCACTTACAACTGTTGATCAAAACAAAATGAAGGATGAGTGTAAGGATTAACGCTAACCATTGATCTAGTTCTGAGATATAATGTGAACCGTCTAATCCATTCGGTGATATCGTATTCGGGAGATTTGAAATGTTGGAAGTAACGAAGACCTAAAGGGTGAAGACCTAAAGTCTTGACAATTGTCCATTTTAGGAGATTGTTAATGTATGGGTCGCTTAAATTGTTAAGCATGTGGTTCTACGCCATTGATCATATGAACATGGCTTGAAGGAAGCATCGATCTATGTTATCACATAGACGAAGGAAATTGATCCATGACTGTGATCGATTTGTAAAAGGAAAAGGGGATGCCAGGTGGAATGTTGAAGACTCAGATTGATGAACTGGTGGTCCCAAAAGTTATTGTAAATGAACAAGTTAGTTATAACTTGTTGCATAGGTCGTCTCAATAACTTAAATTTGTTTATCATAAGCCACTATAAATAAAACCATGATTGGTTCACTTGAAACGGTGCTTGTGGCTGAAGTGTGGCTTGTGAAGTGAAGAAGCGGATCTAGACCTAAGGTCCATGTGAATATAAGAGAGAGATGTAGAAGCGAAGATGGTGTGTAGAGATCAGAGAAAAGATAAAGAGAAGAAGGCACAAATTTCAGTGAGAAGATGAAATGCGGTGATGAGTGTTTTATGATATATCTCTGATCATGAGATAGATTTGATTCTATAATGGATCACTACTATTGGAGTTGAATAAACTCTAGTTGGATAGACTAGGTTCTATCAACAAGATGGGTCTTTCCTGAAAGTTGGTGCTCCTTACTTCAGTTGATGCTGAAAAACATTAGTTGGTGCTAAGAAAATCCTCTTTCACATATATTCATATTACTATATTCATATCAATTATACAAAATCTTATACAAACGTCGGGTGTCTCTGTGTCCATTGTAATTATGATTTGATTGTTATTAATCTTTTCAAATATGTTTTAACTGCTAACCTGTGAGAAGAAAAAGTTAGAATAGTCCACACACTAATTCACCCCCCCCCCTCTCTTAGTGTGGGCGGTGTGTTCAACAAACATTCCATTTTGTAATCTTGTAATGGAGATAACGAATTATAGTTTATTTTATCTTTATTGAACTTATGACTTCTTTGGACATTTTTTGGATTGTGTCTTCTATAGGATTTACAATGCACTTCTTTGTGTCCAAAATTATTGCAGGAATAGAAATATCCAAGGAAGATAGACTGATATGTTTTAGAGGGATTTCTTCTGGTGATTGTATTATTCTTGTCATCTTTTTCTTTAGTAGGGGTTGTTGATTTCTATTTATTTGGGACTATCTCCAATGGAATCATCCTTGCCTTATTATCTTCTCTTCTTAAGGGGATTTTAAGAGCATCTACATAACTGATTGATATTTTGATAGATCCTTGTGATGTAGAAGTTGAGTCTTGGGTGTGTCCCAAACCAATCTTATTGTTTGGTGATCTCTATCTACTGAGAATTTCATCCAAGACCTTTGAACTATTTTCAAATTTTGATCCTTTCTTTTCTTTCTCAAGTTCACCTTTTAGCAGCTCAATCTTAGCTTCTAGCTTCTCACATACTTGTTCTCTATCATTGAGTTGTTTTAAAATGACTTCTTCAATTTTTTTTAGCTTCTAGGAGTTGGGACTTCAAATCACTGATGATATGTTCTGATTCTTTGATGGTTCTTGATGCATCTATTTCCCTTGATTGATGTGATTATTCAAACTCTTGAAGTTGTTCCCTCAATAACTTGTTCTTCTTTTTATACTTTATTAGTTCCTCTAGAGCACTAATCAATTCTGATTCTAGGTCTACTTCTACTTCAAATTAAGAGTTGTCTTCATCATCTACGTCTTTATTTTGAGTGTTCATTCCCATAAATAGAAGTTCTGAATCTTCCTCTTCACTTTCTTTAGAAGAGTTGTTGTCCTCTTTGGTGTAGAGATTCTTCTTTTGTTTGTAGTATTTATTTGTGTTCTTTGTCTTACTCTTCTTATGTCCTTTATGATTCTAAATTTCTTCATCATCATTATCCTCCTTCTTGGGATATGGACATTTGTTAGCAAAGTGTCCAACTTTGCCACAATTGAATCATATTAGAGGAAACTTCCCCTTGTATTTACCAATCCCTTTCTTGAGTTTCTTCATAAAGTTATATACTTCTTCATCATATATCTCTAATAAATCTTCATTAGGTACCTTCTCATGCTTCTTCCTTGATTTTGATGCCTCAAAGGTTGTTTCTCCTTTTATTTTATTTTCTTGTCCCGTTCTCATCTCATATGTTGTGAGGATCCCATGTAGTTCATCCACTGTGAGATTATCAAGATCTGGTCTATCTTCATGAGTAGAAATTTTGGCATCATACCTCATAGGTAATGATCTCAAGATCTTTTAGACAATTCGTTTGTCTTTGATTTCTTCTCCTAATGCGCTGATTGAATTGACAATTTCATCAACTCTTTGAAGATATTCAACTATGTTTACTTCCTCCTTCATTTTGAAATTTTCAAACTGAGTTATATAGGTTTTCAGTTTGGTTTCCTTGACTTTTTTGTCTCCTTCATATATGACCTTTAGTTTGTCCTAGATCTCTTTTTCTGACTTATAATGCATTACCTTTACAAATATAGAATTGGCTAATCATCCTAGAACAACATTGACTACACTTGAATTGTCATTGCATAACTTCTTTGCATCAATAGTAGTAGGTGGGTAGATAGTGTAGTATAACCACTTTCAATAGCTTTCCAAACATCACATCCAAGGGCCATGAGATAAATTTTCATTCTCACACTCCATAATGCATAGTCATTCCCTTTGAACAGAGGTGCTTTGTTGGAAGACATTCCCTCTTGTTGATCCATTGCTTCAGGATCTACATTCCAATTGTTAATTTGTGCAGAAGGCACCCGATCTGATACCAATTGTTGGAAACTTGGTCAATAATGAGAAGGGGCGTGAATCAGTATTGGTTAATTATTTAAAATTTTAATAATTTTAACTTGTTAACACTAATTGATAAACAACAATAAACTTGAATATAAAATAAATACATTAATACAAGTTACAATACGGATTGAGAGACACCAATCTCCTTGTTTAGGGTGTCAATCCTAGGAAGCACCAAAACAACCCTAGGAAGCACCAACTCTATTGTTTTAGGGAACCAACCCTAGGAAGCACCAACTCCCTTGTTTAGGGCACCAACCCTAGGAAGAATCAACTTCCTGTCTTCAAACTTTACTAAGTAAATGAAATTAGTCCTTCCTTGCTCCACCCTTCCACCCTCACTTCATAAGTATCTTTGACTTTCTTCCTTGGGCTCTATACTTGTTTTTGATCTTCTAATTTAGACCACAAAGACACTTTCCTTTCACCTTTTTTGTCTTCTTATATACTTTCCAAAAGATATAAGGTTGGACCATTGTTCCTTTTAGTAATGAAACATTTCACCCCTTCATTTAATTAACACAAATGGTTATTTCATTAATTGATTTTCGTACACAAACTTTGATCCAGGGGATCAAATTGTGCTCAAAAAGCAAAGTGCTCAGAATCTCTTCAAAATAGACATGCGCACAGACCTCGTCATGATGAACTCAATGCAACTTGAACGGGCTCAAACGGACATTGTATGAGCAATATATCACATTTTGTTCATTTTTCCAAACATGGAAAAAAAAATTGACTGTGCAGTCCGTACAGTGCTGACGTGGCAGCTGACCGTACAATTCGTACGACTGTACAGTGACATGGAAAAGGAGTTGGCATGATGACTCAGTAGGCTCGATGGCAGACATGGATGAATCATTTTGTGACAAGTGTCATTGTTGTGGATGAATTTAATGGTGCCACATGGCCCAGTCGTGGGTTGCCACATGGAACCCTCCAATTTGTTGGTAGATGGAAAAAGTTTTACAACTCCATAAGAGTTGAACCCATGAACTCCGGGCATGGGAGAAAGTTTTGGCAGGGTCGGGATACCAACCCACCCGCCCACGGTGGTACTTAATTCATAAGGTTTGAATTAATTTATTGAATTGCAACGTTCGTTTGTTTGGTGAAGTAAAGGGTTGGGACCTAGCCACAACCCCTGACACACACACCATACAGCTATGCCATAAAACTAGTGCACGTGGAACACTCCAACTTTAGCCCCCATTTTGGTACAACCCGTGGGTTGTAACACTTATCACATGTCCCCTTTTCTACCCCTTTGTGCATGAACTTTTGTTTGAATGGGGTTTAGCCTGCAGTTCTTGAAATCGTTCCATATGTCCACACAGTAAAACTTGGCGTGGATTTTTACAACAATGTTTTATCCCAGAAGGTGCGGAGCCTTGGGCACATGGGCACACCCACAGGACCATTAGCGAATTTTTGGGCATGGTTAGCCACGAAGCCCAAATTAAGCACTGGGACATGGCCACATACCCCCCATGTGACCTACATCTCCACCAAAAGGGACGCTAAACTCTCTAATTGTTCGATAGTTTGCCCCAATTTGTGGAGTGCACGTGTGTGGTAGGTTTTAGGCCCAGGAACACTATGGGATTCAGGTTGGTCATTCAAAGGTGCGTTTTGGTGAGCAGGTACAATAAGCTTGAAGGGGAAAACTTCCAAGAGGTGTAACCTCTTCATTTTTTGGCCAAACCAGGTGTCGAAAAAGCCGAGCTAGGGGTTTTTGGACGTTCTGAAGCCATTGGAACCATCTATTTTGTATTCTGAGCATTTTAAGATTAATTTTTAATCATAATGAAAATGATCCAAGGGAAGATGGACCAGGAGATGTAGCCCAAGAGTGGGGTGAACTCATTTATCATTTGTTGTGTTATGTGTTCATTATTGATGATTTTTCTCTATCTAATATGTTGCTCATGCTTAATTAAAACTCACTGAATTTATGTGTTATCAACTTGATCCAATTATCCAAACACATACCATTTATACACCTGCAATTTAAAGAGATATGTCTTCTTCATTTTAAAGATCTATTGGAAACATATTCATTCCATTTTTAGATCAGTTAGTATCAGAGCTTTGGTTTTTGAAGGCTTGATCGTTTGCAAGTTGTTTTGTTTTTCTGATGCTTACAAGGTTGAATCTCACAAGAGGAGAAGGTCAACTTGTAGAGCCAAGTTATCGACTTTCAAGAAGGAGAACTATCAAATCACCTCAAGTTTCAAGGAGATATTCACCAAGTATGGCTCATGAGAAGAGGCATGGAACTCTTCCTTCAGAGGAGGAAAATTTTAGAAAGGATTTATATGATATGACTGAGATGGTGAAAGTTTTGTTTGAAGAATGAAATGCTAGATTGCAAGGTGAAAGCTCCAACCCTCCAAATGGAAATGGAGACAGTGGTGAAAAAACTCTAAAGGGAAATGGAGGGAGTGGTGATTCTCCACCTCCTTAACCTCCATCTTCCACCTCTTCCACCATTTCACAACCACCTCCAAATTCTCCAAAAGGACATGGTAAAACTCCTTTACAAACTCCTTTGATTAAGCTTGATATTAAATTTGAATTTCCAATGTACAATGGAGAGGTAAATGCTGAGAAATTAGATAACTGGATTCATTAGATTGAAGTGTATTGTAGGATACAAAGAATCATAGATGATGAAAATAAGATTCAACTTGCTCTTTTAAGATTGGACAATGCAACACTCATTTGGTGGGAAGCCAAAACTCAAGAGGACATGAAGAAACCTGGTAAAGTTTTATCCTCTTGGAATGATTTTATTGTTGCAATTAAAAGGTAATTTTATCCATTAGCATACATGCAGAAAGCTATTATGGATTGGCAAAACTTTAGGAAAGATAAAGGACAACATGTGCAAAGTTTCACTCAGGAATTTAGGAGGAGAGCTTTGGTTTTGGGTGTAGATTTGTCTTCACAATATACTTTTCTCAAATACATTGGAGGTTTGCATAGCTACTTGAGGCATACCATACTTATGTTTTTCCCTTCATTGTCTTTGGGTTAAATCATCAAAAGTACAAGATTCTTTCTATCATTCACTAGTCTCTTCATTTGTCCAGCATTTGTAAGTGACAAATTCACCTTCTTTATGTGTTCTCTAACAATGTACTCAACTCCATTTTTAAACAAATGATACTTGTTCTCATGACAATGAAAAATGGATCTCCTATCATATAAGTATGGGCTTCCAAACACAATACGACATGTTTGGAAGAGGACCTCCTTGCTACAATAGAATCTCTTGTTGGATACCCCTTTTAGGAGACAATCCCCTTGGTTCCTAAAACATCTAAACATTTTCGTTATCAACCTCATACAAATCAGATTGTAACTTCGTATCACATCCTTTGAGAACTTCTTCTTCATCATTGTCTTTGGGTTTAATCATCAAAAGTACAAGGTTCTTACTAGCATTGACTAGTCTCTTCATTTGTCCAACATTTGTAAGTGACAAATTCATCTTCTTTGTGCGTTCTCTAACAATGTACTCAAATCCATTTTTAAACAAATGATACTTGTTCTCATGACAATGAAAAATGGCTCTCCTATCATATAAGTATGGGCTTCCAAACACAATACCACAAATATCCAATGGAATAACATCAAGCTCTACCTCATCTATATAGTTTGCAGTGATGGAAAATATAAGTTTACACCTTCTTGTCACATGAAATTTGGCATTGTCACATATCCAACCTAAAGGGTATGGTTTAGGATGAGGAGTAGTTTCCAAATCTAGTTTCTTGACAATGTCTTCAGAAATAAGGTTTGATTGTGATCCCATATCAAAAAGAGTATCTATCTTGGTATGTTTTGAATTACCCTTATGTGGAAAAGCTCTATCCTTTCTTTTTCATGTTGAGTTTCATTGATGGCATAATTTGAAGAACTAGTGCTAGCAATAGAATTCTTACCTTGTAAACACATGGCTTTGATGAAGAACACGTTCTCAAAGGATGTGATACAAAGTTACAATCTGATTTGTATGAGGTTGATAATGAAAATGTTGAGATGTTTCAGGAACCAAGGGGATTGCCTCCTAAAAGGGGTATCCAACAAGAGATTCTATTGCAGAAAGGAGGTCCTCTTCCAAACATTGACATGTGCAGGATGTTAGACATGAAGAATGTTGAAATCAAAAAACAATCCCAAGAGTTTCTTGACAAAGGGGTCATCAAAACAAACGCTTCTCCATGCAGGTAACCAATTGGTTTTGTACCAGAGAAATATTGTATATAGTGAATGTGGGTAGATTTCAGAACCTTGAACAAGACTACAGATATGATTGTTGAAGGAGACATATGGAAGAAATATTTGAGAGCAAAGCAAGCTCCATTGCATGCCTTGACAAGTTTTGTTTTCCACTTAGTGATAAGGTACAAGAAAGACTTTTATGAAAAATTTGTTGATATGCTTACTAGGCCTATTGTTAGTGCTTTAGTTATTTTCAAGCATAATCCTATCAGGCATAATATTTATTTGGAACAATATGCTTTAGATGTCGATGGAAAAAATGTTTATGCAACTTTATGTCGTACTAACCAAGTTGAGGAATTGGATTCGTATGTGCATGGTAAACTTTTGTATCTTGGAAAGCTATGTTTTTCACAGGGTGAAAGAGTCAACATGATAAGGGAAGCACATTCTTCTCTTGTTGTTGGCCATTTTGGTATGGACAAGACGGTAGATAGATTGCAAAGAAAGAATCCTAAGTTTTGGGATGAGCATCTACACTACTTTCAGCCTACTTATAACCAGGCCAAGAATCTCATTGAACCAGTTCATTTTATGCAGCAAACCGTTCAAGAACAATTGAGAAAGAGCCAAGCCAAGTACACAACAAGGCATGACAAGTTTTGTATTGGTCTCAAAGGCACCAATCCAAGAAAGGCTGGATGGATTGAGATTGTAAGGGTGAGGGAACTGTACCCTCATCTACAGATTGAATAAAAGTAGTCTTTTGGATGTCCAAAAGCTTCCCAATGGGGAGGTGTGATCCAGGGGATCAAATTGTGCCTAAAAATCAAAGTGATCAGAATTGCTTCAAAACAGACATATGTGTAGGCCTCACGGTCACGTACCCAACACAACTTGAATGGGATCAAACGAATGTCATATGATTAAGATATCACATTCTGTTGATTTTTCCAAAATGGAAAAATTTTTCTAACTGTGCAGTTCGTACAGTCTGTATAGTGCTGACGTGGTAGCTGACCGTACAAGACATACGGTTGTACAATGATGTGGCATAGGAGTTGGTATGCCGACTCAACAGGCTCGGTGGAAGACACGGAAAAATCATTTTGTGACAAGTGTCATTGTTGTGGGCGAATGTAATGGTGCCACATGGCCCAGTCGTGGGCTTCCACGTGGCACCCTCCAGTTTGTTGGCAGTTGGAAAATGTTTTATGACTCCATAGGAGTCGAACCTATGACCTTCGGGCATGGGGAAACATTTTGTTAGGGCCGGGCTACCAGCCCGTCCACCCGCCCACGGTGGTACTTAATTCATAAGGTTTGAATTAATTAATTGAACTGCAATGTTCGTTTGTTTGGTGGAGTAAAGGGTCGAGGCCTAGCCCCAGCCCTTGACGCACACACCATACAACTACTCCATAGAATCAACGCATGCAGAGCACTCTAGCTTTAGCCCTCATTTTGGTACAAGCTATGATTTGTAACACTTATCACATGTCCACTCCGCTACCCCTTTATGCGTAAACTTTTGTTTGAATGCAGTTTAGCCCGCAGTTCTTGAAACCGTTCCATATGTCCACACATTAAAACTTGGCATAGATTTTTTCAACCATGTTTTATCCCAGCGGGTGCAAAGCCCTTGCCACGTGGGCACACCCATAGGACCATTGGAAAAATTTTGGGCACGGTTAGCCACGAAGCCCAAATTAGCTGCTAGGACATGGCCACATGCCCCCATGCGACCTACACCTCTACCCAAAGGGGCGTTAAACTCGCTAATTGTTCGACAGTTTGCCCCAATTTGCGGAGTGTGCACGTGTGTTGGGTTTTAGACCCAGGAACGTTGCGGGAGCCAAAGTGGTCATTCATAGGTGCGTTTTGGCAAGCAAGTGCAACAAGCTTGAAGGGAAAACTTCCAAGAGGTGTAATTTCTTCATTTTTTGGCCAAACGAGGTGCCGAAAAATCCCAGCTAGGGGTTTTTGGACATTCTAAAGCAATTGGAGCCATATATTTTGTATTTTGAGCACTTTAAGAGTACTTTTAAAGAATAATGAAAATTATCCAAGGGAAGCTGGACCAGGAGATGTAGCCCGAGGGGTGAACTCCTTTATCATGTGTTTTGTTATGTGTTCATTACTAATGGTTTTTATCTATCTGATATGCTGCTCATGCTTAAGTCAAACTCACTAAATTTATGTGTTAGTAACTTGATCCATTACCCAAACACATACCATTTATACACTTGCAATTTAAAGAGATAATTCTTCTTCATTTTAAAGATCTATTGGAAACATATTCATTCCTTTTTCAGATCAAAATAAGACATTTATTTCATACAAATATTCTAGAGTGCGCGAAATGAATTTTACAATTCTACATGGGCTTTGTGCAGAACATTCCCATTTAGCTGAAAAATAGAAAGTTTCCCCAAAACATGTGCGATGTGGCTAGTACAAATGGTTCTTTGAAAACAACTTTCCCATATTTTCCTTTCGTCGGCAGATGCTAGATCGACTTCAGTTCATTTTACCTGTTCATGAATGTCTAAATCAACCTCCACATATCTCTTTTGTTGGTGACTATTTAAACTCAAATTGTAAATATTTTACTTAATGGTGGATATTAAAATTAATTCCCTCTCAGTTTCTAGTCACTAAATATTTGACTTGGTCTTCACCCTTTTTTCTTATTTGCTTCCTCATTTGACCGACAAACATCTTTTTGGTTCACTCAACTAGGCAAAATTTTGACTTGAATATTTCAATTCTAGTCCACACAACTTGCTTCATCCTTGAACCGACTTGTATTTCCCAATTTAAGTTTTCTTCGACTTCGACCTTTATGTTACTTCTTTCTTGGACCAACTCGACTTATAAGAAAACTGACTTGTGTAATTCAAATTTGCTCCTCCTAACTTGCTTCATTTTTTACTTTGACTTCAGATTCGGTCTTTGACTTCTTTGATTTCTACTTTTACTTATCCAAATTTGACCTTTGACTTTTTCTACTTATTTGACTTTGACCTTCAATTTCGTCGACCTCTTGAATTTTGATATTTCGATTTCGACCCCCAATGTCTCTGACTTTGAATTTCGACTTTTTCAACTTCTTAAACTTCAACTTCTTACTGAGATGTTTATACCAGACTTCTTGATATCTACTTCATTTTATTGAAACACTCAACTTTGATATTTATTCCTTTCATTTAGATCATCATCTTGACCCATTTAATTGTTTCAACTCGACTCAAGGTTTGACTAGTTGAGACAATTGTTTCTGACTCGACTTAAGGCTTGATTGGTCGAGACTTTTCTTGCTATGAATTTTATACCAGACTTATTGACATCTACTTGATTCTTTTTGTATCAATTCCAATACCAACTCCATGACCAACATTGACCATATTGGTCCTCTTTGTCATCAATGCCAACCCCATAATAATAGGTCCAACACAATGTATTTGGATGTATTATCTATAGTGCAGAATGCTTGGGTGTATGATAAGCTAAAGATGATAATATCAATATGTTAGTATCCTTTAATTGTATTTGGTTAAGAGGATATCCTAGGCTTATTTATTAAGAGAGAACATAGCTACAAGCGTTTGTATAAATGAACTTCAAAATTCACATGTAGTAGAAAATAAATAAATAATTTATGTAGAATATTCATAAGGGATTAAAAACAATAAAGATATTTTCATGTCACTTAGCTTATTAAGAAAGTGATTGCACTAATAGAAACAATATATATTTTATAATCCAATGTAGATGAGATGTGTAACAAACATGCTTAAAAAAAAACCCAATAATATAGTTTTTTTTTTAAATACTCACATTAATTAAGATTTTATATATGCCTTTAAGCACCATTTTCCTGCATCTACATATACCTATATATATCCTCATTGGATATCTCAATTGGTTAAGTGATTTAAACTTTATGCAAGAGGCCTTTAGGTTGATCCCTTGGGTTTGTTGCCTTTGTTGTGTGTCTCACTCAATCTCCTCATTGGGTCAAGCATTGTAATAAAAGTTGACGAGTTTACAACAGGTACCATATACAAAATGAAAAGAAGTGCCCTGAGGTTTCCCTACTAGTTTTTCCTTGGGAAAATTCATGGAGAAACATAAGGGATGCCTGTCTAGATTTGTGGATGACATCCCTAGAAAACATGTTGGCATAGAGTAGAGTGTCTTGCTACCCCCTCTCTCACCTATGGCTAATTAGAGGAGATCATGTCTCATGACCCACAATGAAGAGATGATCCCCATGATGATGATCAATAGTATCCATAGCCAACACACCTCCCATATGCCTCATTCCTCATTAGCATAGCTCATCACACCCAATCAACGTGGTTCATTGGAATATGGTGGTCCAACACATTATGAGGTACATTAGTCCTTGCTTCATTTAAAGTTTCATATTTAATTTATTTGACATGTGAATGAGGATCATGGGTACGTTGAATTTAGATAATGAATCATAAGCTCAGAAGTTATGTTATTTTACTTATTTCACCTTGGTGTCCATTTTTAGTATCTTAGTCACATGTTGTCACTCTTGAGGAACATGGGTACTACTAGGAGGCTTTGATAACGGTAACACATTGTCCCCCCCCATACTTAACACTTTCTATTCCATGGCCTTCTGCAGTGTAATAAAATTTGGTATGGTTGTTGCATGTACACCAAAAAGGCCCGTGGTTCATCCTTCTATGAGAAGAAGGGCTACAATGTCAAGTTTTATGCAATTTATAATATAAATAAATAAATAAATAAATAATGATATAAAAGAAAGAAAGAAATATTAGATGAATGACCAACTTTAAAAACCAAAGTCCATTTTGAGCTATGCCCCCTCACTATGAGACTTAATCCCAACATATCATAAATTAAAGGACTTAATCCCAACAAGAAGGAAAAGAAAGAATAAAGTGTTTGAAACTTGAAAATGGGACTTGCAAGGCATAAAATGAATATCAAAAGGCAAGAAATGGGTTTGGGATACACACATAACTGAGGAAAGGGTAACCCAAGAAGAAAGTGCTCCCTCTACAAAGGCTCTCATGCAAATGGACTAAGCATGGTGCTTTTCATGTTAATGACTCCATCACCATGAAGTAACCCCAATAGTTTTTCATCACCACACTTACACTCAGATGGGTCTTTTGGAAAATATCCCTCTACTTGGGTACTAGCACACCTGATAGGGTATTTTGATGGTCCTCCCATACTTAAACTTGTCAAATTGTATAAAGTCTTGAGCTAATTGTTATAACCCTAAATTTCTCTACACATGCATACCTGGCCTTTGGCCCTCTTACTTTCATTTTTTGCCAAGCCACTACTGAGTTTCTCTTCTAAAAAAACCACATTTTTGAAGATGTACGTGCCCTGCACCAATACTGCTTGTGTACATACGTCTATTGCACCACAACAACCCGCGTACATATGCATGTTGCACCAATACAACCCACATACATATGCATGATGCACCACTACAATCCCTGTATACTTGCAAAAGTTGCAAAAAATAACAATTTGCAAGGAATTTGTTGAGATTACAGGCTATTGGGTAGTTTCCCAACTAATCCACCACCTATAGTTCGTCACCCAACCAAATAACCATCCTTTCCCATATAAAAGGAGGTGTTGGGGTCTCATTTTACATCTAGACATAAGAACAATGAAACTCTTCCTGTTTCACATCCCCTCCTTTCCCAAGTTATTGCATCCCTTTTGTGAGAATTGCCTCTACATTTCCCAATTAGCCCTTCTTCCTCCATCAGAAACTCATTTACTTCCCAAGAAGAGGTCTGAATGTTGAGAGGAGAAGCCATACAAAGATTTACTTGGAGCTTGGTGAAGAGGATCCTAGACCAGGTTCGTGGAGCAATAGTCAGCTTTGGTTTTAAAGGTACAATCATTGAGTTATTAATAAAAGAACTACTTTTCCTATCCCAAATCATGGTGTATTGAATGGTTTTATTGGTTTATGTTTTGACATTCTAACATCTAACCCTAATTTGTATATGGAATAGCATGCTTGTCATTTGTTGTTTGTCAATATTTGGATGCAGGCCTACCTAGGAGGAGGCATGCAATCAACAAATATTCCAAGCGCGAGGAGGTCATCACCGAACATGGAGTAGAGGTATAGTTATCTGACTTTCCTCATCTTTTCTTTCCTTGTATGAGTTTTGGGTATGTTTGGGGTATTTAGAGAAGTAGTTGAATTTTAGACGGTTAATTGATCTACCTACATTCTGAACCCTAGTGTAGTCATAGGAGGTTTTCCCGCTAGTAGAACTGGAGACCATACTGGGGAAGCCTCTTGGGTTTTAAGGGATTTTTGAGTTGTCTGATTGGTTTTTCTACCTTTCAAGTTTATGTTGACTCATTTGAGTCTTTAAAGGGATTATGGTCACCTTCAGGTGCCATACCAGTTCTCCCTATCCTATAAGTTTGTCTGTTTTCTTTATTTTTGAGGGAGTACAGAGGTGTATGTGCCTTGCTGAGGGTCAGCACACATACATATGTGCTTTTCTTGGTAGACAACCAACATACATACACAAGTTGTTGAAGCACCAGTAGCATACATGGTTCAAGAAATGAAAAAAAAAAGGAGCCAGTCAACCTCTTTCCTGATTGAGGTTTTAACTTCTCAGGGTTTCTTGATCTAGTTCAGTGTCTCTATTTTTATAGTCATAGCTTGGGTTAGATTTCAATTTGTTTGTCTTCTTGAAGTTTCTTGTGTTTACTTCTGAAAGGGTTTTAAGCGAGTCTTTGAATTTTTGATCGGATTGTTTGGTGTCTTTAGTGATTCCCTGTGATCTACAATAGGCCAAAGGTTTGTTTCAGTCTTGTCTTGTAGTACTTTTTCTCCCTTTCATTTTCTTTGAAAAAAGAGAAAAAAAATTATTTCAAGTTTTCCCTGTTTGAAGCATTTTTAAAGAAAGAAAAAGATTTTTCATTCTTAGTTTGGTAAAGTAGTTGGAGTTAGTTATTTTACTTAATAGGAAAACGGTTCATTTTTAAAGTTCTTTATTGATTTCTTGAAACTTAAGTAGCTCATAGTCGAGTGAAATTTTGTTTTAGGTCTTCTTTTTAAAGATCTTGAAAAAATTAGTTATGAAAAAGTTGGTTACAAAGAGTTAGTTATAAATCTTTACTTTTGACTAGAAGTAATTTTGATTTCAGAGTTTCAACTTTTTCTCCTCTTTTCTTCTCTCATAAACATCACTAGTTTCACTTCCATATACTTTGAGTTAAACAAGCCATTAAAATGAATGCTAAACCTAAAATTAATTAGAATTTTATGTTTGTCGAGTCAACCAACTAGTTTAGGGTTAGGGCCTTGAATTAGGTTGGAGAGGAAACTCTTCAAGGATGTTAAACAAACATCAGAGTTAGAGCTAGGGAGTGTTAAAGTCCAGTGACATGAAAGTTATCCAGGACCCCCCTCTAACACAGGGGCTCAACACAAGGTCACATGAGGAAAGGTAGTGGAGATAACCCCTCCAAAGTCTGACTAAACGTAGTGAGGAATGCATATTGAGGATCTGTCATGGGAATACTATCAATTGCATTTGCCTATGGAGTTTCATGGACCTCGAATCTGTTCGAGATCCTCTGTTGTCTTCCAGACCACTTGTTTTCAATACCCTCAATAGGTTTCAAACTTGTTATCCTGCTCATTGAGATCCACCCGACTGTCGACTGCACCCGCCTGGTGATTGTTTGCGAGCTCACAACTTAGTTGCCCAGTTTCAAGGGACTTACACAGGTGACTACGGGGGTATACCACGGTACCTAGGGAAAATGTCAGGTCACACTTTGCAGGGTATACCCAGAGGGTGCTTCTTTGTTCGAGTTGCACTTGCACCGGTAATTTGCTCTAGTGTTGGTTGGCGTAACTGTTCTTCCTACTAGATAGTGGTTTGCTTGATTTGTCGTTAGGAAACTTTAGTGTGTGATATGTGCTCCCTAGTTTTCCATAGTGATTTAGGCAATCATTGCTTTGGGTCTCTAACCTAAGGTGGTATAAATGCCCACTCCGCCAGTCGTGAGGACTTTTCTATCTTTCACTTAGAAATGTGGAGCCGCCTCTTTATAGGCGTTTTTTGATAACACTAGTTCGTTGGTGTCAGTGTTTGAGACTTTTACAAAATTGAACGATCCCGCAAGGGGAGAAATTGTGCATAATATCTTCATGGAAAAATTTACTGACGATACCAACCAAGGAACCCCTTCACAAGGGGATTCTTGTGCTTTTCCTTTCTTCAGAAATGTTGGTGTCCCTCTGATGGCCACTTTGTATATTCCTGGGTTGAATGCAGGACTACCGATTTGGTTGGGTACCATTCCAAATGTCCCAAATTCTCTTAATGCTTCTTAGTTAATAACTTTATGTCATGGGCATCATGTTGATGTTCCTTCGTCAGAAAAGTCTTCTCCTCCTCCTTCTCCCATCTCTGGTGAAATTACAGTTACTAGTAACCAGAAGTCTAAACGAAATAGAAAGAGGAAGAATAAGAAGAAGATATCACCAACCTCTGCGAGTCATGTTGGAGATGGGTCCTCAACCTCTGTTATTCATGTTGAAGACCAACACCCAACCTCTGCAAGTCATGCTAGGGGCACGAACCTAGTCCCTGCAAGAAATACTAGAGTTCAATCACCAACCTCTGCGAGTCATGTTGGAGATAGGTCCTCAACCTCTAAAAGTCATGTTGAAGACTAGCACCCAGCCTCTGCAAGTCATGATGGGGGAAAGTATCGATCCTTTGCAATTCATTTTGGGGGAAAAAGTCCAGTCACTTCTAGTTATACTAGCAATAGGTCTTTAGCCTCTATGAGTCATGTTATCAACCCATCACCAACCTCTGCAAGTCATGTTGGAGATGTGCAACCTGCCACTGCTAGTCATGTTGGGGGCATTGATTATGTTGAGAAACCTAGACTAATAGGACGTAAGCCTAAGTTCCCTTGTAATATTTCCAAGGGAGATCACCTTACTAAATTATTCCCTGGCCTTCCAGAGGTACGAGGATTTTGGTCCCTGTTTGCAATCTCTTCTGATTCTGAGTCTTCTGAGGTTTCCTCACAGTCTATTCAGTATTTGGTTTATGAAGTGGTCATGTCGATGTAGTATTCGGTTGATCCCACTCCTCTTTTGGGGGGTGAGGTGCCTTTAGACCATGTAGTCTCGCAGGCTATTCAACCATTGGTCGAGAAAGTGGTCATGTCAATGCAGTATTCGGTTGATCCCACTCTTCTCTTAGAGAGTGTCAAGTCTACCAAAGTGGTCACACTGATGAAATATTCAGATAATCCCACTCTTCTATTGGCGAGTGATGTGTCTACCGACTATGTTTTTAGCATTTCCAGTTCAGTACTTTCAGAACAAG
Source organism: Picea glauca (assembly GCA_000966675.3). Taxonomy (NCBI): domain Eukaryota; kingdom Viridiplantae; phylum Streptophyta; class Pinopsida; order Pinales; family Pinaceae; genus Picea; species Picea glauca. The sequence goes on from JZKD02S1674988.1 coordinate 363,256, forward strand.
GGGGAATTCCACTCACTTCAAGCACACCCCCTCCAAGCCCTAGGATGGTTTCCTTTGATTGGAATGATCTTGTTGAGCCTCATCTTCCTTCTTCTGCACCTTTTCAAATAAGGGTTGAAGTTATTTCAACAAACATTTATCGATGTATTGTGGATGAAGGAGCCTCCACGAGTATTTTATCCTCCTCGGTTTGGAAAGCTTTGGGTTATCATGAGCTTGTGTCTGCTTCGCATGAGTTGTTGGCTTTTGACAAATGTACTAGTGAACATTTGGGGATTATTCCTCAGTTACGTATCTCATTAAGTGGGAAGACTGACCTTGTCGATGTTCTAGTGGTGCAAGGCTCGTTAGATTTCAATATGCTTCTTGAAACTGATTATGTATATGTTATGAATGTTGTGGTGTTCACAATTTTCTGGGTGATGCATTTCCCTCATAATGGAAGCATTGTCACTATCGACCAACTGGCATATAATAATCACCATCCTAATTCGACGTTAGTTCAGGATGCCCCTTTATATGATCCTAGTGTTCGTGTCAACTCTACCCCGCCACGGGTTAATTATGTGGTGTTTTATCCTCGATGTTCAATTGATCCATGGTAGGAACTTGTTCACTCATGTTTTTCTTCTCGAGACATGGTCCTAAAAATTGATCCATTGGTTTATCCAATGGGGGCATGGGAGCCCTTGCTTCCCCCTCTTGATACAAGTGATCTCATCGGGATTACTTGAGAAAAGTAACCTTTGGAGTCTTCTTTGAGCCCTTTTCAGACTCTCTAAACATGAAAAGATTGTTGAGCTATCTTGTTGCCCTTCATGCTTGCCAAACTCAAATTTGAAGGCATGTATGTCCGATGGTAGTTTACCCCTTTTTCGGTCCGGACGGTCAATTGTACAAATAAAGGTATACTCTAGGAACCTTGGTTCACTAGAAGAGTATTCTCAGGTATAATTTTAACCCTTTTTTGGGCCCGAGGAACTAAATTTACGAAAAAGGAACATTCTCCTTGGTTTTGGTTTATCACCTTTTTCGGGCCTTGGAGATTACTTATGAAAAATGAACCCCCACAGAGTCCATAGTTAAGCTCTTTTTAGATTCCCTAAAAATGAAAAGATCATTGAGTGACCTTGTTCCATCACACTCGTTAAATTGGTACAGAAGAATATCTACTGGCATGAGTTTATCCCTTTTTCCAGCCTATGGATTATGGAGGAAAAAGGTACACCTCAAGAGTTTTGTCTCGCCGAGAGAGTTCTCGTTACTAACTTTTATAATTTTTCGAGCTAAGGGGACTAAAATCGGAAAAACTTTGTGAGTCCATAGTTAAGATCTTTTCAGACTCCATAAGATTGAAAATATTGTCGATTGATATTGTCTTTGTCAAACTCGTTAAAATGGTTTTAAATAGACGTATTTTTGGTGTCAGTTTATCCCTTTTTCGAACCAACTAGACTATATCCAAAAAAGATACTCCTTGGAGTCTTCTTTTACGTTTTTTTAGACTCTCTAAACATGAAAAAAACTACCAATCTTACCTTCTCTAGGCTCATTAAAAATCACATTGAATGGGGTTTCATTGTGTCTTGCTAATCACATTTGAATCTCTGTGTCTTTGGCCTAATGTCGACTCCATGTTTCTCTCAACTGAACCTTTGAAGAATTCCTTATATGCAAGCGTTGTAGCACTTTGCCTCTATGACCTGACACCTTGACCCATGGAGGAATTTTCCCCGAGTGTCATTTTCCTGCACATGTCTCCTTGCTCTGAGAATTAGTGTGTTCCTTACGCTCAGAACTAGTATGCTTACTTGCGAAGCTCATTCCTCCTTTGTAGCATAGAATTCTTTTATTCTTTTTCAAGCTCTCTAAAAATTGAAAAAGAAAAAAAAATAAAAATAAAACCCAAAAAGAGGGGACCGGAAAATATCTTCTTTCTTTTTTACAACACAATGAGTCGTCCTTGGACAAAGCACATCCTTTTGTTTGTTCATCAAGAATTGGGATCTAGTATGACCTTAAGAAGTTTTTCTCGCTACATAGAGTTGTGTCCTCCTCCATTTGGTTACTCTTCCAAACACATGGAGAGTTTGTGTTGCCTCCTACATCGTGAACTTATGTCAATGTCATGCTGCCTAATTCTGATCATCTTTTGTACTTTTGTCCAAGGGAAGTTTCACCCAACCTGAGTCAGCCTTTCTGCAGTTTGTCTCTTGACCTCATGAGTCGGCCATCCTAAATTTCCAGCCAAGTCTTGATTCAAAATCAGTGAAGTTCTCTGCCTCATCATTGAGATCCTCTTGTCTTTTCCCGATGAGTCGTCAAATACCTCTTGGTAGTGACGTAATACACTCACATTGTACTCCTACCCGAGTTTTGAATATCTTGAAGTTGTTTCTCGAGCTATGAATACCTCATCTCCATCCATCAGGCGTTATTGGCTTCTTGAATATGGATACTATACTTGTATATATTTCATTTTGAGATGTAGATCCATTGTGTATTGCTCGCGACTACACTTTATATAGTTATATGACATGGATCTGCAGTGTATTTGATTGGAAGCCATGATTTATTTCATACCGAGCATGGGTATGCCCGCCTCGGAGAGACAATTGTTATTTTGCAGATGGCACCTCCCGAACTCTGGTCTCGGGCTCACTCTTTTCGTACATTGGTGAAGATTTTGTAATGTATTTTGGCCATCAGATGCTCTTCAGACCTCACACATTAGGGGGCATGTGTTATAACCCTAAATTTCTCGACACATGCATACCTGGCCTTTGGCCCTCTTACTTGAATTTTTTTCCAAGACACTACTAAGTTGCTCTTCTAAAAAACCAACTTTTTGAAGATGTACACACCCTGCACCAACACTGTCCACATACATACACCTGTTGCACCACTACAGCCTGTGTACATACGCATGCTGCACCACTAGAGCCCACGTATACTTGTAAAAGTTGCAAGGAATTCGTTGAGATTACGGGCTATTGGGTAGTTTCCCAACTAATCCATCGCCTATAGCCTGTCACCCAACCAAATAACCATCATTTTCCCATATAAAAGGAGGTGTTGGGGTCTCATTTTACATCTAGACATAAGAAACCCATTTCACATCCCCTCCTTGCCCAAGTTATTGTAACCCTTTTTTGAGAATTGCCTCTGCATTTCCCAATTATCCCTTCTTCCTCCATAAAAAACCCATTCACTTCCCAAGAAGAGATCAGGAGGTTGAATGGAGAATCCATACAAAGGTGTACTTGGATCTTGGTGAAGAGGATCCCAGACCGGGTTCATGGAGTAGTAGTCGGCTTTGGTTGTAAAGGTATAATCATTGATTTATTAATAAAAGAACTACTTTTCCTACCAAATCATGGTGTATTGAATGATTTTATTGGTTTATGTTTTGACATTATAACATCTAAACCTAATTTGTATATGGAATAACATGATTTTCATTTGTTTTTTTTCAATATTTGGATGCAGGCCAACCCTAGGAGGAGGCATGCAGTCAGCAAATATTCCAAGCGTGAGGAGGTCATCACCAGACGCGGAGTAGAGATATAGTTACCCGACCTTCCTCATCTTTCCTTTCCTTGTATGAGTTTTGGGTATGTTTGGGGTAGTTAGAGAAGTAGTTGAATTTTAGATGGTTAATTGATCTGCCTACATTTTGAACCCTAGTGTAGTCATAGGGGGGGTTTTCCCGCTAGCACTAATGTGAAGTTTGAAGGGGATATCTAATGTGAATTGCTCATGTGTATTTTGTATTAAGTGATGGATTACTTTATATGATTATAAGGACTTGTGTTCCTTGTGATTATTGGTCTTACTTGATTCTATGGCTTTAACTGACTTGGGTGCACTTGCTAGTTCCTTTAGAGGACGTCCTTAGGATTTCACCTAGGACATTGTGAATTTTAAACAAGACATAGCACATGTGATGCAAAGTGTTGGGTCATATGATGATTTGACACATTCAGACACATCCTCTCACACCTTCTGGACCTTGTACAATGGAAAAATGAGCTTGGATATTAAATATATAGCTTGATGGTACTGAGAGGGAAATAAGCCCCTCACCTTGGGCATGACACCCCAGAGCATGTTAGGGTTTGGATTGATGATGTTGCACTTGGAGAAAATGAAACACCTCTTTGGAGAGGTTATGGATCCTTCTTCATCCATGACATCACACCATAGCCCTTGGACGTTCCATACATGGAGATGGCATCATGCTTTGATGAGGTTTGAGCCAACCTAACATGGAGAGATGCTTCTTGATGAGGACTTGGCGCTTGGTGGTGATGAGACATGATATTTGGGTGAGAAATATGACCTTTGATGTTGATTGCACATTTTCATGGAGGGATGTGGCCTTTGGAGGAATGTTTTCACCTTTGGAGCATGATGTCATAGCCTTCAGATGCTTCTACACCACACGTGTCACATTTTGATAAGACAATTTTTTATATTTTCATTGTGTATTTTCATTAGAGACTATTTGAGGGGTTGGCCTTGACCTATCTCACTTGTATAATGGATTATTTGTATTTTTGGGAGGCTTTGAGAAGTTATAATACCAGGTTTGCCTCATATAAAGAGGCTAGTGGTACCTCAAGGTTAAATCAGGACTCACCACTTGTGAGAATCATTACTACTTGTATTTTTCTCTACTTATATCATCATGGAGCTCTTATGGACACGTTTGGAGTGACATTGTGGATTCTTTCTCTTGTTATGGTGTATTTTTCATGAAACTAGGGTTTCCTCATGCATAGAAAATTGGCTAGTAAGTACTCTTTTCAAGTTTAGGTGTTTGTTCTTGGCATATTTTGGTGAATTCTCTATTAGATTGGTAATAGTTGCATGCAATCCTTGTTTTCCTTGAATAATTTTGTTGAAGCCCTAAGGAAGGTTTAAGATTGGTTATCCCCTTGCCTTGGTTTATCCATATTAATGCTTTTGAAGCATACACGTGTTGAAAGATTGGTTGTCATTGATGTCAACCCTTGAAGAAGCCCCGACGATGTGGTTTTGGTACCCAAAGTTGATTGAAGAATATGGACTTGAAGGAAAATGTATATGTAGGTAGTACATTCATAGATAGATAATCCTTGTCATGTCATTTCTCATGATAGGCGGTACGCCACATAGTTCCTCATGGTTGAGGAGTTATGACCTTGTGAATTTAGAAGCCCGGACAAATGGTCAAGAAGCCCCTAATTTGTTACAAGTGTTTAATGAAAGGGTAAAATAGTTGTAACAAGAAAGTTAAAAATTCCCTAAGATTAAGGAAATAGGTTACCTAGAAAAGATATAGATACATGTCAAGGAGTCATTCATGATCACATTCACTCACTTATTCTATTGAACATATTCTAGTGAAATAGTGATCTATTTGGGAAGTTTGTGACGATGAAATATGAGGTAGTGGAAAGTGAGAAGTGCAAGATTTTTGGGGTTGTAGAGGAGAGTGAAGTTTGCTGAGGAAAACCTAATTTGGTAGGCCCCTGCGGGTTAGACCACTAGTGTCCCACAAGGCACCACTGTTGGTTTCTTATGGCTCGTCACGCAAGGCCCCGCGTGATAGGATTTCTTAGTCCCGCGAGGACAAGACAAGTTTGGGGGAAATTCTAGGACCAACTCCCTTGTTGGATTACTGAGAGGGGGGGTGAATGAGTAATGAACAATTATACCAATTTTTAATCCTTTAAGCCACAAAGTATATTCTTTTACTTATTCAACCATGTTCATATGTTCATCATCAATATATTAATGCATCATAAGCATTAGCATTCATCAGTGCATAATAAACAATAACAAACACATCCACACAATGCACAATACACCAATATTTATGTGGAAATATAATGCGAGAGAAAACCACAGAATGTTTTTCTTATATGTCAAGATTTATATTCAAGGAAACACCAACTTCCAATTATCCAGCTACACCTGGAAGGAGGCTCTGACCCCCTAGTTTCTCAGGCTACAACCTGAGGGAAGCTCCAACTCCCCAATTCTATGGCTACACCTGGAAGGAGGCTACAACCCCCTATGTTCTCTGGCTACAACCGAAAGGTGGCTACAACCACCTATCCTTGCCCTCTCCAATTTCCCTAAACTATAAATGCCAAATGTAGACAACCTGTTACTGTCACTGAATCAACCACTGCCACTGCCAACTTGTCATTTTCAACCTGTAAGAACCTATACCAATCAACATGCATCAAACAACCTATATCAATAACCTGTAAACAACCTGTACCAATAACCTATGCCAACATGTACCATAAAAAAGTGCACCAACCATGCACCAAACCTGTATAAATAACATGTCACAACAACCTATCCAAACAACCTATCAAAACAACATGTCTCATCAATCTCATTGTTATAGCAAGATTTTCCTCACCATTTCTATCTTGCACAGAGGGCCTTTTTTCATTTCCCTATGTGAACTTATCATCCCTTTTTGATGAATCCAGAGCTAAAATATACATTTTTCCACATATACACTCCCTATCAATTATACAAGATGTGTATACGCTTGCTACTCCACTACCGCTCGTGTATATCGGGATTTGTGACAAAAAATACAAAATGAGGTCGGGTTTCCATGTCACGACAAAATATCTCTGATCCTTGGCCTTCCATATACTGGAAACGTTCCGACTCGGCCCTTCAGTTGCATTCTGAAGGCTATAAGAGCACAATTTCGAGATATGGAAAAGAAGGAGAAAGCATTCAACTTTGAGAGAAAAGCTACTCTGGAGAAATTACTTCATATTGAGTCTGCATCCCTTTGTCCCTCAAGTATAAACACAGTGTTCATCCCCCAAGCTCTTTCCCTATTGTTGAGAGGACCTCATTGCCTCTTTCCTATGAGCTTGCCTTTGGTGGAGGATTGAAGTGGTGGAGACCCAATTGGAAGGAACTTGGTTTCTTGATTTCGAACCGTGCTGACACAGAAGTCTGATCAGCAGAAGTGACAACGTTACAGACTTCTGTGTTGGCACGGTTCGAAACTAAGAAACCAAGTTCCTTCCAACTGGGTCTCCACCACTTAAATCCTCCACCAAAAGCAAGCTCATAGGAAAGAGGCAATGAGGTCCTCTCAACAATAGGGAAAGAGCTTGGGGGATGAACAGTGTGTTCAGACTTGAGGGACAAAGGGATGTAGATTCAATATGAAGTAATTTCTCTAGAGTAACTTTGCTCTCAAAGTTGAACACTTTCTCATTCTTTTCCATAGCTCAAAATTGTGCTCTTATAGCCTTCAGAATGTAACAGAAAGGTCGAGTCAGAACGTTTCCAGTATATGGAAGGCCAAGGATCAGAGATATTCTGTCGTGACATGGAAATCCGACCTCATTTTGTATTTTTTGGCACAAATCCCGATATACGTGAGTTGTAGTGGAGCAACAAGCGTATATGCATCTTGTATAACTGATAGGGAGCGTATATGTGGAAAAATGTATATTTTAGCTCTGGATTCATCAAAAAGGGATGATAACTCTCAATAGGGAAATGGAAAAAGGCCCTCTGTGCAAGATAGCAATGGTGAGGCAAACATTGCTATAACAAATGCCCCCTAATGTGTGATATTAGAGGAGTATCTGTGATGGCCAAAATACATTATAAAAAACCCAAAAGTGGAGTGGTAGAGAACTAGTTGGATGAACTCAAATGCTCGTTACTTTAGTATTGACTTTGCATACATGGATGCCAAGAATACAATGCAGATCCATGTGGAAAATATACCAAACAAGTGTTCATGGACATGAATAGGAAAATACAAATGTGGTTACATGCCAAAATCTGTCATAGTAATGAACAAGTCCCAATGAAACCAGTCTCACAATCAATCTGAAGATATATGTATACCATGAAGTACAATATGATCTCCCGTGATCACTGAAGTCAAATAGGTATTGGTTCAATGAATGGGAAGCAACAACTCAGATTTACTTACTTACCAAGAATAATCAAGCACAAAAACCCTAGATTTACCAAAATTTCACCAAGAAATGATCCAAAATAGCCTCCAAGCAAGTGTGCCTTGGTAATTTCAGCCAATAACACCTTTAGGGAGAAAATTCTAGTCATCCCTCTTGTGAGAGGTGAGTTGTGATGTAAAAATGAGAGTACTTTATGTTTCTTTATACAAAATTTTGACCTTTAATTAATTTTCAGGTCAAAATAAGGCCGACTTGGCCAATTTACAATAAAATTCAATTTTTACATAATAAAAATTAATTAGCATCTAAAGACACCTCCAAAGGTGATATCATGCCCTTCTAGGGTGACATTGAGGCCTAAAGGTGGAACATTAGGCCTAAAATGTAGGGTGCTTGGCCTCTGGAGGCTCCAGATGATGCCGACATATACCACTAGGCTTATAAATGCCTCCAAAATGAAAACCCTAGCTTTGGATGACATCTAGGATCATGATGGTGACGTCCAGGAACCTCAAGGGCCAAGGTCCATGTGGAAGAGCAAGGTCCCCCTGGGTCTAGGTCTTTTAGGGTGCCTCTAAAGGAAACGCCCTTCTTTTCCTGGCACAAATATTCAATTTCTTCTTACCCTTGGCTGGGGTTGCAACATCCATATGTGGGATTTAAGCTCCCATGAAGGTCTGAGCTAATCATTCCCTCATGTGTACCTGTCCATCGGGCAAGGTCCTGCAACAACAAAAAGTACGCCCTCAAGGGATTCATAAGTCACAAGGATCATAACATGTAAATTACATCCAATAATTAAATTACCTAAACATGTGCATGTAACACACCCACCATAAATTCCCTTTTAAGGTTTGGGGAATCATAATTTTGTTTTTTCCTTAACTATCTCCTCTTGAATCATCTATCCGAGATGATTAATTCTCTTCCTCTTAACCGTATCTTTCTAACAACTGCTACCAAACTCTATACAAACTCTTGGTTGATATCTTACGGCTCCCCGAAGTTCTTCAGGGGTTCATTCATTGAGGGCCATGTGTCGCTCATGTGGCTTCATCTCGTTCATACCATCTCTAGGTTCCTACCTCCTGCAGGGAAGGTCCATCCATCAACCAGTCCAATGACAGGATTAACCCTCATCTAATACACAGTCTAGCAGGGAATTCGACACTTCGACACTTCGACGCTTCGGCGTTGAACGCCTCTTTAACATCTACACATGAGATCACCCGAAGTCTCGTGATCTTTCCATGTGGTTCTGGCCTTCGAGCCTTTTGGTCTCTCTTCGTACTACACCCCAAATCCTCTAGAGTCTGAAGTCCCGGACTCTCGGAGTTCTGATCACTTTACCAACTACTTTGGCTAGGCGAGCTCGTACCAGGGATTGACACATGTAAGGGTCAGGGGTGACATGTGTCACGTTTCAATGGGTCTATAGGGTATGTGATACGCACAAATCTGAGTGATATGTGGCACATCAAACTTGGGTCCACATCACCCTAGGTGACATCGCTGCAGTACGTCACTCTGGAATGATTGTCCTTCATGCCCTTTGATCTCGCGATCAAGGTTTGTCCACGTACCCCTTGGATCAACGATTTTTGCTACTTCGTAAATTCGGCGTTCAGGGGTTTCATGCTATTAGCGATCAAATAATTCATTCTGAAATTTGTTTGAAAAATGATGCCACATATTGTGGAGGACTTTTGACTGTCTTCCCAAGCTCTAAAAATAGCTCTGAAAGTACCATTGGAAATCTTAGGATTTCTAGTTGTGAATCGACTATTCAAGCATGTAAAACGAACTCTCCACGGCTCAGAAATTTGATTTTTCCCAAGGCAATTTTCATTAAAAAATCTACGCTTTCACCATCTCATTGGTTCTGAAATATGCTAGTTAGCCGTTGAAAGCTTTCCTTTTCACCAGCTAAAGGGGCAGACTCAGGACAAAAGAGCTGGTGAAAGCGCAGAAGAGTCCAGAAACGTCTTCTTTCTGCCCAGATCGCGATTTTTTATTTCCTGAACACGTGGGAAAGGTGTTAAATGATGGATAATAATTAGGAGGAGCTAAATCATCTTTCTCATCCAGTTTTAAAGACATGTGGTGAGGAAATAACACCAAATGGCACAATAACTCTTGACAGAAAATCTCCCAGTCATCAAAGACATATTTATGAATCTGTGATTTTCACCTATAGGCTGCCAAATAATCCTTTAGCTGTCAAATTCGACTTGTAATGATCAGATTAAATCTATTTGGTTGAATATTAGGTATCTTATTGTATTAAGTTTTGTACTCTATTTTCCATATTTAGAAATCTAGATCCATGTTTATAGGATCTGAGATCTGTTGTAAAAGATATAAACACCTATCATTTGATAGAAGGAGGGGTTCGATTTTGGATACAGGAACTATACCTTTGTAACAAATTTTTCATATGATAATACAGATCACAAGTTTCTCTCTCTATTAATGTTAGATTTCCACCCTTCTTCTGTACTCTTATTCAAGTTGTTTTAACTACAAAATGACTGCCATCTCATTAGTCAGTTCATAACTTGATTAATAGTTTCTTACATTGTTTATTAAACCCATCATTGTGTATCTGGTTTACAAGCACTGCCTTCTTCACCCACTTAAAGCTATCATCTGATTATTGATCCTTGAATTGGTTTATTTGATTATTCATTTTGACTTTCTGGATACCATATTGTAGTTGATTTATCCCATTGATCCACACATACAAAAACACAAAAACAAGTTTACTTTAAGTTACCAAGCATCTTTGACTTACACCCTCAAAGAGTTTCTTGGAGTGATAACAAATTGGCGCCGTTGCCGGGGAAACGAGATTGAAGCTCAGCTTCCTTGGGACATGATACAGATCCAACTTTGATAATAGACAAAGCCTAGACATTCTCTTGGTTGTAATCATCTATCTGGCGACTCCATGAAAGACGGATTCAGTAGAGGCTCCACAATAATCAAATGTCGAAATCATTTGATGCCCTTTTGGCTCGGAGGTTTGCACCTCTTGACTTTTCTTCAGTTCCTGGTTACCCACATCCAGTACCTGATATTTCAGAATGGGGAGATTTTCTACCAGTCTTCAAAGAGAGCAAAGAAGACAATCTTGCAGAACACCTCCTCAAATTCCATGAGTGCATGGATTTATTAGATCTACAGCATGAAGATGTATGTATGAAGATGTTCATGCATTCATTATATGGTGATGCACGTCAGTGTTATTTCTCTTTACCTCCTTCCAGTTTTTCATCATTGAAGGATTTTCACAGATTATTTAATGAGCACTGCAAAAGGTTCTTTCCAGATAAGTCTTTATTTGATAATTGTTGTGTAGAATATGAATTGCACAAAAGAGTTGAAGATGTTAATAGGGAAGAATCTTTTTCTCAAAATTTACATCATCTTTCAAACGATCTTCACTGTGATATGTCTCCTCATAAACATGAATTAGGAAGGACTAATGAAGAAGCTGAGGGTTTTCCTATTACCTCTATTTCTGATTTTCATGAATCTGAAGAATTAGATTCTTTAGCTACACATTCAGATGATACACAATTTCCAAATTTTCATATCATGGGAATTTGAAGTAACCTTGAGCAACAAGATTTTCAGAGACTGTCTTATCTCCAACTAGAGTATCAGAGACATTCTTCTTCTTATGAATATGTTATTTTAACTTATGATAAGGAAAGAAATTTTGAGATTTCTGAAAGCTTGTTGTCTACTAGAACTTTATATAATTCCATTTTTCAAAAGACAGATGATCAGAAATGTGCGCATGCTTTAATTGATGCTTGTTACCAATCTGTTTTTCAAAAGTCTAAAGAAGATATTTTTAGTTTCGATATATCCTGTAAATATATTATTGTTGAAGAAGAAATTGTTAGTTGTGATAAGCCATCATATCATCGTGATGAGATCAGATTACAGAGATATGGTGAAGAGGAGCAGAAAGGTTCAAATCAACAATTCAACTTGTATTTTTCTCCGACAAAGGTTGAGCAGTCCACTTTTAGCATTAAGATCAGAGAAAGCAACCGACAGCTACAATACAGTCAATTAGATCAGCAGTTCAAAGAGGTATTCTTTTATGGTTTTAATGACCCTATCGCAAACTTTTTAGAATCTATGAACAACATATATGTTAAAGTATTTTGGTCAGATGAAAATTGGCTTTGTCTTCAGTTCAAACTACTTTTTTGTTGGCTATGCATTCAATTATTTGTCGGGTCAAGATCAAGAACATGTTCAGTAAATCAGTATCTGATATGGTTTCATTGGAAGCATGAGTTTACTTGATTGTGCATCAGTACAATGGTTAGAGCAGGAGTAGGCAATGAGTAAGCTCGTCATATGAGTAAGTAGATCATGTTCAATTGTTGATTTCTAAAATAAATAGGCAGGCTACAGGCAGAGAATGTATGTGTAGCAAATTTGGTCTTCTAAAGATGTAGGTGGCTCGAGAAACAAGTTGAAAGCTACCAGTTTCAAAGGCAACACGCAGGATTTTAGTGTTTTTTCAAATACATAGTGCATTTCAAACGACAGCCCAAGAGGAATTTTCATTAAATTCCTACGCTAAGAGATCATATAGAGATCGATTCCCATATCTGAATATTACAGAGATTGAAGTTATTTCTTCCAAGCTGTGAGTGTTGAGTTATTCACCATTCAATAAACCCTCTGTAAATTCATATGGTGCACAGGCAAAAATCTTGTGGACAAAAGAATTTTCTACAAATATTTAGCAAATATCGGAACAAAAAAGAAAGTTCGATTATGAATTCATCAACATTTGCATTTTGGGATATTACTTATGCCCTGGGAAAGCAATCCAGAGATGATCGATGATATGATAGAACTTTTTCTGTCAAAGGCACGCTTATTGCTAGGATCATCTATTTATGGAAACTTCAAATGGAAAATTTCAGGGAAGTGTTTGCTAGTACCCAGGTCATTAGTAACTTGCTTTCACTTACCCTGTTGAAAACTAGAACGAAATACAAACAAGCTCTGGCACACATTACTATTCATTGTGTGCCTTGGAACTGATGACTGAGATATCTCTAAATAGGTTGTGATTTGAGAATTTCAACTGTGAATTCATTGTTGATCAATACAACAAATTACAGAGAGTTTTCAGTTTAGCAGAAGATTAGGTGAAAAAGCGAAAATTTTTGGAGATAACATGGTCATAAATAGAGTTCCATACATTTTTTTTAGAAATTTAAATGTCAAAGTATAGGATATAACTTGTTTATTCCTATAATAATCAATTGTCAAAAGGTATTTCCAAAAATCAAAGAAAATTTTTTCAACGGCTAACCTTTGTTTTGAAGCTGAAGTTAGTCGGTGAAAGTTCAAGGTTTCAATGACTAAATGGCATTTTCGAAAACAAGTGAGCCGGTGAAAGTGCAGCCCTCAATTTTCTGATTTGCAGACACATGAAGATTGTAGAGAGGAATATGATGAGATGAAAAGTCCAGATCAACAGTTCATCATGCATTCTTCTCAAACAGAGATTAAGCAATGTGTTTTTAGCATTGAGATCTCTGAGGGAAACGAACAACTTGATTATTTTCATTTGATTGATTTAATGAATAAACAAGAAGGTTACAGGTTGCTACAGGTTTTCAGATGATAAATTGTATAGTCCAAATGACTCCATGCCCAATACTAAAGGCACAAGGTCTTCCAGGTTCTTGAAAACCTCGTAGGGAGGTCTCCATCCCAATTAGAGCCAGATGTTAGCGATCAAATAATTCATTCTGAAATTTGTTTGAAAAATGATGCCTCGTCTTGTGGAGGACTTTTGACTATCTTCCCAAGCTCTAAAAGTATCTCTGAAAGTACCATTAGAAAGCTTAGGATTTCTAGTTGTCAATCGACTATTCAAGCATGTAAAACAAACTCTCCATGGCTCAAAAATTTGATTTTTCCCAAGGCAGTTTTCATTAAAAAAATATAGGCTTTCACCAGCTCATTGGTTCTGAAATCTGCTAGTTAGTCGTTGAAATCTTTCCTTTTCATCAGCTAAAGGGGCGGACTCAGAAAAAAAGAGCTGGTGAAAGCGCAGAAGAGTCCAAAAACGTCTTCTTTCTGCCTAGATCGTGATTTTTGATTTCCTGAACACGTGAGAAAGGTGTTAAATGATGGATAATAATTAGGAGGAGCTAAATCATCTTTCTCATCCAGTTTTAAAGACATGTGGTGAGAAAATAACACCAAATGGCACAATAACTCTTGACAAAAAATCTCTCAATCATCAAAGACAGATTTCTGAATCTATGATTTTCACCTACAGACTGCCAAATAATGCTTTAGCTGTCAAATTCGACTTGTAATGATCAGATTAAATCTATTTGGTTAAATATTAGGTATCTTATTGTATTAAGTTTTGTACTCTATTTTCCATATTTAGAAATCCAGATCCATGTTTATAGGGTCTGAGATCTGTTGTAAAAGATATAAATACCTATCATTTGATAGAAGGAGGGGTTCGATTTTGGATACAAGAACTATACCTTTGTAATAGACTTTTCATATGATAATACAAATCACAAGTTTCTCTCTCTATTAATGTCAGATTTCCACCCTTCTTCTGTACTCGTATTCAAGTTGTTTTAACTGCAAAATGACTGTCATCTCATTAGTCAGTTCATAACTTGATTAATAGTTTCTTACATTGTTTATTAAACCCATCATTGTGTATCTAGTTTATAAGCATTATCTTCTTCACCCACTTAAAGTTATCATCTGATTATTGATCCTTAAGGGCATTGGTTTATTTGATTATTCATTTTGACTGTTTGGATACCATATTGTAGTTGAGTTATTCCATTGATCCACACATACAAAAACACAAAAACAAGTTTACTTTAAGTTACCAAGCATCTTTGACTTACAACCTCAAAGAGTTTCTTGGAGTGATAACACATGCTATAGACTTCTCCTTTCTCCTGAAGTAGTCAACGCCGAATTGACCATGGGGTATATCCAATGATCAGGGAGGGATCCAACATGCCCTCAAATCAACGGTTCCCATCACTTCATTGTTTCAGCCTTTGGGGATTTTGTCGTGTAATCTCCAGTTTGCTCCCACAGTAGGTCAGCGTCAAGCTGACCACAACCTAGATCTGACGGTGAGGAAAAGTCTCAAAGCATCCTCAAATCGACGGCTCCAGTTACTTCAGGCTTCAAAGCTTATCGACACACCACACCTCAAATTCCCCAGAGTTCTCAGTCTATGAACTAAAGGATCTAGCGCCACGTGTCCCTTGTATATCGATGGTTGAGAGGGATCCCGAAGGATCCGAGGATCAACGGTCTTCATTACTTCGTAAATTCGGCCTTTGGGGGTTTTGACGTTACAACGCCCCTGTCCTCCCGAAGCAGTCAACGTCGGGTTGACCTTGGTATAGATCTAACGGTCCGAGGGTGTCCACGTAACTTCATAGATCTACGGCTCGTGACTGCCACTCTAGGGTGTTGGGTTATGAAAAATGTACAAATATCCTCCTTATTCCCACAGTTCATGATATAATCTTGATTGACTTTTCCGTTAATTATGGGTATGTTAACTCCCAAAATGAAACCGTTCTTTTGGTTGAGTTTTGTAGTGGATATCATGGTTATTGGTAGCGTCCTCAAGTTACTTTTGAGTTTTTATAGCTGAGAAAATTTTAGATTTTGGTTTATCTTAGAAAATAATTTGACCCGTAAAAGTCTTCTTTTCAAAATTGTCATTTTTTACTTTCCACAGCTAACGTGTGTCCAAAAGTTCATTGTGCGCTGTGGAAAGTGTCCACTTTCAACAGCTAAGGAGTTGTTTTCATCAGTTGATGCACTGTAGAAAGTGATGAATCTCAAAAGGTCTGACAAACAGTTCGCGGGTAGCGCGCTGTGGAAAGTACATGCATTCCACAACTAAGGAGTGGTTTCAATTAATATGGCGCGCTGTGGAAATTGTCCACTTTCAACAGCTAAGGAGTGTTTTTTAACTAATGGTGCACTGTGGAAAGTGCATACTTTCCGTAGCTAACAAGGATTTTCTCACAGAGTCACGCGCTGGTGAAAGTGGCAAGCAAGCAGTTGACAGAGGCGTTTTCTGCGGGCCGTTGCTGAACAAGGCGGGAATCATGTGCGTGATATCCACGTATGACAGTAATGATGATATGATCACCCCACATCACAGTAAATCCAAGGCATGCGCTGATAGGAGTGGGCAATGATAGAAACTTGATCATGCATGTTAGGATATGACTGTAATCCGAATCCGGCTCAGAACTCACGCATAACACTCATGGAATCTGAGATGGTAGGTTCGTGTTCGGTGATGCAGGTACAGAGGAGGTACCACCTGCCTGACAACATCAAATCAAACAATGGTTTTCATATCAAAAAACGTTTCCAGAATGCTGTGGAAGTCTTCATTCATTTCAAAACAGAGCCGAAGCTCGAACTGCTTTCAACAGCGCAGAACCTCGGCTCGACTGGCAGCTACAGGGGTTCTAATCGTCAAATTTTTTGAGCTGCATAATGGTGAGAAAACGAGGTCCAGAGGCATTTTTCAAATGCAGGGTGCATGGAATTTGTAGAAAGGTTACAAATTGGGTGCCACCAGGCCACAGCTGAAGCCTTTGCCAAGACTTTTGATGGCAATAAAGCTCGCGTCGGGTCCATGGAGATCAAAGTGAATGAGGCTGTCATTGTCGCTCCTACAGGATTGCCAAGAACTGGTCAGAGCTGGTTTAAAACCACTGCTCCTAAAAATTTGGATTTCAGGGTCTATTTGAAAGAGGGGTACAGACACAAAACTTGGAGAAAAGGTATGCTTGTTTCATATCTAGATGAAGAATGGCAAGACTTATTAAAAGGCATCCAATTGTACATTACATCAGAGGGAAGATATGATAAATTGATGATGTATCACTTTAAACTCTTGGATCACTTCACAGGCAAGACCCCCATAAATTTGCCTTATTTCTTATATCACAGTTTGACTAAGGTATGCAAGAGGATTAGAGCTCAACCCTTGAGCGTGAAAACTACTCTATGTCACCTTGGCCTCATAAAATTGATCATCCTGCAAGAATTGAAACAACAGGAGAGGAGCTGGGAGCACTTCCTGTTCTGGGAAGGTTTTGAAACCCAGAATCAGACTGCAAATGAACAGATGGCAGGTGCAAAGAAGCAATCCTCTCCTCAGAGCAACTCAAGAAGAAGAAGGGCCTTACCAGGACCTTCGGAGGACAGGATATCTGGACTGAAGCCTCACATGTCAAAGAGAAAGTTAAATTTTGAGCAAACCACAGAGAAGATTACACAGCAGAATGCAGGGCATCCAACAGAGCACAGTGCAGGGAAGAATATACTTAACTTACCCTATTCAGATTCAGAGTCTGAGCAACAAGACCAATGCCCTGTCATCAAGAGT
>JZKD02S1674988.1:388112-402846 GCA_000966675.3 Picea glauca
CTATTTCTCATAAGGCTTCTTTGAAGCCAGGTTCTTCTTGTACATATTTTCTTTTTCAGTTCTGTTTTCTTTACTTTTGTCATTCAAATAACTCCATGCCCAATGGTACTAGCAAACTTTTTTCAGATTGCAATAAGGCTACTGAGTCTAGCTAGGTTCTTGGTCACCTCACAGGGAGATGCCCATGCCAGTTGGAGCCAAATGTTAACTCCCAAAATGAAACCGTTCTTTCGGTTGAGTTTTGTAGTGGATATCATGGTTATTGGTAGCATCCTCAAGTTACTTTTGAGTTTTTATAGCTGAGAAAATTTTAGATTTTGGTTTATCTTAGAAAATAATTTGACCCGTAAAAGTCTTCTTTTCAAAATTGTCATTTTTTACTTTCCACAGCTAACGTGTGTCCAAAAGTTCATTATGCTCTGTGGAAAGTGTCCACTTTCAACAGCTAAGGAGTTGTTTTCATCAGTTGATGCGCTGCAGAAAGTGACGAATCTCAAAAGGTCTGACAATCAGTTCGTGGGTGGCGCGTTGTGGAAAGTACATGCATTCCACAACTAAGGAGCGGTTTCAATTAATATGGCACATTGTGGAAATTGTCCACTTTCAACAGCTAAGGAGTGTTTTTTAACTAATGGTGTGCTGTGGAAAGTGCATACTTTCCGCAGCTAACAGGGATTTTCTCACAGAGTCACGCGCTGGTGAAAGTGGCAAGCAAGCAGTTGAGAGAGGCGTTTTCTGCGGGCCGTTGCTGAACAAGGCGAGAATCACGTGCGTGATATCCACGTATGACAGTAATGATGATATGATCACCCCACGTCACAGTAAATCCAAGGCATGCACTGATAGGAGTGGGCAATGATAGAAACTCGATCATGCATGTCAGGATATGACTGTAATCCGAATCCGACTCAGAACTCACGCACAACACTCATGGCATCCGAGATGGTAGGTTCGTGTTCGGTGATACAGGAATAGAGGAGGTACCACCTGCCTGACAACATCAAATCAAACAATGGTTTTCATATCACAGAACGTTTCCAGAATGCTGTGGAAGTCTTCATTCATTTCAAAACAGAGTCAAAGCCCGAACTGCTTTCAACAGCACAGAACCTCGGCTCGACTGGCAGCTACAGGGGTTCTAATCGTCAAAGTTTTTGAGCTGCAGAATGGTGAGAAAACGTAGTGGCGCTTTACTCAAGCGAGAATTGGATAACTTATCCTTTTTACAATCACATCCCGAGGTCCAGAGGCATTTTTCAAATGTAGGGTGCATGGAATTTGTAGAAAGGTTACAAATCGGGTGCCACTAGGCCACAGCTGAAGCCTTTGCCAAGATTTTTGATGGCAATAAAGCTCGCATCAGGTCCATGGAGATCAAAGTGAATGAGGTTGTCATTGCCGCTGCTACAGGATTGCCAAGAACTGGTCAGAGCTGGTTTAAAAGCACTGCTCCTAAAAATTTGGATTTCAGGGTCTATTTGAAAGAGGGGTACAGACACAAAGCTTGGAGAAAAGGTATGCTTGTTTCATATCTAGATGAAGAATGGCAAGACTTATTCAAAGGAATCCAATTGTACATTAAATCAGAGGGAAGATATGACAAATTGATGATGTATCACTTTAAACTCTTGGATCACTTCACAGGCAAGACCCCCATAAATTTGTCTTATTTCTTATATCACAGTTTGACTAAGGTATGCAAGAGAATTAGAGCTCAACCCTTGAGCGTGAAAACTACTCTATGTCACCTTGGCCTCATAAAATTGATCATCCTGCAAGAATTGAAACAACAGGAGAGGAGCTAGGAGCACTTCCTGTTCTGGGAAGGTTTTGAAACCCAGAATCAGACTGCAAATGAACATATGGCAGGTGAAAAGAAGCAATCCTCTCCTCAAAGCAGCTCAAGAAGAAGAAGGCCCTTACCAGGACCTTCGGAGGACAGGATATCTAGACTGAAGCCTCACATGTCAAAGAGAAAGTTAAATTTTGAGCAAACCACAGAGCAGACTACACAGCAGAATGCAGGGCATCCAACAGAGCACAGTGCAGGGAAGAATATACTTAACTTACCCTATTCAGATTCAGAGTCTGAGCAACAAGACCAATGCCCTGTCATCAAGAGTTCTGAGCAGTCAGCCGAGTGTGCACAGAAATATGAAACCTTCAATCAGACAGAACAGGGAGAATCATCAAAAAACCCTAGATCAAATAAATCTCAGAAGATTAAACATCTCAAGGAAGTAATTGCTCAGCAAGAGGTCTTGGAGCGGGTGATTAAAGATAGGTATAAAAAGTTATCTGATAATTTCGCCAAGACAAATGTTGCATTTGAAATGTTGGCCAAGGAAAGTGTTAGAGAGAAGAAGAGGAAGAAAAATCTCACCAAAAACTACAACAACTTGTGGTGGCTTGCCAAACACCTCAAAAGGCAGATCAGGAGGTTGAAACAAAAATTGAGGCAAAAATCTCACCCAGACCTGAAAGTTCTTGCTCAAGTTGTCGTCAATATGCAAAGTGAGAGATCAGATGCCCACTGATTTTGGTTTGAAATCAATTTTGGAGGTGAAGACTCTTTTTGTGCACTATCGGGACTTCAACAGCGCCAGGCTACTATTGTATTACCCGTTAGTTGTGGAAATTCAACAGCTAACCCGCGAAAAAATCAAACGGTTGCGCTGTTGAAAGCTGGGAAAGCGATTTTTAAGGCCGAAAATACAACAGTTCATTTCAAACAGGCTCTGAAGATATGCCAGTGTATCAGTGGACTATGAGATCGAATGCTAGAAGTTCAACATCAGAGATTCGAGGGATTTTTGGTTACACATCCAAAACCATTTCCTAAAAACTCGACCATAAACATTGGGGAAATTGAACAGTCACACACAGGTGTCCTGCCACATTGCACCTACTAAGAGCTGAAGGAGGCAGATGGCGATTTTGGAAACTGAAGACAGATCGACTATCCAGTTTAGTTGTTGAAGACTTTAATTTCAAGTTGTTTAGATAGAATAGAATTGTTTTTATTAAATGCAGATCCATGTTTTTAGGATCTGTATAACTGTTTGTAAGAGACTATAAATGTCTGTTTTGATATCAAACAAGGGTTTGATTTTGGATAGAGTAATCTTCTATTGTACTCAGACTTTTTTAATGCTAATACAGATCACAGGTTCCTTTCAATATTGATGTCAGCTTTCCATCTTTCTTTCTGCACTATTATCTGTGTTGTCAAGCTTTGAATGGCTGTTATCCCATTGTTTAGCTCATAGCCTGATAATAGATTTCTTGATTGTCTCTTAGACCCTACATTGTACTGGTTTAGCTACAATCTGTTCTTCACCCATTTAAAAGTTATCTGTTGATTAATCAATCTTTGAGAGCACTGTCTATTTGTTTATCATTTTGATGTTTGAATGCCATAAGCTGAATTGAGTTATCCCATTGATCCACATTTACAAAATACAAAAACATTCATTTCTTAAGTTACCAAGCACCTTTGGTCTGCAACCACAAAGGGTTTCTTGGAGTGATAACAGGGTAAATAGGATAGAAAATGATTAATATGTCTTCTAGTGATATTATTGAAGTTATATTAAATAGATTCTAAAATACGATTGGAATTGTTTGATTTTATTATAGGAATGGATAAATATTGTCAAACCCGAGATAGAAAAGAAGATCTTGAAGATGCGTAAGCTATTGGAGGTTAAGGACTTTTGGCGCAAAGCAATTTTGAAGATGATTGATTTTCTATCTTGTAAATTTATAATAGTAAAGAAATCCTGAGGATTTCTCGATCCTCGGGATTTCTTAATTTACCCAAATTATTGTAATATATAGAGGGTAATAGATCCTGAAAGGATATAGAAGAATTGCATCCAAGTATTCAAACTCAGAATCACTCTGCACAAGCAATTTTTGTAAATGTTGTACCAGCTATGGAATCAATAAAAGATTTGAACATTTTCACCATTTCTACATATTGAGTTTCTAGTAGCAGTGCTTCTGAGAACCAAGGGCCCAGTCTGAAGGAGTTACTGTCTCAATCTGTAATCGTATTAGTTTTGATTTATGTTTTATGATTTAAATCTCCTTTGCAATAGTTAAAGATAGATGCACAAGTGTGTTAATGCTTTATTGTTGTTTGCTTATAAGAGATAGATGTTTTGGTTTGAATGTTAATGATTGCGGTTCCAACTTCCATTACTGTAGTTTGTTGCTTGACAGTTCCTCGCATTTTCATAAGTGTTGTTCCTTTCAATTAAGTTACATTTTTCGCTCATTTCAATTAAAGTTACAATTGATGTTCCTTTTAGATAGAGTAATTCGCTATTTCCTTTCCAGCAATTTGATTCATAGTTGATAGTTAATTCTGCAAGTCTTTACTTAGATTCAATTACTGTTTTTTAGTTAAATGAATTCAACAAATTAGTTAGTTCATTTTCATTCACAGCATGTTAGTAATAAAATTTCAACTCCGCTAAGTAAGATCTTAGTCTCATAATATTTAATGAACATTTGAGGAACTTGATTATGGATAAACTCAGGTTTGCTTTAACTATGAGATTTTAGCCTCTACGAGCTATCTGCATAGACTTTGCTGATATTCTTGAGATAAAAGACGAATCTTCGGGTTGATAAATTAATGTTAAACTAAGGTTGTTTTTAGACATCTTTAGAGCTCAACACAAGGTCCCTTGAGTCCCATTGTTGGGCCACTCCTGAAGGGACATATGTCATCCCAAAACACTCTGGTAAGTATACGTGGCACCTACCTTAGGCCACCGTCGTCCCCTTCCCATGCCACGGGGTCTCCACACTTGGAAACGTCATCACTCGACACATGGGTCCCCATGTGCTCTTCTATGTGATACATGCATCCCCACGATCGAACGGTTAAGAGGGATCTCGATAGGTCCTTAGATCCACGGTCCACATTACTCCGCGAATTTGGCCTTCGGGAGTTTTTGACGTTACAACATCCCTGTTCTCTCAAAGCGGTCAATGCAGGGATGACTTCATTGTAGATCCGATGGCTATGAGAGAACCCAAAGGATCCCCAGATCAACGATCCTGATCACTTCGCGGCTCCGACCTTCAGGGGTTTTGGCTTCACTGCCACTCCATTTTCCCGAAGCGGGACTTCATCGAAGTACCATATGTGGGTCCCTTCTCCTGAATGATTGGATGATAGGAGTGGCTCCTAGTGATCTCCCCCAAATTTACAACTCTCCTTCACTTCGTAACTTCGACATTCAGGTAGTTTGATGCTATAGCATCTCCATTCTCCCAAAGTGGAACTTCGCTGAAGTACCATACGTGAAACATTCCACTAGATGATCGGACGGTCGAGAAGGGGCCCCAATAGACTCCCCAAATCAACGACTCACAAACTTTCATGACTACGACATTCGGGTATTTTTTACAGTTATGAAGTTTGACATCCCAGGGCTTCGAGCTCCTAAAGCTTCAAAGCCATCAAGAGCTAGCTCCTTTCGGACTTAGCGAAGGGTTCCTAGACCCTAGTCATATGGACCCTCTGATGAATATCTCAGACTATAATATCTACTCTTAGCCGAAATTTGGTTAAGGTCATGGGCGCAAGACTAAGGTCTCTTAGGCTACTGGTTTGAAGGAAGCGACTTCCTAGCTCGCAGAACTTTAAGTTCTGAAACAGGGTGGAGTAATCTCGTGGACTTATCGAGATGGTAGCAGTGCCAAGAGGCTTGCTCCAACTCTGGAACTATGAGGTAACTCCCTGGGAAAACACCTTCGAGGGTTAAACTAGAGCATATGGAAAATCAAGTAGAAGCATAAGTCCTCAAAGAGATAAATACATACACATCACTTGATCAATCAATACAGATGCCAATTTTAAATGTATACATACATGCATTCATTCATTATTCTATTTCAAAGCACAAAGCATGAAAACACTTATCAAAACCAGAAGACGTGATGCGACTGCTGAAAGGGGTGTCTGTTTCCACCCAACCATAGGCTCAATCACTCCTAACGGATTTACCATTGGCCACCCCCGAGCTAGGCCACAATGTTTTGAGATTGAATATTTTCTTATGGCTCAGCAAAAGTTAGGGATGAAGGTTACTCTCCTTCTCCCGACTCAGTAATAGATAGGGACGAAGGTTACTCTCCTTCTCCCAACTCAGTAATAAATAGGGTTGAAGGTTACTCTCCTTCTCCCGCGATCAAAACACTCTCTCTTTCAGTTCTTCCTCGAACCTGAGCTTAGTCTCCCTTCTCTACTCTCTTTGCAGATCTTTTCTGCCCATCACGCATTTTTCTTTTGCCTTTCTCAGCAAGATTGCATGTAGCCCGAATTCCCAGTTCGTGGTCAGGTCTGGAAGCCTTACAGATGGGCGGTTTGTCTCATCCCCTCATTAACTCTTGAGGAGGTATTCCCACCTACTAGACTACCTGTAATTCATTCATGGGTCAGAGGATTGTTCTGATCCTAAGCAATTAAATCCAGCAAAGTACTGGTCTGGTGGAGGTTAACGCAACCATTCATGGTCCCCATCACCATCTCTTTCATAGCATTCGTGGTCTCTCTTAGCACACCCCCCTTCCAGCAGTCATGCAACACTTATCCATTTTCTAGTAAATAACATAATTTACATTCATTGACCTTTTATACAAAGGTCCATCAAATCAAACATTCACACATATTGAGTTTGCCATAGTCTCTTAGCCAATATAGTTATATTTACAAACTGGGGGAAAGAGGGTGTTACAATTCCCTCCCCCTTAAAGGAACATCGTCCTCGATGTTCTATTTTTCAATATGCCCTGTATATATAGAAGTAAACAAAAATGGATATGTCTGTCTCATGGCATCCTCCATTTCCCACGTAGCCTCATCTGGGCCAAAGTGTTTCCCCTGCACCTTGACATGTGCAATGGTTCAATTCCTGAGTAAGGTTTCGTTCTCTGTCTAGTATGCATTGAGGTTCTAGCATAAATTCTCCCTCTGGCTCCACCTGGATCATAGACCAATCAATTATATGATTAGAATCATGTACATATTCCTTCAATAATGAAACATGGAAACCATTATGTGCATTTATTGTGGGAGGGAATGCTAGCCTACAGGCTACAGGCCCCACTCTATCTAATATTTCAAAGGGTCCACAATACCGGGGTGTCATCTTGGAACAAGCTCCCATTCTCAGGGAACTCTTACTGGGCCTAACTCTTAGATAGACATGGTCTCGTGTCTTGAACTCTCTAGGAGTTCTCTTTCTGTCGACGTAACTCTTTTGTCTATCCTGAGCAATTTTCAAGTTTTGCTTTATCTAAATCACTTGTTCCATTTCTTTTAGCATGTCGGGTCTGATTGTAATTCTATCCACTAGATTACTCCAACTTATTGGAATCTTGCAATGTCTCCCATAGAGGGTTTCAAAAGGGCTCATCTTCAATGACTCTTGATAATCATTGTTGTAGGCAAATTATACCAATGGTAGATAGTCTTCCCACTTCTTAAGTTGATGCATCACATGCATCCTTAACATGTCTTCTAATATTTGGTTTACTCTTTCTATATGTCCATCAATTTGAGGGTGATAGGTTGTGCTAAACAACAATTTAGTCTCAAAACCAACCATTAAGGACTTCCAAAAGCTTGAAGTAAATTTTGTGTCTCTGTCAGATATAATCTCCCTAAGCATGCCATGCAGTCTAAATATCTCCTTCATGAAGATGTTGGCAATATATTTTTCCTTGCAAGTTGACTTGACAGGAATGAAGTGAGCATACTTGCTCAATTTTCCATAACTACCATGATGGCGTCGTTTTGATTGACCGATTTTGGTAATCCGATGATAAAATCCATGGAAATGGTTCCCCATTTCCATTTTGGAATTCGTAGGGGTTGTAACAACCTGTTGGATGCCAATGTTCTGCCTTAACTTGTTGGCATTTTAGACACTTAGCTAAATAATCAGCTATGTCCTTTTTCAATCCAGACCAATAGAATTGTTTTCTAGTGGTTGTAATCATTTTTCGATAATCTGGTTGATCAGTATATGGTCTTTTGTGTAGTTCATCCATTATGAACCTCTTCAAGTCATCACAACTTGGGATATACAATATGTTTATGTAAGTCAACAGACCTTCATCCAACATCTGATAGCCTTCATACTTTATTCATGTGGGCTCTTGCTTTAGGTATGATGTCACGGTCTTGAAGAATGCATTTGCTTCCTGTACATTCTGGACTCTCTCCCTGACATCTGTTTTACACATGCTCATTGTTGCCAGGTGAATCGTTTTCACACTTCTGCTAAGGGCATCAACCACCCTATTTTCTTTTCATTTGATGTGTTTGATTTCGAAATCAAACTCACTAAGGAGAGCCATCAACCTAGCTTGTCTGACATTGAGTTTTGGTTGATCAAACAAGTGCCTCAACCCACAATGGTCTATCATAAGTACAAATCTCCTACCCAGGAGGTAATGCCTCCACATTTTTAAAGCGTGCACTATGGCAGCCAATTCTAGATCATGGGTCACATAATTGATTTCATGCTATTCAATTTTCTGGATTCGTAGCAAATTACACACCCTTATTGCATAAGGACTCCTTTGAGTCCTTCCTTGCAGACATTTGTACACACAAGGAAGTCATTATAAGGGTCTACAATCTTCAACATGGGTGCATGGGTTAGAAGGTATTTCAGTTTCTGAAATCTTTCTTCACATTCTGATGTCCAAGTGAACTTAACCCCCCATTTTTCTGAAGGGCAGTGATTGGACAACCAATCTTGGAAAATCCTTTTATAAACCTTCTATAGTATCCCGCTAAGCCCATAAAGGATCTAATATCAGATACATCCTTTGGGGTAGGCCATTCCATGATAGACCTGATCTTCCCAGGGTCTATTGCCACTCCTTCTTTAGAAATAACATGGCCTAAGTAATGGACTTGCTTCTAGAAAAAATCACTCTTGCTAAACTTAGTGTAGAGTTGATGCTCTCTTAGTACTTGAAATACAAGTCTAAGATGTTCTTCATGCTCCTCTTTGTTCTTGGAGTAGATTGGGATATCGTCAATGAAAACCAATACAAATTTGTCTAGGAATTTGTTGAGTACATTATTCATCAAGCACATAAAAGTCGCGGGAGCATTGGTTAATCCAAATAGTACCACCACAAATTCATAGTGACCATACCTTGTCCTGAAGGTTGCTTTGTGGATGTCTTCATCCTTGATTTGGACTTGGTGGTACACAGACTTTAGGTCAATCTTTGAGAAAATGGAAGCACCCCTTAATTGGTCAAACAAGTCATCGATTCTTGGTAAGAGATACTTGTCCTTTATGGTTGTCTTGTTGAATTGTCTATAGTCTATGCACAGTCGGAGTGTGCCATATTTATTTTTCACAAACAAGGTTGGTGCTCCCCATGGAGACACACTAGGCCAGATGTAGCCTTTATTTATCATCTGCTTTAGTTGTAGCTTGATCTCAACTAGCTCTGGTGTACTCATCCTATAGGGTGTTCTAGACACTAGCATTGCTCCTGGTGCAAGTTCTATCAAGAAGTCAATGTTTCTTCTCGGACTTAGACCCGGTACCTCTTCTGGAAACACGTCTTTATACTCTCTTAATACGGGATGGTCCTCTAGGTTTGGTTTTTCATCCTCAACAGATTCCAACACCTGTATTGCATATAGGGGACATCCCTTTCTGCGATACTTTTTCATTTTAAGGGTTGATATTTGTCTCACTGAGAGAGGCTTATGAATCCCTGTTGTTGGGAAAACACCCTACGGACTAGTAAATTAGGGTCAGACTTTGCATGCAAATTTGACCGAATAGAAACTACTTTTTTACCTACAACCCAAGATTTAAATCCCTTTTCCTCAGTAAATGCATGGAAAAGGACCACCTACCTTATTATCGGTGTTCGATGTCGATCCTCCGTTGTGCTTGACTACTTGTTTGCAATGCTCCTTCCAAAGATGACCTGCACTCAAGACAAACAACAACTATGCATGCATGTTACTTCTATACTCAAGGGTTAGAAATCAAGCATAAACTAATCAAACCATAGACAGTTCATGAATTGGGATGGGAAAAGCGTTCTCTTTATTATTTAAAGTGATTCAACCTACAAAAGCTGAGACCGACCACCGCTACTTGAACTTGATCCTGGGCTCCTCTTCTTTTGTCCTTCAACTGCTTTGCGTTAAATCTCCTTTGGCATGAGGAAAGGCTAAAGTGTTGGGACAATGGAATACGTAAATGGGCAGAGTTTCTTTGCTATATTTTTTCCTCTTCCAAATGGTACCCCTACCCCTTCTTTTGTAGGCTAGAAGGAGCTAGGGTTTTGGACGAACCCTCGGCCATGCATGGCCGGGAGTTTCAGTTAACTCACCCATAGCTTTTTGTTCTGTCGGCAACTTTCCTTTTTTCGTGCTTTAGTAGGTACACACGGGCTGTTGTGAGTCAGCCAACGTGTACACGTGTGCAGTAATGGGTTAGGGCGTGTGGGCCTTTACATAAGAGGATTTTCAAAGAGTTGTTCAGCAGAGTTTTGGCAAAGAAGGGATATGAGTTGGCCTGATGCCAGGTAAGCATGTGTGGTGCAATTTAGGGTTATAACAAATGCCCCCTAATGTGTGAGGTGAGAAGAACATCTGATCGCCGAAATACATTACCAATCTTTACTGATGTGTCGAACGATTGAGCCCAAGGATCAGGAACCAGGAGGTGTCGTCTGTAAAATAACAAATGTCTCATCGAGGCGGGCATACCCATGCTCGGGATAAAATAGAACCATGGCTACCAATCAAATACACTGTAGATCCATGTCAGATAACTATAAAGAGTAGCCGCGAATAATACACAGTGGAGCTACATCTCGAAATCAAAAAGATATACATATAGAGTATCCATCTTCCAGAAGCTGATTCGGCCTGATGGCTGGACTTCAGAGCTCAAGCAACAACTTCAAAATCTTCCAAAACTCGGGTAGGAGTGTAATATGAGTGTACGATTTCACTACCCAGAGGTCTTCGACGGCTCGTCGATCATGGACTTGATAATCGATGATCGGACTGAAGGCTTCAGTGATTTCGAACAAGGACTTGATTGGACGTTCAAGATGGTTGGGTATGCGGATAAGAGACATATTGCAGAGGGGCCGACTCAGGCTTAATGACAAACTTCCCTTGGACAATAGCACGACAAGTGATCAGACTCAAGCAGCATATATGTTAATCATAAGTCTACGAAGGAGGCAACGCAAACTCTCTATATGTTTGGAAGAATAACCAAACGGTGGAGGACATAACTCTATATAGCGAGAAAAGCTTCCTAAGGTCATACTACATCCCATAGTCTGATGAACAAACGGACAGATGTGCTTTATCCAAGGGCGACTCATTATGCTACCAATAAAGAAAATACCCTTTCCTTCCTCTCTTTGGGGTATATTTGATTTTTTTGTTCTTTTCGATAATTTTGGAAAAAGAATAAAGGAATATTATGTTACAATGGAGGAACGAGTATTGCAAACATACAAGCTCAAGGCACAAAGACAAGACTGATGTTCTAGTGAAATGATACTCGGGAAAAATCCTCCGGTGGCCAAATGTGTTAAAACGCAGAAGCAAACTGTCACGAGGCTGGTGGATAAGGTATGCAAATGCGGTTGATAAAACACACAATGGTAACGTCCTTCGATGTAATTTCAACGAGCACAGAGAACGTAAGGTCGGTGGTTTTTCATATTTAGAGAGTCTGAAAAAACATAAAAGGAGACTCCGATGGGGTACCTTTTTCGAAGATAGTCTAGTCGATTCGAAAAAGGGGTAAACTAGCACCGATTAGACGTCGATTCAAAACCATTTTAACGAGTGTGACAAGGACAAGATCACTCAGCCATTTTTTCACTTTTAAGGAGTCTGAAAAAAGCTTAACTATGGACTTCGTCGAGAATATTCTTCTGGACCAATTTAACGAATGTGAAAGAATAAGGTCACTCGACGATCTTTTCAATTTTAGGGAGTCTGAAAAGAGCTTAACTATGGACTCCGTGGGGGTTTCTTTTTCGTAAGTTTAGTCCCTCGGGCCCGAAAAAGGGATAAAATTATACCTGAGAGTACTCTTCTAAAGAACGAAAGTTCTATAGAGTATACCTCTGTTCGTACAGTTGACCATCCGAACCGAAAAATGGGTAAACTACCGCCGGACAGACGTGACTTCAAATTTCAGTTTAACGAGCGTGAAAGGCCACAAGATCGCTCGGCAATCTTTTCATGTTTAGAGGGTCTGAAAAGGGCTTAAAAGGAGACTCATTTAAGGAACGTTCTTCTGGACCAATTTAATGAGTGTGAAGAAACAAGGTCACTCGGCAATCTTTTCATTTTTAAGGAGTCTGAAAAGGGCTTAAAGAAGACTCCACAATGGTTACTTTTCTTAGTTAATCCGGATGAGATCGAAAAGCATAAATGCAGTCTCGTTGGATGTTGTTTTCGGATCTCAAAGCGAACTTGAAAAACAACAAAGTTAGGTCATGATAGACTTTGTGGATCGATGCCTGACATCTCCTCGGGGGAGCTGTATGCTCCGACGAAAATATTGTTTATGACGCCAGGGGTTCTAGAGATATTGATAGGTATCGTTTCAGAAATGGTTTCCATATTACCCTCAACATAAATCTTGTGTGTAGCTAAGGGATTAGTATGCCAAGACCTATCTCCATTCATAGTCACGGTGAATTCTCTTGCTTCGATTCGGCTTAACTTTGGGAGGAAATATGATATGTGATGAAGATCGTCCCAAGGTTTGTTTGGACTAGTCATTGCTTCGATGACTGCTTCGTCAGAGGGCAAGACTAAGTCTAACGAATCGATGTTGGCGAGAGAACCCTGAGCCCAAATAGGCTCTAGAAGTGGATCTAACTCTTGTGCAGGAGTTGGATCAGTGTTAGTTGAAGCTTGCTGGACTAAAGAGTATGCTACTTCAGCGGCGGACAAGGGCATGGACATACCCGAGTGCCCTATCTCATCCATCATGGCTGATGGGGAAGGAAGTATCCATGAGTCATCGAAGTAAGTCGTGCGAAATGATGAAACCTGAAAAATCTCAACCTTATGATTATTGGATATAAATTTGATATCACCTTGAGGGGGTGGGTAATCGAAGGTACCCATCAAGGATGGGAACAAACCAACCCCTACATTAACAACACCTGGTTGAGGATTATCAATCATTGGGACCGTTGATGCCCCCAGTGAAGGGTTAGGTCTGGAGAAAAACAATTGATCTATGGTCACTATCCGGCCCTCGTGTGGAAACAACAAGACCCGGAAAACTATAGCGACCATAGCTTGCATAGCATAAGTCCAACTCTTTCCTAACAAAAGATTATAGTCGAGGGGAGCGTCGACTACTTCTACCTCGACGCACACGGTCTTCACTCCTAATTGCACGGGGAAAGAAGGAATGATACCATGTGGTCGGAATGAACGACCGTCGAAAGCAGTGAGGAGAGTAGGTGATGGAGACAAAACGGGTTGGCCGATGGCCTTCCAACATGCTAATGACATAACACATGTCGAGGCGCCCTCATCCACTACCGTGCGGAAAATATTCCTTGTAAATGTTTTTGTGGAATGAGCCACTACTATCTGAAACACTACGTGGTAAGGTAGACGAGGTTTTAAGTCGGTTGTATCTAGCATGATTGTACTCGGATGACAAGTCTCGGTAGATCCTAAAGCTGCTAACAAAGCTTTCCTCTGGGAAGGGCAACTCTGGAGGACCTCCAAAGGAAACATCGCACAAGGGGTTTGTGATAAATATTCCACCACAGAGTAGTTATGGGCGGCCCTTGTGTTAGGGTTGTGAGAATCTCTTTTGAACGCTCCTTTGGGGATGCGTGTCATTGTTTCTCCCAACGTCTTCTCAATCTGTAGAGGAAGAGATGGGAGTTCGGCATCTTTGCCCTTCTCGAAAGTGTTTGGTTGACTATAGGCATCTGCTCTAGTTGATATAAAAGCATCACCTTTCACCATATATACATTCGTGGGGTTGTTCGAAGACGGAGGGGGTCCTTGACTGCCCCCTTCTGTATTTGCAGAGGCTTGAGTTAGGTTTTGCCCATGTTGAAATGGGTTCGTCAACACCACCTGTTGTTGTTGTGTGACAAATTTTTGGACCTCTGCAAGCCGAGGACATAGATGGGTCGGGTGGTCTTCGGCGCATAATTTGCATGGATACTGTTATCCTCGACATCTGGGGATAACTAGGAGATCATGTCTCGAGGCCCACATGATCCTAGACATGGAGTACCGAAAGCAGGAGTGATTTAAGCATGGCCCTGGAGGGTCCATCTTTCTTCTTCTCAGCCAGACTTGTCCTGTCAGCAGTAGCAGCTTCCATCCCCACCGGCCTGGGCTTGCATCGGAGAGGACTCTTGCTCCATGAGGTAATTGGTCCGAGGTATCATGGTATGTGTCATATTTGATTATTATAACCTTCTTATATATGGATTAGGTTCATTTCATTTCTGATGACTGCTTGGATCTTACACTAATCCACTTGACCATTGTTGGGGTAATTTATGGGGTAACTTAGCAAGCTGGTATTCATGGGTTTTGGTTAGCCACCAAGGGGGATTTGCAGAGCCATCGTTCGCTCCCACCATATTATCACTTTTACATCTTATACCCCGCTCATCCATCCCATTCCCCTAGTCTGGC
>JZKD02S1674988.1:402896-426299 GCA_000966675.3 Picea glauca
CATAGGTATTTAGCAGTATGACATTGCCACTATCTGGTCACCAAACCAGGGCAGTGACCTTTGGTTGCATGGCCAAAGGAAAGGAGGTCTCATCACGAGCCAACCTTCTCATTTCCGCGAAGATACTAGTGGGTAACGCTGTCAGCTCTGGCCACCAAGCCAACGCAGTGTCCTCTGGTCAGACCTTGTAGTAAGAAGGAAAGAAAAAACAATAAAATAAAGATAAGGCAATAAAAGGGCTTGGAAAAAATGCATCCATGACGGGTACAGCTCGCCTCCTACAAAGGCACCCACAGACAACACTAACCCTTGGTCTTACTATGACTGGACATCCCTAAAACCATATCACCTCATTAAACATGGCTTGAATAATATTTTGAGGAAACTTTCCATCTCTTGTGGGTATTAGCCCAATAGGTTGTTCTGTCGGTTTCCTTAGCTTTGTATAGTAGATCTGTGTAATGTCTTTGAGCTCTTAGATGATATGTTAGGGATTTCATGCATATCCTTGATAACTTTAATGATGAAATATGATTTACATTACTATGATATCTAGGACTGATGAGCCCATGGAGGGCGTAGTCTTTGATGTGCAAGACCATACCCGATGGACAGGTACCAGAGGATCGGTGCACATGGGGAAATGATTAGCTCAGACCTCCATGGGGCTGAAGAGCCCATCAGATGGTTGATGGGATGGCAGAGGCAGGACAGAGTTATGACGAGCCCTTGCATGGAGAAGAAGAAGGACGCCCTAATCAGGACGTTTTGGCACAGATTTGACCTATGGGGATCAGCCCCTGCAGATGGGATGATGGCCTTGATGGATAGGACGCCACCCAGGATAGGCTGGACATTTTCTGGAGCAGATGGCAGTGTGTTGGGCTTGTTTGGCACACATGGCAGGTTGCAGGAACCCCAAAGGGGCCAACGTTTTGCTTGCTGGATGATGATTATGCCCTAAAGGGGCCAACGTCTCCCTCATAGGCACCTGACGTCTCCATTTTTAGCTCATTTTTGGCATTTTTAGCATTTAATGTGACAAATAATCAAGTATTGTTAAGTCATCCTTGTCGGCTGTTTTTAATGACCTATTTTGTTAATTAAAGGTCATAAGGATGATATATATTGAGGATGTTGAGCCTCATTTTGATAGAACATAACTTGCTCTCTTGTGAGGGATACTTTTTTAGCTCTTGTCTTGGTTATTTTGGCTCTTGGAGTGAGACGCTACTCTTGGAAGGATCATCTTTGGCATGCACATGGTGTTTTTATCATTGGAAGGTGTTACAACTAGGGTTCGATAAGCTTTTCATGAATTTGTAAGTGTTTTTCTCATCAAAACTTCTTGATTGAATGGTTGTTGATTAAATATCTTACATGTATAGTTACATTGTTATTATTATGCTTAATCATTGAAACCCTAGGGAGAAAACACACAAGTAGGTCGTTGTTTCATGTCCCCATGATAAAAACTAGTTTAGCCATTGATTAAAGAAGGTTTAGCCTAGCCATAGCTACACTAGCCATTCTTTTTTCTAAGTTAGTTTTGGATATAAGTTGAAAGAAGAGGACGTCCTAGGCCTAATTGAGTTTACACCTAGGGTTTGACTCTTAGGGTTTGACTTATATTTTAAAGCTAGGCGTTTTTCCAGAGAGTTCTAAGGAAAGAGGGAGGAGCATGAGGCCTTGCTTTTGCAACACCGGAATGAGCCTCCTCCCCTTAGGGTTTTGACTTTGTGGCCCTCCTTTTAAAGCACTACAAAGCCTAACTCTCCCGTCCTTGGATTTGGATTCTCCCAAGGCATTAGCCTTTCTCCACCTGACTCCATTAACCCAAGGCACTAGTCTAAACCTAAAGCGTTGAGCTCTTAGTTCTCAAAACAATCTTTCAAAACCCTCTCAATTGTGAAAACCTACTAACCCTAGCGTCTAGACTAACCCTAATTATTGATGACGTCTTTCCTTATTTGAAACTTTGTTTGGACTAAAAGTTGCGGCTAACTCATCCCTTGATAGCCATAGAGGTATTAAGCAATTTCATTGGTCAATTTAGCCAAACATCCACCTCTTTGTCTAGCTAACCTAACCCTAACTAGCAACAATATAGGTGACGTCATACTTGTTTAAACCTTTGTTTGGCCTTAAAACGTTGAGGTATAGTCATCTATTTAATAAGACTTTGAGTTGTTGATCATATTCATAAGTTTAATTGACAAAATGTTCTTCTCATTGTCTTCAAAATTGACCTAATAGTAGGGCTGACGTCACCCTAAATATGCATAGTGACGCAGCAACAATATTGGTGTATGAGCACATTTATTGCATTGACATATAACAAGAATTGATTTTATACATTGAATACAGGTATCTTTTGTACTTATTGAAGAAGTAATTATAAGCCTTTTGTCTTTATTTGCAATCATTGACTTCGTCACTAATTACATTTAATATTGC
Organism: Picea glauca; assembly: GCA_000966675.3. NCBI lineage: Eukaryota > Viridiplantae > Streptophyta > Pinopsida > Pinales > Pinaceae > Picea > Picea glauca. Next base: position 405,354 of record JZKD02S1674988.1, read on the forward strand.
TCATATGTGTTAAAGATAGTCATTAATGTTTTGAAGTACTAACCACTGCAACACATTTTTAGTTTTATTTGCCTTGTCTCGCAAACAGGTGCCATTCAGTGGAATATCTTCTCTTTAACTATCCATTTGGCAGTAATCTGTGAAGGGAAAGCCTACCTTGACCTTTGAAGCCTAAACCCTTTTCCTTTTCCTTCAGAACCCCAGATTCCTAGGGACGTCTCCCTTGGGATTAGCCACCCTAAATAGAAAGAGCTCCCCATCGAGGTGACAGTGGGTGGGGAAGCTCCTGTTACGCCAGTTTGAGCCTTGACTTCAAGCTACCTAAACCTTTCCTACAAACTGAGCGATAACAGATACCTCGCCTTCCATTTTTTCATGTTGTCCCCGCCGGCATTATGAGTGGGTTTTTTATTCCCCTTACCCTTCTTTCGTTGTTTTTTCTTCCCTTCAGGCTGTTGGGTGCTCTTTGGGTTAGTCGACTGCACGGTGTGTACTTCCGACGTTTGGGTAGGGGAAGCAACGAAAGCAGTAGTTTGGTTGGCCGTTGTGTGTTGTATGGATAACTGTTGCAACTGTTTTGTCAATTGCTCAGCGAGCTTGGTTTGTGCTGAACCAACAATACCGTCGGCATGTGGTCCAACTCTCTGTCTAGTTTTATCCAGTATCGAATGTGGCGCATATGGCAAGATGTTGTATAATAAACCAGATTGAGAATAGATGAGCTCAAACTGTTGAGCCCTCATGATGGCATCTTCTTCGGAGAAAACTCTAGATGTCGCGACGTCTTTGGATAACTATGGGACCAAAGACTTAAGAAACCACTCAAGAAGGAATGCTAGTGGGACTGGTACCTTGATTAAACTCTTCCGGCGTATCCACTCTCGGATATGATCAGAAATATGGTCCGTTGTTGTCTTTTTGAAATTGGCGAGCAGCTCTGTGCCAGCGTCGTATCTCACGGGTAACTGGAAATGGTTAAGGAAGGCCATCGCCAATTCGCCAAAAAAAACGTATCTTGAGCGATCCAGCTCGATGTACCATTTCGCGACACTCCCATTGAGAGTACGTTGAAACAATCGCAATTGTACGGAGTCATCCTTCAATGAGTTAGATGAACACCAAAGATGAAAGGTAGTCACATGATCACCTGGATCTTCATTAGGCTTGGCCTCGAATTTTGGAATGTCCGATGGCAACTTCGTCGGCATAGGAGGCCAACGTGGATCGTGACAAATATGATCATTTAACAACCTTGTCAAATCTGGCAAGTGTAAAGTCACCAGGAATGGTAGTTTGGGTTGTTGCTGATAACCTGGGAAAAAGGGTCCTGGAGTTTGACTGGCACCAAGTTGCCAGGAAAAGTTTGGCTGCTGGCCCGGATTCTGATAGAAACCATGGCCCTGACCAACATAAGGATTTTGCATCTGTGGAGACATCATCGGTTGATTTCCCAAAAAGGACATAGAGTGTTGGGCATGCAGTGTATTCGAAGGACCTTGGGAAGGATTACCCCATGCCGGTCCTGTGGGGAGAGGCATAGTAGTCTGTCCAGGGTTCCATTGACTGTGGAAAGAAATACCCCAGAACGACATTCCAAAGGAGGGAATGGATCCTTGTCCTAAATTCCAAGGTCATGCTATGTGTGCCCCCTTGTGCAGGAATAGTACCCTGCGCAGAAGTAGATTGTCCAAAAATGGGGTTGCCCCCAGTCGGGAAAGCGACTGACGAGACAGTGGTGTTACCAAATGTTTTGTTCCAAGAAAACGGTGTTGAACCTACCGGCATACTGTGCGAAGGTGTTCCTTGACTCCCCGCTCCAAATAAACTATTGTGTGTAGGTTGCTCATCGGATTGTTGATGCGGACCACCAAGCGAAGGGGACGAAGGAGGGATATGACCTCCTGCATAAGAGAAAGCGTTAAAAGGGACAAGAGTGCCCCCAAGGTGACCTTGCAGAGGAGCGCTAGAGCTCCCTGCCCCCAGACCCAAAGTCTGTAAAGTGGAGTAGGTTAGTACAGGACTTGTACTCGAACTAGGCATACCGTATGAAAACGGAGGGCTTGTCGCACTAGGTGTGAAGGGGGTCGTGGCTGCCGCCATAGACGGGTTCGGTCCACTGTGCGACGTAGTTGCAGCCGAGACCATGGTGGCTCAGACCGACGATGGTAGGTTAGGAGATGACTCTCCTGTTGTGGCAACTGTGGTGGGAATTGAAGAATTCCCAGAAGGAGTAACAACATTTGTTTCCATTGCTATGTGAGGCACTGTCTGGCATTCGTGAAATTGGATTGGTACAATAAACAGTGCCAAGATATCAGTGGTTGGGTTTTCAACCGAGCCGAGAGCGGTTGCTTCAAGGTCCAAAACGGTTGATTCCTCCGAGAGTTGTTCGGGCACAAAGGTTTGTAACCTAGTCGCTTCAAAAGACCCTTGTTGGTCTAGCTTCCGCCTTAATGGTGGCGGGGGTGGCTCCAGTGTAACCGATGGCAGGCCAAGAAGCCTTCGTGATCGACGAAGCTCGGGACCCTCCACTGTGTGAAAAGATCCAAGACACGCTAAAGTATTCTAAATGTTCAAAAGTAACACACACTAAAAAAAACGCCCCTAAGAGATAAGACAAGCAATCACTAAACTATTTGGAAGAACAGTTACAACAACCAACACTAGAGCAACTTACCGGTGCAAGTGCAACTCGAACACGGAAGCACCCTCCGGGTATACTCTGCAAAGCGTGGCTTGATGTCTGTCCTAGGTACTGCGGTATACCCCCGCAGTCACCTGTGTATATCCATAAAAATATTGGCAACTAGGTTGCCAACACGCAAACAGTCACCAGGCGGGTACAGTCGAAAGTCGAGTAGACCACAATGAGCAGGGTATCGAGCCCGAAACATGTCAAGGGTATCGAGAGCAAATGGTCCAGAAGACAACTGAGGACCTTGAACGGATTCGAGACCCACGAAGCCCCGTGGCAAATGCAAATGATAGAATCCCAAAACAAGCCCTCTATATGTGTTCTCCACTACGATTGGTCCGGCTTTGGAGGGGTTATCTCCGCTACCTTTCTGCACGCGACCTCGTGTTTATCCCCTGTGTTAGAGGGGGGTCCCGGATAACTTCCACGAAACTGGACTTAGACACTCCCTATCTCAGACTCTAATGTTTGGTTTTGAATGGCCTTGAAGAGTTTCCTCTCCAACCTAATCCAAGGCCCTAGTCCTGAACTAGTTTGTGAACCCTACAAACATAAAAGTCTAGTAGATTTTAAAATTAGCGTTGTTTTTATGGATTTATCTTACGTCAAGGGGTATGAGGGTGAAACTGATGATGTGTAAAAGACGAAAGCAAAAAATGAATGAAAAAGATGGAAACAAAAAACTTTTACGAAATGAAAATTTTCAACAACTTTTCACAAAGAAAGATTCTTAATTTTTCTAAGATTTTGAACAACAAACTCAAAGGAATTTCACTTGACTACGAGCTACTTATGATCTAAGTGAACTGCAAAAACTTACGAAATAAAAGACTTTTCCCTAGATAATGATGCAGAAACACACTCTTCAACCAAAGAAGAAAATTAAAAGAGATTTTTTTTATTTAAGTGCTAGTAAAGCAAAACAGGGAAAATACCGACAAGCAAAAAAACAAGAAAAACAATTCTGGCTTAAAGCGCAGATTGCAAAGAATTAGATTAAAGAATCATACAATGGCAATTGAAAAAACAATGACTCTCACGCTTGTCTAAAAACCATAATTTTTTTTTTTTTAAGATTTTTCTGTCAACTATTAACTGAGAAAAAACAGGCTAAGAGTAAGATGAATCCTAAGCTACTGATTGTTCAAACATAGATTCAAACACCTGAGAGAAATACTTCTTATCAAAGGAGGGGATGACTGCCCCACCCTGAACAAAAAGTAGCATGTACAAGCACGCGACTGTCACTCAAACAGCACGCGTGCAAACACGTCCTGAACAGAGACAAAGGACGTGTACATGCGGGCTGACCTTGTACAGGCCGCGTGTATATCTAAACTCTAAGAAAAATATGAAAACAGACAGACCAGACCAGGAAGAGGCCTCTGGTATTGATAACCAGGATCCCTTGAAGGCTTGGATACTCTTTCTAATAGAAAAACAAATAATGCAAGAAAAAATAATAATGCAAAAACCAATCTGAGATAGGACTGTTAGCAAACAAGACTCCGACAGAATTCCAGAAAACACCCTGAGAATGTGTGATTCTGACAGGGAAGAAGAGAACCGTCTCTAAGGTTCTCTGAACTCCTACATGCTACTCCTATATCTACAGCTAGCGTTCACACGCAGTCTGTAAGAGGATAGGGTGCGGGTACACACGTTCATGCCTTCTACAGGCCACGTGTACCTCTGTGTGTCCGGAAAAATACAGTCAAGCAAAAGTCAGAGAAAGCTGGTATGGAAAACCAGACTCCCTGCTAGCTCAGACCTTACAGAAAAAGAAAAGACAGGCAAAGAAAAAACAGAAAACCTAGTCTTTAAACTACCCAAAAACTTAAATAAATCCAGGAACCCTAAAGAGTATTCTCCCGAGTACGGTCGCCAATTTTGTTGTTGGGAAAAACACCCTACGGACTAGCAAATTAGGGTCAGACTTTGCATGCAGATTTGACCGAATAGAAACTACTTTTTTACCTACATCCCAAGATTTAAATCCCTTTTCCTCAGTAAATGCATGGAAAAGGACCACCTACCTTATTACCGACGTTCGATGTCAATCCTCCGTTGTGCTTGACTACTTGTTCGCAATGCTCCTTCCAAAGATGACCTGCACTCAAGACAAACAACAACTATGCATGCATGCTACTTCTATACTCGAGGGTTAGAAATCAAGCATAAACTAATCAAACCATAGACAATTCATGAATTGGGACGGGAAAAGCGTTCTCTTTATTATTTAAAGTGAGTCAACTTACAAAAGCTGAAACTGGCCACCGCTCCTTGAACCTGATCCTGGGCTCCTCTTCCTCTGTCCTTCAACTGCTTTGCGTTAAATCTCCTTTGGCATGAGGAAAGGCTAAAGGGTTGGGACAATGGAATACGTAAATGGCCAGAGTTTCTTTGCTATATTTTTTCCTCTTCCAAACGGTAACCCTACTCCTTTTATAGGCTAGAAGGAGCTAGGGTTTTGGACGAACCCTCGGCCATGCATGGTCGGGAGTTTCAGTTAACTCACCCATAGTTTTTTGTTCCGTCGACAACTTTCCTTTTTTCTTGCTTTTGTAGGTACACGCGGGCTGTTGTGAGTCAGCCAGCGTGTACACGCGTGCAGTAATGGGTTAGGGCGTGTGGGCCTTTACACAAGAGGATTTTCAAAGAGTTGTTCAGCAGAGTTTTGGCAAAGAAGGGATATGAGTTGGCCTGATGCTAGGTAAGCATGTGTGGTGCAATTTAGGGTTATAACAATCCTTTGGAGGGTTATTTTTCTCCCTTCTTCATTTACATATTCTAAAGTTTTATGGTAATAGTCCAACTTAGTTTTATAAGCAGCTAACCAATCCATACCAATCAACAAGTCATAACACCCCAGGGGAAGTATGTTAAGGGTCTCTTGGGTGGGTAATCCATCCATAATGAATTGGCAAGCTGGTATGACCTCTGCTACTTTAATTTTGGTTCCAGTGGCTAGCTGTACTAACCATGGCTTAAGATGTCTAACTGGTTGTAGTTTACAGTTATCAACAGTCTGAGGGGCCACATAACTCAAATTAGAACCAAGGTCAATTAAAATGGAAACTAAATGGTTGGAAATCATACCTTCCATATCCACCATTGAAGCTTGGTGGTCAGCTTGTTTATTATCAAAGGCTACATAAATCTGTGGCATGCTCCTAGCCACATCATTGACTGTGGTAGCTTCTTGGATGTTGTAGACTCTCCTACTATTTTTATATCTGTGTGGGCAATATCTCAACAGATGTTCTTCTCCACAACCCCAACATTTTAAGGGTTCTCTCTTTAGGTTATCAGTCTTTCCTGAGGTTGCTCCAAAAGGTTTATTTCCACTCCGAGAGGGGAAATTATGTTGATACACACTTTTAGTAGGAAGGTTCCTCCTAGAATCCTTACCATATTTCTTAAATCTTGGGGATTTAAACCCCTTCTTCTTGAAGTGTTTCTTAAATTGTTTCCATGACAAGTCTTTCTCATGGATTCCTTTCACATTCCTCAAGTCTTCCCACCAAATGGAAGCCTTTCCAGTTAGGTTGAAGATGGCCATTCAAGCCTTCAAGTTTTCAAAGTAGTCATGAACTTTGAAGTACTTCTTTAAACTAAGCAGCGAAGCTTCTGCCTCTTCCCCTTTCTTAATCTCTCCATCGAAAGAGGGTGGTTTGGCTTTCTTGAACTCTTCAAGATCACGACTTTTGGAATGCTTTCACTTCTTTCCTTTCCTTTGAGAATGTGAGTTACTCTTGCTACTAGAATATCCCTTGGAGTTCCCAGTTTCCTCTCCAGAGGAATCTCCTTATGAGTGTCCCCTGCCTCCGGTTGGGCCTTCCTTGAGGTACTCCTCCCAGTGTGGCCACTTATGGGACCACGTTTTCGTATCTCAGGTGGACTTTGACTTCTCTTCGTATGTCATATGTCCACATGATTGGTTGCGGGTCCATATTGCAGTTGCCTCTATATATCGGATAAGCTCTGTAGCAAGACTGCATCAATTTTCGTTTGTTTTTCTTGCTCCTTTATCAATCGCTTGTTGTCGGCCTTGCAACTCTATAATTTGGCCATAAGGCTCCTTACAGTTTCAACTATATCCGGAGGGATTTCCACCACCTTCCTTTCATCAGATTCTTCGTCTCTATTGTGGGAGCCATCCCCCACTTCATGGTGCATCACCATCCTTTACTCTTGTAGTTTTCCCCGCGATTTACTGACTACATGAGTGTTGACAAAACACTTGTTGTTAGCTAACAGTCTATTAGTTCATGAACAACACAGTTCATATTTCTTAAATACACACACAGTAGAAAGTTTTCATTCTTTTCTTCAGTAAAATTTTAACCAGACTCATTAGGAAAGAGGTAAGGTAGGGTGTCACCCTTAAGAGTTCTTTAAACATGGTTTTTAAGTGACTCATCCATGAGCCCAAGCAGGCAAAGTGTTGTAACCATGCTCTGATATCAATTTGTAACACACCCAACCATAAATGCCCTTTTAAGGTTTGAGGCATCATAATTTCGTTTTTTCCTTAACTATCTCATCTTGAATCATCTATCTAAGACGATTCATTCTCTTCCTCTTAGCTGTAGTTTTCTAACCACTGCTACCAGACTCTATACCGACCCTTGGTTTATATCTTACGGCTCCTCGAAGTTCTTCGTGGGTTTATTCGTTGAGGGTCACGTGTCGCCCACGTGGCTTCATCTTGTTCGTACCATATCTAGTTTCCTACCTCCCGCAGGGAAGGTCCATCCATCAACCAATCCAATGACTGGCTTAACCCTCATCTAATACACAAGATAGCAGGGAATTCGACACTTCGGCGTTGAACGCCTCTTTACCATCTACGAACGAGATCTCCCGAACTCTTGAAGTCTCATGAGCTTGCCACGTGGTTCCGGCCTTCAGGCCTTTTGGTCTCTCTTCGTACTACACCCCAAATCCTTCGGAGTCTAGAGTCCCAGACTCCTGGAGTTCCGGTCACTTTACCAACCACTTTGGCTAGGCGGGCTCGTACCAGGGATTGACACGTGTAAGGGTCAGGGGTGACACATGTCACGTTTCAATGGGTCTATAGGGTATGTGATACGCACGAATCTGAGTGACACGTGGCACATCAAACTTGGGTCCACGTCACCCTGGGTGACGTCACTGCACTACGTCACTCCGGACTAACCATTCTTCATGCCCTTTGATCTCGAGGCCAAGGTTGGTCCACGTACCCCTTGGATCAACAGTCTCTACTACTTCGTAACTTCGGCGTTCAGGGGTTTCATGCTATAGACTTCTCCTTCCTCTCGAAGTAGTCAACACTGAATTGACCATGGGGTAGATCCAACAATCAGGGAGAGATCCAACATGCCCTCAAATCAACAGTTCTTATTACTTCGTTGTTTTGACCTTCGGGGATTTTGTCGTGTAATCTCCAGTTTGCTCCCAGAGTAGGTCAACGTCAAGCTGACCACATCCTAGATTTGACGATGAGGAAAAGTCCCAAAGTATCCACAAATCGACGGCTCCCGTTACTTCGGGCTTCAGAGTTTATTGACACACCACACCTCAAATTCCCTGGAGTGCCTAGTCTCTGAACTAAAGGATCTAGCACCACGCGGCCCTTGTATATCGACGATTGAGAGGGATCTTGAAGGATCCAAGGATTAATGATCCTCATTAATTCGTAAATTCGGCCTTCGGGGGTTTTGACGTTACAACGCCCCTGTCGTCCGGAAGCAGTCAACGTTAAGCTGACCTCGGTATAGATCTAACGTTCTGAGGGTGTCCACGTAACTTCATATATCTATGGATTGTGACATCCACTCCAGGGTCCATTGGGTCCCATTGTTGGGCCACTCCTAAAGGGACATCTGTCGTCCCAAAACAATCCGATAAGTATACGTGGCACCTACCTCAGGCCACCGTCGTCCCCTTCCAATGCCATGAGGTCTCCGCACCTCAAAACGTCATCACTCGACATGTGGGTCCCCACATGCTCTTCTACGTGATACACGCGTCCCCATGATCAAACGATTAAGAGGGATCCCAACGAGTCCTTAGATCCACAGTGCACATTACTTTGCGAATTCCGCCTTCGGGAGTTCTTGATATTACAACATACTTGTTCTCCCGAAGCGGTCAACGCCGAGTTGACTTCGTCATAGATCCGACGACTAGGAGAGAACCCAAAGGATCCCCAGATCAACGGTCCTGGTCACTTCGCGGCTCCAGCCTTCAGAGGTTTTGGCTTCACTACCACTAAATTTTCCCGAAGCGAGACTTCCTCGAATTACCATGTGTGGGTCCCTTCTCCTGAATGATCGGACGGTAGGCAAGCCTCCTAGCAATCTCCCCCAAATCTACAGCTCTCCTTCACTTCGTAACTTCGTCGTTCAGGGAGTTTGATGTTATAGCATTTACATTCTCCCGAAGTGGAACTTCGTCGAAGTACCATACGTGAAACCTTCCACTAGATGATCGAACGGTCGAGAAGGGACCCCAACGGACTCCCCAGGTCAACGACTCAAAAACATTCGCGACTCCGGCATTCGGGGATTTTTGACAATTATGAAGTTTGACATCCCAGGGCTTCGAGCTCCCGAAGCTCCGAAGCCATCAAGAGCTAGCTCCTTTTAGACTTAGCGCAGGGGTCCTAGACCTTGGTCATATGGACCCTTTAATGAATCTCGGGCTATAAGCTCTACTCTTAGCCGAGATTTGGTTAAGGCCGTGGGCGTGAGCCTAAGGTCTCTTAGGCTACTGGTTTGAAGGAAGCGCCTTCCTAGCTCGTAGAACTTTAAGTTTTGAACCAGGGCAGGGTAATCTCTTGGAATTACCCAGACGGTAGTAGTGCCAAGAGGCTTGCTCCGACTCTGGAACTGTGAGGTAACTCCCTGGGAAAACACCTTCGAGGTTTAAACTGGAGCATATGGAAAATCAAGCATAAGCATAAGTCCTCAAGGAGATAAATACATACACATCACTTGATCAGTCAATACAGAGGCCAATCTTAAATGTATACATACATGCATTCATTCATTGTTCCATTTCAAAGCATAAAGCATGAAAACACTTATCATAACCAGAAGACGTGATGCAACTACTGAAAGGGGTGCATGTTTCCACCCAACCATAGGCTCAGTCACTCCTAACGGATTTACCACTGGCTACCCTTGAGCTAGGCCACGATGATTTGAGATTGAATCTTTTCTTTCAGATCAACGAAAGTTAGGGACGAAGGTTACTCTCCTTCCCTCGGCTTAGTAATAGATAGGGATGAAGGTTACTCTCCTTCCCCCGGCTTAGTAATAGATAGGGACAAAGGTTACTCTCCTTCTCCCGGCTCAATAATAGATAGGGACGAAGGTTACTCTCCCTCGCCCGCGATTAGAACACACTCTCTTTAAGTTTTTCCTCGAACCTGAGCTTAGTTTCCCTTCTCTGCTCTCTTCGCAAGTCTTTTCTGCCCATCACGCCTTTTTCTCTTGCCTTCCTCAGCAAGATTGCGTGTAGCCCAAATTCCCAGTCTGTGGTCAGGTCTGGAAGCCTTATAGATGGACGATCTACCCCATCCCCTCATTAACTCTTGAGGAGGTCTTCCCACCTACTAGCCTGACTGTAATTCATTCCTGGGTCAGAGGGTTATTCTGATCCTGAGCAATTAAATCCAGCAAAGTACTCGTCTGGTGGAGGTTAACACAACCATTCATGGTCCCCTTCACCATCTCTTGCATAGCATTTGTGGTCTCTCTTAGCACACCTCGCTTCCCGCAATCATGCAACACTTATCCATTTTCTAGTAAATAACAAAATTTACATTCATTGACCTTTTATACAAAGGTCCATCAAATCAAACATTCACACATATTGAGTTTTCCATAGGCTCTTGGCCAATATAGTTATATTTCCAAACTGGGGGAAATAGGGTGTTACAATTCCCTCTCCCTTGAATGAAGATCGTCCTCGATGTTCTATCTGTCAAAATGCTCTGTATATACAGAAGTAAACAAAATTGGATATGCATGTCTCATGGCATCCTCCATTTCCCACGTAGCCTCATCTAGGCCAAATTGTTTCCGCTACACCTTGACCTATGCAATGGTTTGGTTCCTGAGTGAGGTTTCCTTCCTGTCTAGTATGCATTGAGGTTCTAGCAGGAATTCTTGCTCTGGCTCCACCTGGATCACAGACCAGTCAATTATATGATTAGAATCATGTAGATCTTTCTTCAATAATGAAACATGGAAAACATTATGTGTCTTTACTGTGGAAGGGAGTGCTAGCCTATAGGCTACAGATCCCACTCTATCTAAGATTTCAAAGGGTCCACAATACTAGGGTGTCAGCTTGGCACAAGCTCCTATTCTTAGGGAACTCTTCCCGGGCCTAACTCTGAGATAGACATGGTCTCATGTCTTGAACTCTTTAGTAGTTTTCTTTCTGTCAGCATAACTCTTCTTTCTATCCTGAGCAATTTTCAAGTTTTGTTTTATCTGAATCACTTGTTGTTCTTGTTATCGTGCAGTTTGTAGCAAAGATAAAAGGCAAGAGATTGGAGAATCAAACTGGCGTAACTGGAACCAATACCACCCAATGTCATCTCAATGGGATGGTTATTTCTGTTTATGGTGGTAAGGCCCAGGGGAGACGTCCCCAGTGACCTGGGGTTTTGAGAAGGCAAAAGGATTATAAAACAAGGATACGTTTCCCCCCTCACAAGTCACCACTGAGCAGATAGTCCGGCTAACAGCCAATAATAAAGTATAACCAAAAAGGAGATGCACCTGCCTGAGACAAAGCGACAAGAAACTGTTATATGCAAGCTTTCTTGCGTGGTTAGTACTTCATATAAATCAATGACTATCTGATATATGAACAATTGAATAATAAATATTGACGAAGTCAATGTTTATAAAAGTAGCAATATATATAATGTCACTTCAATAAATATCAGGGAAATGTGGCATTCAATGTAACCAATCAACACTTCATTTAAACAATGCCTTTAATCACCATTCAATTGCTTATAAAGAAAACGTTTAGCTACACCAATGATATTATAGCTACGGATGACGGCAACAGTAGGTTAGTTAGGTTAGTTCCTAGACTAGGTTTAGTAGTTAGGGTTTGATTCAAGGTTTTGAAAACGATTGTGATCAAGTTCACTTCAAAGAAAGAGGTCTTTAGATCAGTGCCTTAGGGTTAATGGAGTCAAAAGTGAAGGACGCAAGAGCTGAAAGATCAGGATAGTGCGGCTAAGGACTAGAGGGAGAAGCTTTGAAGTGTTGCTAGAGCAAGGCCCCCAAGTCAAAACCCTAGGGGAGAGAGGCTCACTTTGGTGTAGGGGATCTAGGCCTCAGTGCTCTCTCCTCCTTCCTTAACTCAATGGCAATCACGACTAGCTGAAGAAATAGCATAAACCAAGACAAGAGGGTTTAATGACGCAAAGTGTTGCTATAGCAAGGCTCTACCAACAAACCCTAGAAAAATCGACCCAAAGTGTAGTAGACCTAGGCTTTAAGGCGTATCCTTCTTCTCATCTTGTAAATAGTACGGCTAGCAAAAGGGAAGAGAGAATGAGAGTGTAGCTATAGCTAGGCTCTCTCCTCCTTCAAACAATGGCTGAAAAATCTTTCAATGGGGACATGAGACAAGGACCTACTTGTGTACTTGTCACCTAGGGTTTATTCAGCAAAATTATAAATATATGCAAGAAATAAGTAATGCAACCATTCAATCAAAAAATTTTGTAGAAAAATACTTACATATCACCAAGAAAAAGCATAGCAAACCCTAGTTGTAAGACCTTCCATTAAGAGAAATGCCAAAATGTGCCAAAAAAGTTTTCCTTCAACAAGTGCGCCTCACAAATTCAGCCAATAACCCAAGAGAGGGCGCAAATTTCAGACCTCACTATGAGTGAGTGTGAGATGATCCTAAAAAATGAAGGCAAAAATCCTTCATTTATACAGTACCATGACCTAAATTTACATTTTAGGTCATGAAAAAGGCCTACAAGGCCAAAACATTAAATCATATTGTTTTTACATTAAAATGTCAAATTAAAACCCTAATCAAGCTAAAAAGAGACATCAAGCCCCTCTAAGGGAGACGACAGCTCCTTCTAGGGCAAGTGGGGCATCCTGGAGCAAAACGTTATCCCTCCTTGGGCTTCTCCATCCTGTCACACGTGCCAACTCTGCCAAATATGCCTCCCAAGATGTCCATAAGGTTGGATGACATCATGATCATCATGGGTGACGTCCTAGGCCTTCCAAGGCTAACGTTCCACTGAAAGAGGGTCAATCCCCTTAGGTCAAGCTCTGCCTAAGTGCCTCTGGTGGAACGTCCTCTTCTTCTTTGGTGCAAAGCCCTTGATCCATCTATGTCATGTCTCTACCCCTTGATAGGGTCTCAGCATCCATCTGATGGGCTCTTCAGCCCCATGGAGGTCCAAATTGATCATCTCCCGATGTGTACTGATCCAAAATGGTACTTGTCCATCGGGCATGGTCCTACACATCAATAGCTACACCCTCCATGGGCTCATCAGTCACATGGATCATAGCAATGTCAATCACATCTCATCATCAATATTTTTAAACATGTGCACAAAATCCCTAATACATTAGTTAACAACTCAAAGACGTTACACAAGCCTACAATACAAGTTTGGAGAAAAGGACAAAGCGTCCTATTGGGCTAGTGTCCACTGGAAAAGGAAAGTTCCCGGAAAATACCTCATCCAAGCCATGTAGGTGGGTGATGTGGTCAAGGAATGTCTAAGCATTTGGGTGCGATGAGGGTCGAGGATGCAAGAAATGTTACTTTTGGGTGCCATTGTAGAAGGCAAGTTGTACTTGTCCTGGATGCATTTTTTTCCAAGCCCATTCTTGCCTTTTATTCTTATTCTTTTTATTCTTTTATCTTTTATTGCTTTTCTTTTTCTTCAAGAGCTAATCAGGGGACACTGCCCTGGCGTGGTGACTAGTGGTGACAGCGTTACCCACAAGTACTTTCACAAAAATGAGAAGATTGGCTCGTGATGAGACCCACTTTCCCTTGGCCATGCAACCAAGAGTCACTGCCCTGGCATGGTAACCATTTGGTGGAAATTTCATACTGCTAGGTACCCATGGACCTAATAGGGTTTCTCGTGATGAGACCCCCTATTCTCTGGTTAGGTCTTGTTTTATTATTTTTCCAGGTCCCTCTTGTTTCTTGTTGAGAAGTCTTTTATTGCTTCCTCGGGGATCCCTGGGCGAAGCATCTCGAGGTTTTATTCTTAGGATTTTATCTTTTACAAGGTTGCTTTTACCTTCCAGGCCTTTAGCTCCTTCTTCCCACGAGATAAGGTGCAATCCTGAAAATAGGTCAACCCAGTACCTGGACAAGTGGAATGGGATAAGTGAGAAGGAAACAAGATGAAACAACGGTGCTATGATGGGAGCGGATGATGGCTTTTCAGAAATCCCCTCAGTTACAAACCAAAACCTACAGACACAGGCTTGCTAGGGCACCCTGTCAATCCCCCCAAACATGGTCAAGTGGGTAAGTGTAAGATCGAAGCAGTCGTTAGGAATAAAAGGAATCAGATGCACACTTTCAATGGTTTTGATGATCAAAGTGACAGATACCATGATACTTGGACTAATTACCTCATGGAGCAAGAACCGTCTCTGACATAGAACCAGGCCGGTGGTGATGGATGTTGTTGCTGCTGACAAGATAAAGATGTTGGAAGAAAGAAAAGGTGGGCCCTCCAGGGCCATGCTAAAGTCAATTCTTCTCTCGGTACTCCATGTCTAGGACCTGTGGGCCTCGAAACATGATCTCCCAGCTATCCCTAAAAGTGAGGGATAACAGTTCCATTTCATTCAGCATGTCAGATCTAATTGTAATTCTATCCACTGGATTACTCCAACTGATTGGAATCTTCCACTGTCTACCATAGAGGGTTTCAAAAGGGCTCATCTTCAATGACTCTTGATAACCGTTGTTGTAGGAAAATTCTACCAATGGCAGGTAGTCTTCCCACTTCTTAGGTTGATGCATCACATGCATCCTTAACATGTCTTCTAATATTTGGTTTAGTCTTTTTGTTTGTTCATCAATTTGAGGGTGATAGGTTGTTCTAAACAACAATTTAGTCTCAAAACCAGCCATTAAGGACTTCCAAAAGCTTGAAGTAAATTTTGTGTCTCTGTTAGATATAATCTCCCTAGGCATGCCATGCAGTCTAAATATCTCCTTCATGAAGATGTTGGAAATATCTATTGCCTTGCAAGTTGACTTGACAAGAACGAAGTGAGCAGACTTGCTCAATTTTTCCACCACTACCATGATGGCGTCGTTCTACTTGGCCGATTTTGGTAATCCAATGATAAAATCCATGGAAATGGTTTCCCATTTCCATTCTGGAATTGGTAGGGCCTGTAACAACCCTGCTGGATGCTGGTGTTCCGCCTTAACTTGTTGGCATTCTAGACACTTAGCTAAATAATCAGTTATGTCCTTTTCCAATCCATGCCAATAGAATTGTTTTCTAGTGGTCGTAATCATTTTTTAATAACCTGGATGACCAGTATATGGTCTCTTATGTAGTTCGTCCATTATGAACCTATTCAAGTTGTCACAACTTGGGATATACAATTTGTTTCTGTAAATCAACAGACATTCATTCAACATCTAATATCCTTCATACTTTAGCCCTGTGGGCTCTTTCTTTAGGTATGATGTCACGGTCTTGAAGAATGCATTTGTTTCTTGTGCATTCCAGACTCTCTTCCTAACATCCATTTTACAGGTGCTCATTGTTGCCAGGTGAATCGTTTTCACTTCTGCTAAGGGCATCAACCACCCTATTTTCCTTTCCTTTGATGTGTTTGATTTTGAAATCAAACTCACTAAGGAGAGCCATCCACCTAGCTTGCCTGACATTGAGTTTTGGTTGATCAAACAAGTGCCTCAAACAACAATGGTCTGTCATAAGTACAAATCTCCTACCCAGGAGGTAATGCCTCCACATTTTTAAAGTGTGCACTATGACAACCAACTCTAGATCATGGGTCACATAATTGATTTCATGCTCATTCAATTTTCTGGATTCGTAGCAAATTACACGCCCTTCTTGCATAAGGACTCCTCTTATTCCTTCCTTGCAAGCATCTATACACACAAGGAAGTCATTATCAGGGTCTGCAATCTTCAGCACGGGTGCATGGGTTAGAAGGTATTTCAATTTATGAAATCTTTTTTCACATTCTGATGTCCAAGTGAACTTAACCCCCCATTTTTCTGAAGGGCAGTGATTGGACAACCAATCTTGGAAAATCCTTTTATAAACCTTCTATAGTATCCCACTAAGCCCATAAAGGATCTGATATCAGATACATCCTTTGGGGTAGGCCATTCCATGATAGACCTAATCTTGTCAGGGTCTACTGCCACTCCTTCTTTAGAAATAACATGGCCTAAGTAATGGACTTGCTTCTGGAAAAAATCACTCTTGCTAAACTTAGTGTAGAGTTGATGCTCTCTTAGTACTTGAAGTACAAGTCTAAAAAGTTCTACATGCTCCTCTCTATTCTTGGATTAGATTAGGATATCATCAATGAAAACCAATATAAATCTGTCCAGGAATTTGTTGAGTACATTATTAATAAAGCCCATAAAAGTGGCGGGAGCGTTCAGGGAGTTTGATGCTATAGCAACTCCACTCTCTCGAAGTGGAACTTTGTCTAAGTACCATACGCGAAACCTTCCACTAGACGATCTGAAAGTCAAGAAGGGGCCCTGACGTACTCCCCAGATCAACGACTCACAACCTTTCGCGACTCTGACATTCTGGTATTTTTGACAGTTATGAAGTTTGACATCCCAGGGCTTCGAGCTCCCGAAGCTCCGAAACCATCAAGAGCTAGCTCCTTTTAGACTTAGCGGAGGGTTCCTAGACCCTAGTCATATGGACCCTCTAATGAATCTTGAGCTATAAGCTCTACTCTTAGCCGAGATTTGGTTAAGGTCATGGGCATGAGCCTAAGGTCTCTTAGGCTACTGGTTTGAAGGAAGCGCTTTCCTAGCTCGCAGAACTTTAAGTTCTGAAACAGGGTGAGGTAATCTCGTGGAATTATCGAGACAGTAGTAGTGACAAGAGGCTTGCTTCGAGGGTTAAACTGGAGCATATGAAAAATCAAACAAAAGCATAAGTCCTCAAGGAGATAAATACATACACATCACTTGATCAGTCAATACAGTGGCCAATCTTAAATGTATACATACATGCATTCATTCATTATTCCATTTCAAAGCACAAATCATGAAAAAACTTATCAAAACCAGAAGACGTGATGCGACTGTTGAAAGGGGTCCATGTTTCCACCCAATCATAGGCTCAATCACTCCTAATGGATTTACCACTAGCCACCCCCGAGCTAGGCCATGATGCTTTGAGATTGAATCTTTTCTTTCGGCTCAATGAAAGTTAGGGACGAAGGTTACTCTCCTTCTCTTGGCTCAATAATAGATAGGGACGAAGGTTACTCTCCTTCTCACGGCTCAGTAATAGATAGGGATGAAGGTTACTCTACTTCTCCCGGCTCAGTAATAGATAGGGACAAAGGTTACTCTCCTTCTCCTGGCTTAGTAATAGATAAGGACGAAGGTTACTCTCCTTCTCCCGCGATCAGAACATGCTCTCTTTCAGTTCTTCCTCGAACCTAAGCTTAGTCTCCCTTCTCTGCTCTCTTCACGGGTCTTTTCTGCCCATCACGCCTTTTTCTCTTGCTTTCCTCAGTAAGATTGTGTGTAGCCCGAATTCCCAGTCCGTGGTCAGGTCTGGAAGCTTTACAGATGGGCGGTCTGCCCCATCCCTTCATTAACTCTTGAGGAGGTCTTCCCACCTACCAGCCCGACTGTAATTTATTCCTGGGTTAGAGGGTTGTTTTGATCTTGAACAATTAAATCCAACAAAGTATTGGTCTAGTGGAGGCTAACGCAATCATTCCTTGACCCCTTCACCATCTCTTTCATAGCATTCATGGTCTCTCTTAGCAAACCCCCCTTCCAACAATCATGCAACACTTATCCATTTTCTAGTAAATAACAGAATTTACATTCATTGACCTTTAATACAAAGGTCCATCAAATCAAACATTCACACATATTGAGTTTTCCATAGTCTCTTAGCCAATATAGTTATATTTACAAACTGGGGGAAACAGGGTGTTACAGTGCATCAAACCCCCCCTTAACCAAGACAAATGCTAAAAGACGTTATGCAACTTGACAAGTTAGGTTTGGAGAAGGCCTCAAGGTGTCCTATTGGGCTAACCTCTCTTAGGTTTGGGGTGTTTTCGAGGTGGGATCTAATCCAAGTCATGTAATTGTATGAGGTGGCATAGGGTAAGTATTTGGGTATGGGGTGCAAGTAATAACAGGAAAATGTAAAGTCTTACCTGTGGGTGCCTTTGTAGAGGGCGAGTTGCACCTTGTCATAAATGCAATTGTTTCCTATCTCATTCATTGCCTTTTATTCTTAGCTTTATTTCTTTTGATCCTTTTCTTTTGTTCTTCAAGGGAAGAGTTGAGGGCCACTGTCTTGGCTTGATTACCAGAGGTGACAACGTTATCCACAAACATTTCACGGAAATGAGAAGATTGGCTCGTGATGAGACCCCCTTTCTCCTGACTATGCCACCAAGAGCCACTAACCTGGTTTGGTGACCAGATAGGTGGTAGTGTCATACTACTACATGCCCATGGTCATAATAAGTCAGCTCGTGATAATACCTCCTATCAATCAACTAGTACCTTGTGTGTTTATGTATCTTATGGGTCCCTTTTCTTACTGAGAAGCTTTCCACTGCTTTCTCAGGGATCCTTGGGCAAAGTATCTCAAAGGTTTCAACATTGGCTTTTAACTCTTGCCAGCTACTTTTACCCTCTGGGCCTTTAGCCACTTCTTCCCACAAGGTAAGGTACAACCATTCCTAGCATAGCCAATCCCAATGCCTAAACAATGATACGGGAGATAGAAGGAATACAGATGGAAAATGGCAAGTATGGAGGGAACGAACGATGACTTCTCACAGACCCACCCAATAGCAACCCATCCTAAAGGGAAACCAACTTACTAGGGCATTGTGTTACCCTTCTAGGTAGAAACGAGGTAAAGAGCATAATTTCCAAGAAAACATCATGAAATGAAGAAGGATTCAATACAACATATTCAAGTGCTTTAAAAATCAGAGTGATACATACCATGATATCTAGACTCATTACCTCATGGAGCAAGACCCACCACTACTTTAGGACCATGCTAGTGGGATGGATACTGCTATTGGTGATAAATGGACTGCACTGGAGAAAAGAGGGGTCCTTCTGAGGCCATGCTCAAGTCGTCTGTCTCTTGGTACTCCATGTCTAGGACCTGTGGGCCTCGAGACGTGATCTCTTTAGTTATCCCTAGGCTAGTGGATAACAGGCCTAAGAGGAAAGGGGATTCATATGTAGTGTGTGAATATGTATATATAAAGACCATGTATTCATTATTCTAGACATGTGAATTGTGATGTATGACTGTACTTGGTTATTTGGAGGAGTTTCTCCTATTCTTTAAGGAGTTATCGTAATATACCAGATATAAAAAGTATGCAAAACAAAAATAAAATGCTAGAAATGGCATAATAACAGTAATATAAACAGAACAATCACCACAATAACACTGAAATGATATAAGAATAACAACAGAAATAGCACTTTGATTCTGAGAGCAATGTTCACGGGCCTCTTCGAGGGGGCAACCTCCAGTCAAGCAGAGCTCTATTACAATAATCTCCAAGCTAGGGTTCTCATACCCTCTACTCCTATTTATACTAAATATGTCTATCAAAAGAAGCATCTAGAGGAAGATCCTTCTAGAAGCGGAAGCTTCTATTAGATCTTCTTACATTCGACTTATTCTATTTTATTGCAAGGCCTTATTAATATTGACCCTTATTACATCTGAATATATTGTTCTACCTATGTGCGGGTTAGGACCCTAACATGTCCTCCCCCTTAAAAACAACCTTGTCCTCAAGGCTTGAGATGTGGA
Source organism: Picea glauca (assembly GCA_000966675.3). NCBI lineage: Eukaryota > Viridiplantae > Streptophyta > Pinopsida > Pinales > Pinaceae > Picea > Picea glauca. The sequence goes on from JZKD02S1674988.1 coordinate 425,144, forward strand.
AATTGCTATAGAATGGTAGTTGGTTCCCAAGTGGCATCTGCTGGAGTAGCATGGTAGTTGGTTCCCAAGTGGCATCTGCTGGAGTTGTATCTTTCCAATGGACTAACACTTCCTTGATGGTTCTCTGACGCAGGCAACGCTCACGCTGGTCCAAAACTGCTTGTGGTTGTAGCCAAATGGATCCTTCTTCAGCTAACTCGGGAAGGTTGGTTTGAATTTGGCACTTAGTTCCAATCACCTTCTTTAAGCATGAAACATGAAAAACATGATGTAGCTTCGAATGACTGGGCAAAGCTAACTGATAGGCTACTTGTCCCACACGCTTGAAAATGGTATAAGAACCATAAAATTTGGGCGCTAGCTTCTGACAATGCTCAGCCTTGAGGGAAGTTTGTTTGTAAGGTTACAGTGGAAGAAATACCTGATCCCCTTCTGCAAATTGACGTTCAGAGCGACCTTGATCTGCTTGTTGCTTCATGCGATTTTGTGCCATGACCAAATTCTTTTTGAGGGTACAGAGAATATCCTCTCGAACTGTAAGTGTTTGGTCAACCGCCTGGACCTTCGAGACACCAGGTAAGTATGAGAAAATTGAAGGTGGCTTATGTCCATATACCACTTCAAAAGGATTCATGCGTGTAGTTGTATGGTATGAAGTGTTGTACCACCATTCAGCTAGGGGTAACCATTGAGCCCACTGATTTTGCTTTTCCGAGGCAAAACACCTTAAATATGTTTCCAAACACTTGTTGACAACTTTCGTTTGGCCTTCAGTCTGGGGATGATAAGTTGTGTTGAGATGCAATTGGGTGCCTTGTAGCTTGAACAGTTCTTGCCAAAAATTGCTTCTGAAAGTTGGGTCGTGATCTTGCTTCAATCTTTTTTGGATCCACCCTGACGCCATCCTTGCCAACCAGATGACCCAAGTATTCTACTTTTGAGGCACCAAATGCACATTTAGACTGTTTCAGGAAAGGTTGGTGCTGAAAGAGTAGATGGAGAACTTGATCCACATGAGAAAGATGGTTTGTTCAGGTTTTGCTATAGATGAGGATATCATCAAATAAAACTAAGACAAAATGACGGAGAAAAGGACGGAAGACATGATTCATGAGGCTTTGGAAGGTGGAGGGGGCATTACACAAGCCAAAGGGCA
>JZKD02S1674988.1:436809-451766 GCA_000966675.3 Picea glauca
GTGAAGAAATACGACAATAATGAGAGAGATATAGAGAGTGGGATGGTGAGAAACTAGTAGCATAATAGTGCAATAATGAAAGGTGATAAATGAGGAAGTGGGGTCTCTTAAATAGCTTGAGAAGCCAAGGAGACCCCTCTTGGATCTTCAGCAAGTGTCAAAGATCCAAGGGACAAGACAACTCATTTGGGAAAGCAGCTAATAAGAGGGTGAGGGGAAATGGAAAAAGTATGAGGTGAAGAGTGAAAGGAGGAGTCCCACACTTAGTTTAAAGGGAGAGTTTCTTGCTTTCATGGAGGATGTTTCCATCTTCCATGAGCTTTACCTAATTCACAAAAGGGAAAGCATGAGCTAGGAATGGAAAGGCGTGAGTGTGGGAGGAAAGCGTGAGAGTGGATTAGGGCATGTGGGAGGGGAGTATGGCACACGCCCAAATGGCATGCGATTGGTGGAAGGGAGAAACTCACGCTTTCAATCAAAACCAATTCCAAATCAAACAAGAAGTTTCCATGTTTAAAAGGGAAGGTGGACGTAATTGTTAATAAGGATGTAAGCTTCAACAAAAAAAATTGTGAGGATGGATGGGGAGGCGTGTGGGAGGAGTGTGGAGTCCACACTCCAAAGAGTGAAATGATTGGTTGAGGAGGATCATACAAGAGAAGGAAGGAACCCACGATTATGAATTAAGGGAGAGTTTCCAAAATTATGTGGGAGTGGGGACGTGAGTTTTCAAAGGGAAATGCGTGAGGAAGGTGAGGGATGTGAGGTTTAGGAGAGTGTGGGGTTGGAGTGTGGAATCCACACTCTAAGTGTGGTGTGAGCGGATAGGAAGAAGGGCACACCTCATAAGGAGGGGCCCATAAATCATTTATTAAATCAAATGATTTACGAAGTACTCACATAGAAGAGGGTGTACGTACCCATTAATTGGGAAACAATTAAAATGAAATTTTAATTAAATGGGGGTTTAAAAGGTAGGTAAAGGGTTAGGGTAGGTTAGGTGGGGCCCTCTCATTATTATTTGCCATTTACTTCACTTGATTTGGTTCATTATTACAAAAATGACATTTGCCCATGTCCTAGGTTTGGCAATTAAAATTGTCATTTTCCCAAAAAACTCCTAAGTGGACAAACAACCTAGCAAAACTTGTCCGACTGAGTTGAAACTTGGTCCACAGGTGCAGGGGGTATCATTAATTTTCTTTTGAGTACAAATACCCCTATTGCAAATCCCGGGACATAAGTCTTACATTAAATACTCAGAATTAATTAATTAATTAATCAATTAATTAATTCAGAACCTTAAAAAAAACCTAGCTAGACTTGACGGAATTCCGCGAAATTTTGCGTGTTGTCTTACATGGTCATTTACAACATTCCTAAACACTAGCTACCTAGGAATGACTTCATTAGAACGCCTTTCACCACTTTGGAGGATTTATTGGGTGGGAGTGAAAAACTCAAGGGAGATTAACCCGACTGGTTAGGCCACATTAACCTCCCGAGGATAAAAAACACTCAGCGAAAGGAACTCTCATAATGAAGAAACCCTAAGGCAACTGACCTAACATGATCCATGTAGACCTATTACATTATAAACCCGCGCAGGGGTGCGGTAATCCCGCTTACAAAATTTTGTGTTGGAGGCATAAATTGCCTAGTAGAACCAAACTGTCTTCGACATACTAGCATCTGATGATGCATTTCTTCATGATACATGGAGTTGACCCCCTAGTTGAAGAGGCAGTCAACAAGTGGGTCACCCTTAGGGATAGGTATGCTACTGGGGGGTCCTTTTGATGAGTCATCATGCCATTCTCGACCATACTTGCCACTTTCCACATTCCATCCCCTCATCTCCTTACCTTTTGGGATTTTCGGGTGTACTGAACCAAGAAGGGGTTGTCCCTCATTTCATGGAAAGAAGGGGATGAAGGCCCAGAGGCTTGTAGCTGGAAAAATATAAAAGCCAAACCATTAACCTTCTAGATGCTCACCCAAGGATCCTGAGGACAATGAAACATCTCTCATAAAATTGATGGGACCTGTAAAAAATAAAAACTAATAACAAATGCCAACCAAGGAGGGGCATGTGTGGGCATTGTTTTTAATGCTTAGGTAGAAGGCCCATACATGTTTCCAACTTGGGGAAGCATGATGTGACCAGGGTAGAGTAAAGGTGGGCGCAACTTTTATTGCTTAGGTAGAAGCCCCACCTTGGCTTCAACCTGCAAACATCCTAAAAAGAATTAAAGGCAATAAATGGGCTTGCAAAAAGGTTGCATTGAAAACGAAGGTGTAGCACACCCTCTACAAAGGCACCCATAGATGAGACACTACAACCCCTTGTATGTCACGAAACCCATGCCCAAAAAATTTTCCCTTCACCCATAACACATCACCCACATGATTTGGAATGAGGTCCCCTCAAGAAACACCCCTAGACTTGAGGAACGATTCACCCAATGGGTCGTTTTGTCAACTCAAACTTGGCAAATTGCATAGGGTCTTTGAGCATTAGTTTATTTTGATGAGGTGGTTTTGATGTACTTGCTTGAATGGTTTTTTTATTGATTTGATTTACTTACCATAATGTTTTGACTTGAGATCCTTGGAGAGCGTATCCATTTGTCTTTGCAAGACCCAACTGGTGGACAGATTTGGAGGAACAAGCCTAGCTTGGGCTTCCATGGGGCTTGAAGCCCACAGGTTGGATTCTAAGGGCCCACATGCCGGATCATGAAGACATGCCTTTGGTGGCTTAGATGACATCATGGAGAACCTAACCTAGCCCCAACCACCCAAACGTTATTCTTGAAGGAGGAAAAACGTCACCTTCTTGGAGCTTGATGTCATAGTAGGGCTAGGGTTTGGTGGTGTTGAGGACACTTGGCACGTTTTGGGGGAAAGGACCCTTGGGTCATGGAAGGAAGGTGTTGATTGAATACCATTGGCCTTGGGAGGCTTATCATTCCCTTCTCCAACTCAACGTTTTCACCAAAAGTGCATGTTATCCCCTATCCTAGGGATAACTAAGGAGATTATGTCTCGAGGCCCATAGGTCCTAGACATGGAGTGTTGAGAGCCAGACAACTTAAGCTTGGCCATGGAGGGCCCATATTTTCTTCAGTGCAACCCGTCTATCAACAACAACAACATCCATCCCACCAGCCTAGTCCTGAAGTAGCAGTGGGTCTTGCTCCATGAGGTAATGAGTCTGGGTATCATGATATGTGGCACTCTGATTTTGAAGCATTTGAATATGTTGCATTGAACTCTCCTTCATTTCATAACACTTGCTTGGAAATTATGCCCTTTAACTTGTTCATACCTAGGGGGGTGACAGAATGCCCTAGTAAGTTGGTTCTCCTTTAGGATGAGTTGCCATTGGGTGGGTCTGTTGACCACCTATTTCAACTAGGGGGTCAACTCCATGTTCCATGAAGCTATGTACCTGATGGTGCAACCAAGTTGAAGACTTTCTAGTTCTACAGGGAAATTTTTGCCCCCGACACTTCATTTTGTAATTGGAATTTCCGCTCCCCTGCATGGGATAATAATGTAATGGGTCTGCATGGATCATAGTTGTAGGTTAGTTGCCTAGGACTTTATCATTAGGGAATTCCTTTCATCGAGTGTTTTTTTCCTTAGGTAAATAATTTGGCCTAACCAACCTTTTTAATTACCCTTGAGTTTTTCACTCCCACAATAATCCTCCAAAGTGGTGAAAGGCGTTCTAATGATCAAACCCTATGGGTGACTAGGGTCTAGGAATATTGTAAATGACCATGCTAGACATCTCCTAGAGTCTTGTGGAATTCCATCGAGTTTTGATAGTTTTTTTAAATTTTTAAAATTACCCAACTAATGGTAATTTTAATTAAATTTGATGTAAAAATGTAAAAACTAGGTCCTTGGTATTTTTGATAGGGGTATTTGTGCTCGAAAGAATTCTAGCACAAAATGTAAAAACTAGGTCCTTTAGTGGAGTCGCTAGGTAATTTGTAAGAAAATTTCTTTGGATAAAGGCTTACCGAAAAAAGTGTCGTTTGAGGAATATTGACTTAGTGTTCCCCGACAACGGAGCCAAAATGTTATCACGCAATTTGTACTTTGATAGAGGAAAGGTAAAAGGAGAGAAAATTGGCATAACTTGAAGGTATCCTATCACTGTCACCTCAATAGGATTCCTCTTTCTATTTAGGGTGGTAGGCCTAGGGGAGACGTCCCTGCTGCCCAATGACCTGGGGGTTTGAGAAGGCAAGGTCAAAATGGCTAATAAAAAGATCCCCTCTCACAAGTCACCACCAATCAGAAAATCCTAGTTTTATAACCAATGAAATGATAATATATCAAAGTATACCTTCCCAGAACAAAGCAACAAGAAACTATATATATTTGCAAGTACACTTGCTGGTTAGCACTTCATAAAACCATAGACTTTCTCAAATGAAGCAATTGGTTGATAATGATGAAGTAAACAAAAAATTATAACAACAAATACTGATGATGCAATACTTCACATTACATCTCTGTTATCCCCACTTTTCAGGGATAACTAGGAGATCATGTCTCGAGGCCCACAGGTCTTAGACATGGAGTACCGAGAGGAGGATTGACCTGAGAATGGCCCTGGAGGGCCCACCTTTTCTTCTTCCATCGTCTTTATCTTGTCGACAGCAGCAGCATCCATCACCATCAGTTTGGTCCTGTATCAAAAGAGGTTCTTGCTTCATGAGGTAATTAGTCCAGGTATCATGGTATGTGTCACATTTGATCGTTGAAACCTTTGAATGTATGCATCTGATTCCTTTTATTTCTAACGACTGCTTGGATCTTACATTTTCCTGCATGACCATGTTTGGGGGAATTGACGGGGTGCCCTAGCAAGCCTGTATCTATGGGTTTTGGTTTGCCACTGGGGGGATTTCTGAAAAGCCATCGTCCGCTCCCATCATAGCACCACTTCTTCATCTTACTTCCCGCTCACTTATCCCATCCCCCTTGTCCGAGCATTGGGTTGACCTATTTTCAAGACTGCACCTTACCTCGTGGGAAGAAGGGGCTAAAGGCCCAGAAGGTAAAAGCAAACTGGTAAAAGATAAAAACCTAAGAATAAAACCTCGAGATGCTTCGCCCAGGGATCCCCGAGAAAGCAATAAAAGGCTTCTTAGCAAGAAATAAGAGGGACCCGAAAAAACAATAAAACAAGACCTAGTCAGAGGATAGGGGGTCTCATCACGAGCCAGCCTATTAGGACCATGGGTACCTTGCAGTATGACATTGCCACCCGCTGGTTACCACACCAGGGCAGTGACTCTTGGTTGCATGGCCAAGGGAAAGGGGGTCTCATCACGAGCTAGCCTTCTCCTCTCTGTGAAAGTACTTGTGGGTAACGATGCCAGCTATGGTCACCATGCCAAGGCAATGTCCCCTGATTAGCTCTTGAACAAAAAAAGAAAAAAAAGAATAAAAGAATAAAAAGAATAAAGGCAAAAATGGGCTTGGAAAAAACGCATCCATGACAGGTACAGCTCACCTTCTACAAAGGCACCCACAGGTAACACTTTTGCACCCTTGGCCTTCACTGCACCCACATGCTTGGATATCCCCTGACCACATCACCCACTTACATGGCTTGGATGAGCTCTTTTCGGGAACTTTCCTTTTCTTGTGGACACTAGCCCAATAGGATGCCTTGTCCTTTTCTCCGGACTTGTATTGCAGGCTTGTGTAACGTCTTTGCGCTGTTAACTGATGTATTAGGGATTTTGTGCATATGTTTAATAATATTGATCATGAGATGTGATTGACATTGCTATGATCCCTGTGACTGATGAGCCCATGGAGGGCGTAGCCTTTGATGTGCAGGACCATGCCTGACGGACAGGTACCATTTGGACCGGTACACATGGGGAGATGATCAGTTCAGACCTCCATGGGGCTGAAGAGCCCACCAGATGGATGTTGAGACCCCATCAGGGGGCAGAGACAGGGCAGAGATTGATTAGAGACTTTGCACCGGAGAAGAAGAAGACGTTCCACCAGAGGCACCCCAACACAGTTGGACCTAGGAGGATTGACCCATTTTCAGTGGGACGTTGGCTCTAGTTGACCTAGGACGTCACCAGGAGGCTTATGACGTCATCATGAGCGTGTTGGCAGATGGACAAGGCTATTGGTGGAGGAAGGGGGTACGTGAGGAAGGAAGGAGGGACCACACTTTATAATAAGTGAAAACTTAAAAGCTACGTGGGATTTAAGAGGGACGTGAGGTAGTACGTGAGGTAAGGAGTGGGAGAAGGGCGTGAGTAATAAGGGAGGGACCCATTAACTCATTAATATGAGTTAGTAAAACATTATATGCTTTACACATATGCTCACGTGGGAAATAATTAAAACTTGATTTTAATTAAATGTGGGTTTATAAGGGTAGGGAATTAATTAAAAATTAATTTTAATTAAAAGGTGGGTTTAAAAGGTGGGTAAAGGTTAGGAAATGGTTAGGGGTGGTCCTCTCTTCATTATCGCCTCTTACTTCACTTAATTTGGTCCACTATTACAAAAATTACATTTTCCCATGTTTTGGGTTTGGCAATTAAAACCGTCATTTTCCCGAAAAACTCCTAAGCGGACAAACAACCTAGCAAAACTTGTCCGACTGAGTTGAAACTTGGTCCACGGGTGTAGGGGGTCTCATTAGCTTTCTTTTGAGTACAAATACCCTTATTGCAAATCTCGGGACCTAAGTTTTACATTAATTACCCAGAATTAATTAATTAATTAATTTGGAACCTTAAAAAAAACCTAGCTATACTTGACGAAATTCCGCGAAATTTCGCGTGGTGTCTTACATGGTCATTTACAACATTCCTAAACACTAGCTACCTAGGAATAACTTCATTAGAACGCCTTTCGCCACTTTGGAGGATTTATTGGGTGGAAGTGAAAAACTCAAGGGAGATTAACCCGGCTGGTTAGGCCACATTAACCTCCTGAGAATAAAAAACACTCAGCGAAAGGAACTCTCCTAATGAAGAAACCCTAAGGCAACTGACCTAACATGATCCATGTAGACTTATTACAATATTAACCCACACAGGGGTGGGGTAATCCTGCTTACAAAATTTGTGCTGGAGGCAAAAATTGCCCAGTAGAACCAAACTGTCTTCGACATACTAGCATCTGATGATGCATTACTTCATGGCACATGGAGTTGACCCCCTAGTTGAATAGGCGGTCAACATCTGGCTCCACATGGGGACGTGTGTTCGATCTTCTCACATGAGACGGAGAGCATACGAGAATCCAACATCTACAAAACAGAGTGCTCACCGACATGAACACCAAAAATTAACATTAGGATACATCCATACATGATAAAATAAAATCAATGCTATAAACAACATTTACATAACGAAATATCTAAAGTACAACATCATAACTACAAAATGAAACTATGATACAAAAATAATTCTAAGTACATATTAACATCATGAATAAAACAATACAAAATTGAAAATACTAGGAAAAGGGTTAGAGATACGTTACAGAGGGTGTCCACATGGACACCAAGTTGCTGCATGAAGGACACTTCAAGGCGGGGTCCGCTCGCTAGCATGTATGACTTTATGTCGTCCCACTAGCTGAGAAGAGTTGCTAGAAGACTGATACACTTTATGTTGGCTGCTTGTTCTTTCATGTGAATCCCGACTTCTAACCTTAGGCCATTTGGGGCAGTTCCCTTTGAAAAAATTATGATGGTTTGCCACAGGGGACAAGGGTAAAGTTTGTGCACTTAGTTTTTCCTTGAAAGGCTTGGCATACCTTTTATTAGGGATGGTATACTTTACTTTATCAATACTAACCTTAACATCCCTAGTAAATTCCATCAGATTTTCATCATTTAATTTTTCTTTAATTTTCCCAATTTCCTCAAAATAAGGAGGGTGTGGCCCAAGAATTCCATCTGACTTGTTCTGACCTCTAACTGATTCCTCTGATGTAGGTTCAGCTGGTGACAAATTTTCAACTGACACATCTAATTCTGACTTCAACTCTGAAGGAGGCAAACCATCATCTGTCTCATCCAAATCTTCTTCAAGAAAAAGCCCATCAAAAGAATCCAGGGGTCCCAAACATTACAAATGCTTGGGGACCTATCATTTAATTTCAACTTTATAGGAGTGGACTCTATCTCATAACACCCCATTTCCACTTCCCGAAAAACGATCTCATTTTCTTTTTTCCTAGAATCTTCCACATGATATTTTCTTTCCAACTCTCTATTCNAACCTAGCAAAACTTGTCCGACTGAGTTGAAACTTGGTCCACGGGTGCAGGGGGTCTCATTAGCTTTATTTTGAGTACAAATACCCCTATTGAAAATCCTGGGACCTAAGTTTTATATTAATTACCCAGAATTAATTAATTAATTAACCAATTAATTAATTCGGAACCTTAAAAAAAACCTAGCTATACTTGACGGAATTCCGCGAAATTTTGCGTGCTGTCTTACATGGTCATTTACAACATTCCTAAACACTAGCTACCTAGGAATAAATTCATTAGAATGCCTTTCGCCACTTTGGAGGAATTATTGGGTGGGAGTGAAAAACTCAAGGGAGATTAACCCGGCTGGTTAGGCCACATTAACCTCCTGAGGATAAAAAACACTCAGCGAAAGGAACTCTCCTAATGAAGGAATCCTAAGGCAACTAACCTAACATGATCCATGTAGACTTATTACAATACTAACCCACGCAGGGGTGCGGTAATCCCGCTTACAAAATTTGTGTTGGAGGCAAAAATTGCCTAGTAGAACCAAACTGTCTTCAACATACTAGCATCTGACGATGCATTACTTCATGGCACATGGAGTTGACCTCCTAGTTGAATAGGCAGTCAACATCTGGCTCCACATGGGGACATGTGTTCGATCTTCTCACATGAGACGGAGAGCATACGAGAATCCAACATCTACAAAACAAAGTGCTCACCGACATGAACACTAGAAATTAACATTAGGATACATCCATACATGATAAAATAAAATCAATGCTATAAACAACATTTACATAATGAAATATCTAAAGTACAACATCATAAATACCAAATGAAACTATGATACAGAAATAATTCTAAGTACATATTAACATCATGAATAAAACAATACAAAATTGAAAATACAAGGAAAAGGGTTAGAGATACGTTACAGAGGGTGTCCACATGGACACCAAGTTGCTGCATGAAGAACACTTCAAGGCGAGGTCCGCTCGCTAGCATGTCTGACTTTATGTCGTCCCACTGGCTGAGAAGAGTTGCTAGAAGACTGATACACTTTATGTTGGCTGCTTGTTCTTTCATGTGAATCCCGACTTCTAACCTTAGGCCATTTGAGGCAGTTCCCTTTAAAAAAATTATGATGGTTTTCCATAGGTTCCAAGTGTAAAGTTTGTGAACTTAGTTTTTCCTTGAAAGGCTTGGCATACCTTTTATTAGGGATGGTATACTTTACTTTATCAATACTAACCTTAACATCCCTAGTAAATTCCATCAGATTTTTATCACTTAATTTTTCTTTAATTTTCCCAATTTCCTCAAAATAAGGAGGGTGTGGCCCAAGAATCCCATCTGACTTGTTTTGACCTCTAACTGATTCCTCTGATGTAGGTTGAGCTGGTGACAAATTTTCAACTGACATATCTAATTCTGACTTCAACTTTGAAGGAGGCAAACCATCATCTGTCTCATCCAAATCTTCGTCAAGAAAAATCCCATCAAAAGAATCCATGGGGTCCCAAACATTACAAATTCTTGGGGACCTATCATTTAATTTTAGCTTTATAGGAGTGGACTCTATCTCATAACACCCCATTTCCACTTCTCGAAAAATGATCTCATTTTCCTTTTTCCTAGAATCTTCCACATGATATTTTCTTTCCAACTCTCTATTTAATCTAAACTCTAAACCATTTGGAGTTGGAATGGTGGCATAAGTTAAGTCCATCTATATATTACCACCTAAATATGCAGCTATTTTCCTATTTAGCAACATACCCCATGTATTCGGTGCATCAATTACAACAATGTCCATCTCAATCATGATATCTGGGAACGCAGCTAAGTATACTTGTAATCCCTTAATCAAACCATGCACCGCTATGGTTCTGCTATCCATAGCACAANAAACTTGGTCCACGGGTGCAGGGGGTCTCATTAGCTTTCTTTTGAGTACAAATACCCCTATAGCAAATCCCGGGACCTAAGTTTTACATTAATTACCCAGAATTAATTAATTAATCAATCAATTAATTAATTCGAAACCTTAAAAAAAAAACCTAGCTATACTTGAGGGAATTCCGCGAAATTTCGTGTGCTGTCTTACATGGTCATTTACAACATTCCTAAACACTAGCTACCTAGGAATAACTTTATTAGAACGCCTTTCGCCACTTTGGAGGAATTATTGGGTGGGAGTGAAAAACTCAAGGGAGATTAACCCGGCTGGTTAGGCCACATTAACCTCCTGAGGATAAAAAACACTCAGCGAAAGGAACTCTACTAATGAAGAAACCCTAAGGCAACTGACCTAACATGATCCATGTAGGCTTATTACAATATTAACCCACACAGGGGTGCATTAATCTCGCTTACAAAATTTGTGCTGGAGGCAAAAATTGCCCAACAAAACCAAACTGTCTTCGACATACTAGCATCTGATGATGCATTACTTCATGGCACATGGATTTGACCCCCTAGTTGAATAGGCGGTCAACATCTGGCTCCACATGGGGACGTGTGTTCGATCTTCTCACATGAGACGGAGAGCATACGAGAATCCAACATCTACAAAACAGAGTGCTCACCGACGTGAACACCAAAAATTAACATTAGGATACATCCATACATGATAAAATAAAACCAATGCTATAAACAACATTTACATAATGAAATATCTAAAGTACAACATCATAAATACAAAATGAAACTATGATATAGAAATAATTCTAAGTACATATTAACATCATGAATAAAACAATACAAAATTGAAAATACAAGGAAAAGGGTTAGAGATACGTTACAGAGGGTGTCCACATGGACACCAAGTTGATGCATGAAGAACACTTCAAGGCGGGGTCCGCTCGCTAGCATGTCTGACTTTATGTCATCCCACCGGCCGAGAAGAGTTGCTAGAAGATTGATACACTTTATGCTGGCTACTTGTTCTTTCATGTGAATCCCGACTTCTAACCTTAGGCCATTTGGGGTAGTTCCCTTTGAAAAAATTATGATGGTTTTCCATAGGTGCCAAGTGTAAAGTTTGTGAACTTAGTTTTTCTTTGAAAGGCTTGGCATACATTTTATTAGGGATGGTATACTTTACTTTATCAATACTATCCTTAACATCCCTAGTAAATTCCATTAGATTTTCATCACTTAATTTTTCTTTAATTTTCCCAATTTCCTCAAAATAAGGAGGATGTGGCCCAAGAATTCCATCTGACTTGTTCTGACCTCTAACTGATTCCTCTAATGTAGGTTGAGTTGGTGACAAATTTTCAACTGACACATCTAATTCTGACTTCAACTCTGAAGGAGGCAAACCATCATCCGTCTCATCCAAATCTTCCTCAAAAAAAATCCCATCAAAAGAATCCATGGGGTGCCAAACATTACAAATGCTTGGGGACCTATCATTTAATTTCAGCTTTATAGGAGTGGACTCTATCTCATAACACCCCATTTCCACTTCCCGAAAAATGATCTCATTTTCCTTTTTCCTAGAATCTTCCACATGATATTTTCTTTCCAACTCTCTATTCAATCTAAACTCTAAACCATTTGGAGTTGGAATGGTGGCATAAGTTAAGTCCATCTGTATATTACCACCTAAATCTGCAGTTGTTTTCCTATTTAGCAACATACCCCAAGTATCCGGCACATCAATTACAACAATGTCCATCTCAATCATGATATCTGGGAACGCAGCTAAGTATACTTGTAATCCCTTAATCAAACCATGCACCGCTATGGTTCTGCTANCGGGACCTAAGTTTTACATTAATTACCCAGAATTAATTAATTAATTAATCAATTAATTAATTCGAAACCTTAAAAAAAACCTAGCTATACTTGACGGAATTCCGCGAAATTTCGCATGCTGTCTTACATGGTCATTTACAACATTCCTAAACACTAGCTACCTAGTAATAACTTCATTAGAATGCCTTTCGCCACTTTGGAGGAATTATTGGGTGGGAGTGAAAAACTCAAGGGAGATTAACCCGGCTGGTTAGGCTACATTAACCTCCTGAGGATAAAAAACACTCAGCGAAAGGAACTCTCCTAATGAAGAAACCCTAAGGCAACTGACCTAACATGATCCATGTAGACTTATTACAATATTAACCCACGCAGGGGTGTGGTAATCCCGCTTACAAAATTTGTGCTGGAGGCAAAAATTGCCCAGTAGAACCAAACTGTCTTCGACATACTAGCATCTGATGATGCATTACTTCATGGCACATGGAGTTCACCCCCTAGTTGAATAGGCGGTCAACATCTGGCTCCACATGGGGACGTGTGTTCAATATTCTCACAGGAAACGGAGAGCATACGAGAATCCAGCATCTACAAAACAGAGTGCTCACCGACGTGAACACCAGAAATTAACATTAGGATACATTCATACATGATAAAATAAAATCAGTGCTATAAACAATCATTTACATAATGAAATATCTAAAGTACAACATCATAACTACAAAATGAAACTATGATACAGAAATAATTCTAAGTACATATTATCATCATGAATAAAATAATACAAAATTGAAAATACAAGGAAAAGGGTTAGAGATACGTTACAAAGGGTGTCCACATGGACACCAAGTTGCTGCATGAAGAACACTTCAAGGCAGGGTCCGCTCGCTAGCATGTCTGACTTTATGTCGTCCCACTGGCTGAGAAGAGTTGCTAGAAGACCGATACACTTTATGCTGGCTACTTGTTCTTTCATGTGAATCTCAACTTCTAACCTTAGGCCATTTGGGGCAGTTCCCTTTGAAAAAATTATGATGGTTTTCCGTAGGTGCCAAGTGTAAAGTTTGTGAACTTAGTTTTTCTTTGAAAGGCTTGGCATACCTTTTATTAGGGATGGTATACTTTACTTTATCAATACTATCATTAACATCCCTAGTAAATTCCATCAGATTTTCATCACTTAATTTTTCTTTAATTTTCCCAATTTCCTCAAAATAAGGAGGATGTGGCCCAAGAATTCCATCTGACTTGTTCTGACCTCTAACTGATTCCTCTGATGTAGGTTGAGTTGGTGACAAATTTTCAACTGACACATCTAATTCTGACTTCAACTCTGAAGGAGGCAAACCATCATCTGTCTCATCCAAATCTTCCTCAAGAAAAATCCCATCAAAAGAATCCATGGGGTCCCAAACATTACAAATGCTTGGGGACCTATCATTTNAACATGATCCATGTAGACTTATTACAATATTAACCCACGCAGGGGTGCGGTAATCCCGCTTACAAAATTTGTGTTGGAGGCAAAAATTGCCTAGTAGAACCAAATTGTCTTCGACATACTAGCATCTGAAGATGCATTACTTCATGGCACATGGAGTTCACCCCCTAGTTGAATAGGCGGTCAACATCTGGCTCCACATGGGGACGTGTGTTCGATCTTCTCACATGAGACGGAGAGCATACGAGAATCCAACATCTACAAAACAGAGTGGTCACCGACGTGAACACCAGAAATTAACATTAGGATACATCCGTACATGATAAAATAAAATCAATGCTATAAACAACATTTACATAATGAAATATCTAAAGTACAACATCATGACTACAAAATGAAACTATGATACACAAATAATTCTAAGTACATATTAACATCATGAATAAAACAATACAAAATTGAAAATACAAGGAAAAGGGTTAGAGATACGTTATAGAGGGTGTCCCAATGGACACCAAATTGCTGCATGAAGAACACTTCAAGGCGGGGTCCGCTCGCTAGCATGTCTGACTTTATGTCGTCCCACTGGCTCATAAGAGTTGCTAGAAGACTGATACATTTTATGCCGGTTGCTTGTTTTTTCATGTGAATCCCGACTTCTAACCTTAAGCCATTTGGGGCAGTTCCCCTTAAAAAAATTCTGATGGTTTTCCATAGGTGCAAAGTGTAAAGTTTGTGAACTTAGTTTTTCTTTGAAAGGATTGGCATACCTTTTATTAGGGATGGTATACTTTACTTTATCAATACTAACCTTAACATCCCTAGTAAATTCCATCATATTTTCATCACTTAATTTTTCTTTAATTTTTCCAATTTCCTCAAAATAAGGAGGATGTGGCCCAAGAATCCCATCTGACTTGTTCTGACCTCTAACTGATTCCTCTGATGCAGGTTGAGCTGGTGACAAATTTTCAACTGACACATCTAATTCTGACTTCAACTCTGAAGGAGGTGTTGGCCGCCCATTTGACAACGGTGGTCAACTCATGTGACATGAAGTATTCATCTATGCATATTTTATGAAGACAGTTATTGGTTCTACTTGGGTATCTGATACCCCAGCATCATTTTTTGTAAACGGAATTTCCGCACCCCTGCGTGGGTTAATAATGTAATAAGTTTGCATGGATCATAGTTAGGTCAGGTACCTTGGGTGATCCATTAAGGGAGTTCCTTTCATCGGGGGTTTTTTATCCTCAGGTTGTCAACCAGACAAGCTCCTGGCTGACTTCCCTTGAGTTTTTCCCTCCATTGACTTCCTCCAAAGTGGTGGAAGGCGCTCTGATGGTGTCATTCCTTGGTAACCTTTTAGGAATATTGTAAATGACCATGCCAGACAGTGTAGAAAGTTTCGCGGAATTTCGTCGAGTCTAGATAGGTTTTTTTTAATTAATTAAATTTTTAAAAATTT
>JZKD02S1674988.1:611834-628450 GCA_000966675.3 Picea glauca
CAGGATAAATGTTGTGTCTATTGTGGATGTGTATTTCTCAGTGATCTTGTGCTTATTATGCTCTTATCTTTATGAAATGCAAAGAACTATAATAATAGCATAAACATTAACATTCCCCACACATCCGGGACATCAAACACTATAATATCTATGTGGACTGTCTTCTCGGGGTATTCCTTTAAGTGCACTTCAACATTTTCAACCACCCCATGCGTGGGTATGGCTTTAGACTCGAAACCACACACATTCCTATAAGGCCTAGTGACCTTCAAACCCATTTGTTGTGTGACTTTAAGGGACACCATATTAGCACCATCACCTATGTCTAGCATGCAATTGTTAAGATATTGTTGTTTATTGTTAAAGTCATGAAGAAGGGGGGGAGTTTCACCATACTGGACCCTGAAATGATCAACTTGCAACATAATAGGGGGGTCCATAGGTTCAGCTGATCCTGAAAATAAAGTATCAAAGCGTTCTTTAATGGATGGGATCTTGATTGCTTCTCTTAAGGGAACATTCACGTTCATCTTTGATAAAGCCCCTTCAAAGTCAAAATTAAGGTCAACCTTACTAGTCTTGGATGTTTTAGGAAGAAGAACCTCAAGAGGCGGGGGTTTCGGCTAATAAACATTAGGTTGTTTTAGATTCTTCCTTCCGTAAACCTGAACTTCTTGTTTCTTTAACTTTTCTCGTGATTCCTGGTCCAAGTTGTTTATTATTTTCATCCTTGTTTCTCTTGCTGCTTCCTTCAAGGCTGGTTGATGCTCTATATCTGTGATGTTTATCTGAGGAAAATTCATGAAGCAGTCCAAATTGTTGACTTGTTGTTGGCTAGCGTTATAAGGACATTCATGCTCCCAATGTGCTTCACTGCACTCTAGGCACCAAGGGTTGTCATCCACAACATTCGTAGGGGCCAAGGTATTTGGGACTTCATTTTCATTCTTTGGTTTGTAAAATTGATTCCCTTTCTGGAACTACCCTTTGAATGGAAGCCTAGGTGCTTGGATATGGGATTTTTCAAGTCTGACAATTCGGTTCATCATCTCTTCTTGATTTTTTATGATGCCATCCATGGAGGCTTGTAATTTGTTGATACTGGTGTAGAGGTCTGAAGCAGGTTCAACATTGTGTACTATTTTCTGCTTGGTATCTATTCTTCCCCTAGGGTTAGCAAAGGGCTCAATCTTAGATGAAAGGAGGTTCCCTTCTATCTTGGTGGTGAGATCTTGGGATTCTTGAATAGACTAGGGGTTTTTATCTCTAAGAAGATACCCTAGTTGGCCATTGAAAGATCTGGTATAAATATAAACAAGGTAATCATCTTTCAGGTGATGGCTTGCGGGAATTATTTGGAGCAATGTCTCGAATCTTGTGTGAAATTCCCGAATGGACTCATTTTCATACTTGGCAAGGCTATTTAGTCGAGTGAGCAGCATGTTAGGGTCTTCTTTGATAGTCCATCTTTTGAGAAAGGCCTCTTCAAGTCTATCCATGGTCTTGATGCTTCCATTAGGAAGACTGAGATACCAACGTCTTGAGGCATCATAAAGAGTAGCAGAGAATAACTTCATGACCAAGTCTTCAACATCATCACTGATGGGGTGAAGCTGAAAGAATGCCCAAAAGTTACTCATATGCTCTTCGGTACTGGTAGCATCAGTACCGGTAAATTTAGGCAACCACTTCTTGTACTTGGGTGGCATTTGCCTAGGGTAGCCTGGTATGGCTGACATGTCTAAAGGCTTGAAAAGGGTAGATGACCATTGTCTTTGATTGTTAACTGGGTTCATAGTACCGGTCTGAGAGCTACACATGTTTGCTAAAGGAAGTCTCTTGCTAAAAAGTGACTTGACAACGGGTGAATTCAAGGGAGGCTTCCTTTTGAAGGACAAAGGAGGGTTATTGAATCTCCTTTTGGTTTGTGGACTTGCTAGATAGTTTTCCTGAAACTACCAAAGAAAAGGGGAATAAAATCCTAGTGGAGTCACCATGTAAGCTTGTAAGAGAAAGGTCTTTGAAGCAAGGCTTACCAAAAGATTTTTCATTGAGGAAGATTGACTCAGTGTTCCTTGGAAACGACGCCAAAATGTTATCGCACAGTTTGTAGCTAGGTTCAAAGGCTAAAGGATAAAGGCCAAACTGGCGTAACAGGAACCTTCCCCACCCAATGTCACCTCAATGGGGAGGTTATTTCTATTTAGGGAGGTTAACCCAGGGGAGACGTTCCCGGTAACCTGGGGTTTGAAGAGGTTAAAGTATGAAAGTCAAGGAAAAGTTCCTCCTCACAGGTTACCACCAAAGTCAGAAAGTCTGGCTAATCAACCAATAAATGAAGTGTATGCCCAAATGAAAACACCTGCCTGGAACAAGACATTAGCAATACAATATATATATGCAGGCTATACCTCAAAGGGTTAGTACTTCATGTGACTATTCGACAATTATATATAAGCAATGAAACAACATATATTAATGAATTCAACGTTTTGTCAATATAGCAATGTAAGAATATCAATTCACCAATAACTATTGAGATGATGCAGAAAACAACATATCCTATCAACCATTTACTCAATAAATGCCTTTTACCATCATCTAATTGCTTATTTTCAACATTTGTTGCGTCAAGATAATATAACCAACTGTGACGTCAGCCTTAA
Source organism: Picea glauca (assembly GCA_000966675.3). Classification (NCBI taxonomy): domain Eukaryota; kingdom Viridiplantae; phylum Streptophyta; class Pinopsida; order Pinales; family Pinaceae; genus Picea; species Picea glauca. The sequence goes on from JZKD02S1674988.1 coordinate 614,501, forward strand.
TTAGGGTTAGTTTGGTTAGTTAGGGTTTCAAAATTTAATGTTTTGAGAGTTGTTTTGGACACTTAAACTTCAACGTTGTGTGTCTAAGATCAGTGCCTAAGGGTATATGGAGTTATTCAAGGAGAGGACGCAAAGTTGAAGGAGCAATAGGCTAAAGACAAGAGGGAAGGGTTCTAGAGTGTTGCAATGGCAGGGCCCTAGAATCAAAACCCTAGGGGATAGAGGCTCACTACGGTGTTTCTTAAGAAAGGCCTCGTGCTCTTTCCTCCTTATTTAGGTCAAACTTGGCAAAAAGGCTAGCAAAGGAAAGATTTAAAACAAGATGATTCAATGAGGGAGAGTGTTACAATGGTAAGGCTCTATCACTAAAAACCTAGAAGATGGACGACCCTAGGTGTAGATAACCTAGGCCTAGGACGTCACCCTCCTTTTAACCTTTAAAAATCAAAGCTAGCTTAAGGGAGAAAGTAAGAAGAGTGTAGCAAAGGCTAGGCTCTTTCTTCCTTCCTCAATGGCTGAAAATTTCTCTCTAAGGGGACATATGACAAGGACCTACTTGTGTGCTTGTCACCTAGGGTTTTAAAATCAACAAATTTATAAATAAATGCAAGAATACTAACCTACAACCATTCAATCAAGAAGTTTTGCAGGAAAAAAAAACTTACATATCATGAAGAAAAGCATGTGCAAACCCTAGTTGTAAACCTTCCTCAAGAGAAATGCCAAAATATGCCAAGAAAAGCCTTCCATCAACAAATGCGCAAGGACAACTGTCCTTGCCTGTCTAGTCTTTGTATCTTCGAAGACATAAGACTGAATGCTCTGCTTTCCTGTGCAGTTATATCTCAAATCTGTAAATTCTTACCTTTGGCATGTTTTGTGCATGTGATTCAACAAATTAATATAAGAATACTCTGAAGTAAAGTTTGAAGGTTGAGCCATGTACCTGAAAATTGAAGAGATTTTGTATTAAATTGGAAACTTATCAAATGATTGAGTTCAAATAGGTCCATATACATCATTTTTCTCTCTGACTAAAAATGGTTAAGTTTGAGATTAAATCTGTATATCTTAAGTTGTTTAACAATTTGTTTGAATTTTTTAGCTTGCTCAAAAGAAGATCCCTTGAAAGAGTTTTCCCTTTTTCTCTATTGACTTAGGAATCTTTGAAGGTTTCGAAGCATTGACCTAGAATAATCAAAACAAGTGGACAGACCTTGATTATAAAATTTTACATAGATCACCAACCCTGATATATCAAGTATCACTGATTGCCCCCGCTTCTTAATTCTGAGCTAAATATAAGACAGATGGTGAAAGGAAATTCATAACTGATTGCCCCCATCTAGTCCTACAGACGATGAAAGGAAATTCATTTAAATGATTGCCCTCGTCTGAAAATATAAAATAGACAACTTCACCGGGGTACTGAACAGGCCTGCTAGCAGTGAAGCAATGTCTAAAAATTAAAATAGCATTCGAAGCGGTGAAAGGAAATTCAGTAAAAAGGGACAGATAACTTCACCGGGGTACTGAACAGGCCTGCTGGCAGTGAAGCAATGTCTGAGGTATCTGTAAGAGTGTCTCACTTATCTATAATCTATTCTAGTATCATTGTTTCGAAAACTGGATATTCGTCTTAAGTCAAATGGAGCTTCCCAGTTTTAAAATGGATGAATTCTGTTTCGATTGATGCAAGCTGGAATGTTCAATAAGATGTTGAGCCTCTAAACGATTGTTTTAAAACATCTCAATACTGACTCAAGTTTGGAACGAGGAGGAAATTTTTTAAGAAGACCATAACTGAATTTCAACAAATGATATATTTTGAAATTTTTTTCAGAGGTTGTTCACGTAATTTTTTCTTATTATTTGAATAGTTTACCAGCGATAAACTTCTGACCCCATTACCCAATGAAGGCACTGAGTCTGCAGGTTCTCCTTGTCCCGTAGGGAGACGAGGTCCCCAGTTGGAGCCTATGTTAAAACATAACTTGATTTTTTACCTTAAGGATAAAAATTTTGGTATCTTTGAGTCTTTGCATTATATAAAATTTAAAAAAAAACAAAACTTTTCATCTCCGATGAATTCGAAATGCCTTTGTGATTCATTTTCGGAAAAAGAATGGTTAAAATTTAAACTAACGTATGTTCCAAACACTCTTCCGAATAATATTTTAAATAAACAATAATGATAAAACTTAAAGAAGTGTTAAATTCATATCGGGATATCGGGATTCGCAGTTTTGAAATAACAATTTTCAATACAAATCAAATAGCGAAACCCCGGTCCCCAATTTCCCGATACATTAATCCTTGATTAATCCATCATTTACTTAATTCACATTTAAAAAAGGGTTCTAAAACTTTAAATTAATCTTATCGGGAAATCGCGATTCGCGAGTTTGTGAGAACAAAGAAAATTGTTATCGCATTCCCCGATTTCTCGATCCCCGATTTCATTTTATTCTTAAAAGAGGTTTGAAATTAATTTAATTATTTTTAAACATAATTAAGAGCAACTAATCATATCGGGAAATCGCAATTCGCGATTTTGCGAACAACAATTTTCATATCATTGAATTTTCCCGATTCCCCGATCCCCGATTTCCCGATTTCCGATTTCTTGGTTAACGAAATCCCGAAAATCTAATATGGATTAATTAAGATAATAACAGGATTTCAACTAAATAATACATCGCGATTTCAGCGATCGGGGTTTTTCGGTGACTTATTTCCTTGACATCAAAAGTTCCGAAACCCCGATGAAAGAGTTTTCATTTCAAATCAAAATTAACGTTAATTAATCACTCTTTGAAATAAAGTTTAAGGTTTTAAACTTTTAATAAATGACCATTAATGCGAAATTATTCAATTTGGTAAGTTTCTATCATATTTGAAAACACCGGAAGAACTCAAGTAGAAACATTAAATGCATATTATCGAGAATATCTTTTGCATTTATTTCATAACAGATGAACAAATCTCAAGGATTTTACGATATATTCGAAATAATTTTTGAAATGTTTACATTATTTCGAAGTTGAATTCTGCTCTGCTACAGGTATTCCAGTAAACATAGAGTTTTTCCTCTTCTTTTGGGCTACTCCGCCATTTGCAGTTCTTTTCGCTTTGGAATCTTGCTGCTGAGGTACTGAATACAGAGCTGGTGAATATACAGTCATGGCGCCCAAAAAGGCTTCAAAGAAAACCGAAGAACAACCGGAAGGCGATATCATTTCAGACACTACTGCAGCTGGAGTAGTACACAATGTTAAATCATGGGATGCAATTGCAAAGAAAATGGAAGACGAGCTTTCATATTCGGATGATGGTGGGGAAAATCATCTCCGAGATATCGCCGAGACTGGTCTCCATAAAGTTGTTGCACGCCCGAGACTGGTTTCATATACAGATATGATTGCCTGGGCACTGGATAAGGTGGACGTTCCGACAAGGAGTATCCTAAACGAGCAAGGAGCTGTTATCGGCTCATTTAGGCCCGAACATATACAAGTAATGTATAAGCTATCTCCAAATTACAGACATACTTTTAATAAAAAGTTTATAGCTTCTTTTCAACAAAAAGAATGTGTAGAAGGTGGCCAAACATACCCTGATATGATTAAAGGATGGGCAAGAGATGAGAACAAGTTTAGAGCTAATGAACATGGGATTTACGCCACAACTTCCCTAAATGAGTACATGGTGTATTTAGGAATGATGTTATGTAGACTCTTTTGAAGAAAAGACCCTTTTCATTTCAATGCAAACTGGACACCATTCTTAGAAGAAGTCTCAGAAGGGCGTAGTTTCAATTGGCATAAAATATTATCAGATAACATTGCCTTAGAAGTTATAAACTACAAAATAGCTAGGGCAAAGGGACAACCAATGGCCTTTTATATGTCAGCTTATATAATGGATGTTATTTTCTTTAGGACTCCATTCCCATTAATGAATTGGAGTTGGAATGACTCTTGTACATAACCTTTCCATAAGTACCATTTAGCTATGTGGGAAGAAAATGCCAAAGATAATTTTTATGAGGTATGTCATTATGTCATTATTCCTCTACACATAATGTTCTTCGGATGCGAACCTCCTCGCATTTCCAATACCATAATAGAAAACCTCAAAACAGTAGCTGATTGGTTCATTGAAGAAAATTTCTCATACGTTAGGGTTTATGGATGTTCTATTCCACCACATGCACTTCCAAAGATACTCCCAGATAGGTTAATTTGCAGAGAAGTGGCTCATCAGTTGGTAAATGGTGGTATTGGACTAGAACTAAAAGCTCAGCAGAAGAAGTCATGGCCGTCTTTTCCCGTTTATCTWGGGAAATTTKCTTTATTAAACTTTGGTCATTCTAAGTCAGAAGCGGAATCATTGAGTGAAGTAAAATTAGTGGATATAGAACACAGGAAACATGATCCATATCAAATTATCAATCGACATGTTACACAATGTGGATTAAAGGCATATGAACATGAAGATTCATTTTATGATGATATTTTCATAAATACTAAGTCATATGAGGAAGTTCAGAGCAGAGTGCAAACCTTGTCACCTGATGCACAGGTGGGGTTTGCATCCTTCCAAAGAAATAGAAGACAGTGTTTACTGAAGATTTTGCAGGGCGAAGTGTCAACATCAGAGCAGGTGCCAGAAACTATTCCTCCCGGTTTTGAAACCATTGCTCAATATGATGCAAGCGACAAAGGTAAATTGAAAGATTCTGAGATTCCTCCTCAGAATACAGAAAGTTCCCAGACCAGGGAAACACAAACAGAAAAAGGGAAAGGAGCAGAGACAAATCCAATAAACCTTGATGATATGCCAGAGATAGTTGGGGGAACAACTTCAAAGGAACTTGGGAGCCCCATTACAACATTAACCCCACTGCAAGCTACTTTTGGGAACCCTCACGAAGGAATTCTGTACATGAGTGATTTAGAACCAATTAGGAGAGATGAAATACCTTCCTCGGATTATTTTTTCAGCAAAAAACGGAGAGCTGTGCTGAAACAGGAATTGCATCCTATAGGAGAAAGAACAGTTAAAAAACACAAAATTATTATTGATGGGAAAAAGCTAAAAGAAAGTGAATTTGCTACAGAGTTAGCAGGGACTATGGGGGCCATAGCATCGGCCCATATGTACTCTGTAGGAAATTTAATCACTATGATTGAGCAGAAAGATCAGGAAATTACACAGCTACAGGATAGGTTGAAAGAAAATGAAAAAATAATCGGTTGGGGAATACAAAAAGGTCTTGAGAAAGCCAGACTGAAAGATATCCAAGAAATTCAAAAGCTAAATGAAAATCTGGATGAGGCAAAGAATATGATACAGGTAACTCAGGACCAAGTACAGTAGCTGGGAAATGAAAATAAATCTCTGCAAAATAAAATCATTTCCATTGCCAATCAAGTGATTGGAATAGATCAGTTCAAGAATAAAGCATCAGAGATATATGCTAATATTAAGGAAGAACAACAAAAGGTATTTGGCAATCTGGAAATCATCCAGAGTTATTTTCAAGAATCTAAGAGATCTATGGACAAAGCAATGCAAAAAGAAAGGGAAGCTAAAGTGGTAAGAAATTCTTTCCAAAAGATAATCACTGCTTTACAGAAGGAAGAAACCGGAAAATCAGAGAAGTTGGCCATTTCAGAGCAATTGAAAGGAGATGCAATGATAAAAGTTTGGGAAACAAACTTGGAAGGTTATAAAAGGATTACAAAAAATGTCAATGAAGATTGCCAAAAAAAATTTGATTTCATTGAAAAAGAGTCAACACATATCGGGACAGATGGCTTATCTGATTCATTAGGAGAAATTGATATTAACATGTATCAACTAAAGGCAATAGAAGAACTTGAAGAGAAGAAAGCTGAAATCTCTAATATCACAATGGTTAATATGGCAGAAATCGAGAAGCTAATGATAGCTTCCAGTTCAAAATTGGAAAAAGTTAAGTCTACAGAGAGAACAATTACAAATCAGTTGCCAGAACTACAAAGAAATTTCTTCTCATTTGAAGAAAACGAGATACCTGAGGCTGCTAAGGCCTTAATGAACTTTTTAGAGAAACATGTTCAAGCAGCTGAGACAGATGAAGAAGGTTCTTTGATTCATAATTAAAACTTTGTGCATATTTCTATTTTTAGTATGTTGTAATAAATTATAAATGGTTGACAATAGTTTATACAACCAAAAGATTAGGAAGTTGGTTAGTTACCAACGGAAGTTTTGAACAGAAATGTATAAATATAATTTCGAAAGGCTGAAACAAGGCTTCAGAATTTTTGGGAGAAGGCCGATTATTGTACTACCAGTTTTAAAGTTTATCARATTTAAATTCGCAACAAGATTBTGGATCCTRCAATTCRTGACTATGTTCTTTCCYTTGTCTAATTTCATHTRTTAAATATTCYTCTTAATGTATGTTTCTAGCAAATAAATCARTTGGAARTTATAGGCAATTGTTGTTTATGKTGTSTGATTGGTTTGGATGTTGAATGYRYTACAGTTTTTYCTCTGAGATTGCTTYAGTGATCTTAAGACCWGTAACCTTCTGTTCCTTAATATTTTMTTTTGTTAGAAATCCTCTGTCTCATTCATTATTGTTAACGGAAATATAAGATTCTTTCCARATTAAAGCCTTATATTTCTTTCTGTTGTGTTTCAATGTTTACAAATTCAAAATTGTCACAAACCAGGAAACGACCTTAATTGTGTCTTTACTTTTCTGTTTTAGGTTTTAAAGTTGTTTTTTTAACATCTTCTCCGAAAGTCTGAAGTAACAAATCATTTAAAATCCTCCTTTATAAACACATAAAATCCTATTACCTATGATAGTCCCTAACAGTAGACAACCAAACATAGAACCTGGTCTACAAGATCAAACTAGCATTGCATTAAACCTATTTAACACCATCTTACAAACTGCAAAAAATAGAACTGAGTTAGAAAGATCGTGGGCTGCAATCGAATGTGACATAACCATCCAGGAACAACAGGAAGCAAGACAGAGACAGTTGAGAAACTGAATCTGATCTAGTTTTCTTTGTTTCTTTGTTTTAAAAGTATTATCATTTTTGGATGCCTAGACGGTGTGTTTTATAGCCTTAAAACACAAACTCTAGAACAACATGTCGTATCATCTAACAAAACCGACATAGAGGATACCCTTCCTCCTAGGGAGGCTTCTCTCATCTTTGACATCCCACTAGTCGCAAAGCTCCCCCCTCACGAGCCTCTTGCGAACTCGTCGATCCCACCAGTCCACGATTTCACCTCTCCCCAAGGCCATATCCCAGTTTGGGAGACAGTTCCCCAAGCCATTACTCAAATCCCCTTCTTTTACCCTCCTCTAGGTGTACAATATTTCCAGGTAGTCGCAACTCTTACCCTCCCTAGTATGGTGTTAGCAATTCCAGTTTGGTATTTACATCCACCCGAGATGGTCCCTCGACCATCCCTTCCCCCCCAAATGAAAGGAATCCCAATGACGATTCCCATACTCACTCCCACCATACCCTCTACACCCCCACTCACTACCCTCTCTGCCACAGCTGGGGGCATGTGAAAGAATAAAGAGCCCACAACTTCACTCCCCCCATGCATCCAACCTCCTTGTGCGCTATGTGAGAAATATGGACACCAAACCAACAACTGCCCATCTCTACTAGAGTTACGAATTTTGATTCCACTCAATCAAACTCCCTCAACACTCGCCACTATAGCAAGTACTGCCACTACCACCCCTCATTCAAGTAGTAAAGTGTTGCGAACCAAATTCACTTGTGCTATATGTTCAGAATATGGCCGTTATACCCACCATTGCCCAGCACTGCCACACTTTCGACAGACATTAGCCGCAGTATGCCAAAGCTTCCAGAGAGAACCCAGTCCAACTACGTCATCCCTACCAAAAATCACTGACATACATTATGTCACAACTTTAGTCAATGAATGTATGAAATGCCCTTGCTCTCTATGTGAATCCTTAGATCATTTTACATACCAGTGTCCTATGATCATTGAATACGGTCAACACCAATTGACCCTGCTTCAAATACCCACATAATTGATGGTTGACCTTACCTCATCACTAGAGATTCTTCATCTCATTTCTCCTGAACCTGAGGCCCTCCCAATACCTCTGTGGTTCTTGGATGACTAGGATTCACCCCCAAATCCCCCCAATTCTCCCTCTCATTTCCCTACAGAAATTTTACATCCCCCTACCATGGGTACTCATTAGTACTTTGATATTTGGTTCATGTTGAGTGAACCATCGCAATTTCCTTGTGTCATTCCCCCTGCTTATTCATCACTAGGGGGCAGCCGCATGACAACAGTCACCGATATCACTCTTCATGACCCCTTGTATTCTCGCCAATTCCACTGTGATGAGGAAATACTAGAAGAGTTAAACAACCCTAACTACCCATGGGATGCACTACACCACCAAGCGCTCTTCTTTCCACATGAAGCCTCCACGCCTCCTAACCAACACCCCATATACGTGGTCGAAACCAAGGATTTTATCCCATCAGGGCATATCGAATGGTTCAACAACCCCATTCCTGCCATGGATTCTTTTGAAAAAGGAAACATGGCCAACATTTCCCCGACCATCAAAATCGACATTTCCATAAAAAATGGCGTCGTCAAGGAAATCACCATTGGAGCCGCTTGTACTCCTCAATAAATCACCGCCTATAAAACCCTCTTCTAGGAATATCGGAATTTTTTTTCCTGGTCATACACAAAAATTCCTGGCCTCGATCCCTCTATCGTCGAACATCGCATCGACACCTGGCCCGACATTACACCAGTTCGTCAAAAACAACGACCACTTCACCCATCCAAAGCAGTGGCCATCAAAGCTGAGATTGACAAATTACACGCGGCTGGGTTCATATACCCCATCACCTATACATCATAGGTTTCCAACCCTGTACTCGTTAATAAAAAATAGGGCACTATCCGTGTTTGCACAGACTTTCACGATCTCAATCACGCATGTCCCAAAGACAACTTTCCAATGCCCTTCATCGATCAAATTATCGATGACTGCGTAAGCCACGAGGCTCTATCCTTCATGGATGGTTTCTCTGTTTATAATCAAATCCAAATCCACCTCGTCAATCAATACAAAACCACATTCACTACTCCTTGGCATACTTTTGCATATCGTGTCATGCCGTGTGGCCTAAAGAATGTTGGTGCAACTTTCCAATGGGCTATGACATACATTTTTGATGATCTGGCTCATATCATGCTCTCATACTTGGATGACCTCATAGCTTGATCCAAGAAACGTACCCAACATCTTGATGATTTACGGATCATCTTCCAGTAGTGCCGTCAGTACCACATCCACTTGAATCCCCTCAAGTGCGTATTCCATGTCACCGCGGGGCGCCTCCTCAGATTCATCGTTTCCCAAAGAGGTATTATCGTGGACCCCCTCAAAGTCCAAGCTATCACTGAAATTCTACCTCCCTGAAATTTACGTCAACTCCAGAGCCTACAAGGAAAGGCTAGCTTTTTATGGCGATTTGTCCCAGACTATGCCACTCGCACACATGGTTTCCTTCGCTTACTATGTCATGACATCCCATTTTACTGGGATGAACATGCCCAACAATCATTTGACGATCTTAAAATCTTGCTCTCCAATGCCCCTTTAATTAGTGCACCTGAATACAATCGCGACTATATCCTCTACATATCAGCATTAGCTATTTCAGTGGCAGGAGTATAAACACGAAGAGAAAACAGTGCCCCCATCAATACCGAATTTCCCGACGAACACCTCTTTTACATCACTTCGGATGATCCTTGGTACGACGACCTCCTTGTCTACCTCCAAACTCAAAATTTTGGTAACCACCTTTCACAAGATGATCGTCATTGTATTCGCCACCAGGCCCCCCACTACCTCCTCATCAGAGACATCTTATACCGGCAAGGGGTCGACACCATTCTTCGTCGATGCCTGACCATTGATGAGGCCGATAGAGTCTTGAATGACTACCATAGTGACACATGTGGGGGCCATCTTTCAGGAATATCTACTGCTCAGAAGATCAACCGAGCAGGTTACTTTTTGCCTACCTTGTTTCACGATTGCATTCATGCCATAAAACGATGCGAGAAGTGTCAACTTTATGCTAACAAAGCCTGAGCACCATCTACTCTTCTTGATCCAGTCATCACTACCGGCCCTTTTTGTAAATGGGGCATCGACTTCATGACTTGTAATCCCCCCTCCAACAATGGACACAAATACATTGTTGTCACAGTTGATTACTTCACAAAATGTGTGGAAGCTATGCCCACCTTCAACAATACCGCTGACATCGCAGCGTGTTTTTTCTTTAACCACGTCATATCCCGCTTTGGAGTACCACTCCAACTAGTTTCCGATCACGGGAAACACTTCAAGAATGAGATTTTTGTCGAACTCTCATCTCGGTTAGGATTCTCCCATGATTTTTCCTCACCATATTACCCTTAGTCTAACGGACAGGTCGAAGCAATCAACAAGGTCCTCAAGACCATGTTACAGCGCACAGTTAACAACCATAAGACCAATTGGCATCATATGTTATTTTCTGTGCTATGGGCTTACCGTACAACTGTGAAAACAACCACTGGTTTCACACCATTTCATCTAGTCCATGGGGTTGAGGCCACTCTGCCCATCGAGTGCGAAATTCCCACCTTATGCACTACAATCGAGATATTACCCAACACTGCTCCAATGGAGAAACACTTACTAAACTTAGAGTCCCTAGATGAATATCGTCGATCTTTATTACAGAACAATGAGGCAGCTAAAAAATGATCAAAGGCCACCTTTGATTGACATGTCAACCTTCGCTCATTTCACAAAGGCAACCTCGTCCTTGCTTACGATATCGCTCACGATACCTTTGGTCATGGAAAATTTGAGTCACTCTGGCATGGCCCCTACATTATCCAACATTTCCCCACCAAAGGCGCATACATCCTAGCCTCTCCCGAAGGCCTCTCTCTCAAAGAACTTGTCAATGGGTTATACTTAAAGAAATTTTATGCCTAAACATAGCACTTCTACTTTAGGTTATTTCTTTTATAGTGTTTTTAATATTTTTTGTTCACCCCGCATGTCTAAACTATCATTTGTGCTATTGACAAATGCTTCCTCCACTGGCTAACCACATCGGTTGCGTCGACGGTGCCAGCCATTGGACACAAAATCTCGCTTCGACCGCCTAGGCTCTCTACACCCCCTCACATGAAATGCTCCATTCAAGCAGCATATGTTTGGGTTCAATGACCAACAACCAAGCTGAATACACTGCCATCATCGGCCTCCTGACCGATGCCCAACATCATCGTATTCGTCACCTTAGCATATTGCTCGACTCTCAACTAGTCATTCTCCAGCTCAACAATGTGTACCACGTACACAATCCTTGCCTCTTTCAAAGATACCTGCAGGTTAGACTTTTATCTCAACATTTTGATTCCATTACATTTACACATATTCCAAGACAATTGAATCAAATTACAGATAACTTAGCTAATATTGTGTTAGATTGGCATATATCACATCAAGATACCTCTACACATACATAAACATATCAAAAACCCGTCACAACATATATAGACATCATCAACACATTAACAAAACACATGTAAACACCACATAGATCTCAAAATGTATACTCATGTATATATAAGATGGTCCACAGTGCCATCCAAATGTTTACATACAAAAATACAAGTATCTGCAGGCTAGTGAAGCACCTCGGTACAAAATGGGCTCACCAGCCTATATACAAAAATACAAAAATACATAGAGCACCACTCAAGGTGCCTCTAGAGAACCACCTCCTGCCCCTCCCTCAGGCGGTGGTCCCCCACCCACTACTGGTCCCTCCTGACCAAGAGGTAACTGTCCGGTCATAGCAACACCTACTACTACTGCTCGTCATACCACGACCCGCCACAGCGGAGGAATCCCCACACACTACTCCAGGATGCCATCATCCTAGATATGTGACCACATTCCCTCAGGCACGCCCTGTATCACTGCCTCCAGGTGACAACGTATATCCTCAAAATCCACTCCAGCATCTGCCGGAGGAGCATGTGATGGCCCAACACCTGGGTCATCAAACCGACGTCTCCTCGTTGCTCTCTCAGGCTCAGCTAGTCTCACCTCAACGTCCTCATGCCGATGTCTCTCTCCTACCCGTGGCCCTCCCCGCGGCAGTCTCTCCGGCTCCTAGCGAGCTGACGCTCTCAACAACTCAACCTCGCGCCTGCGAGGTGCCACATCTACACATACAAACAACCAAATGATAGTATCAACATCTATATCATATACATATGTCATGCTATCTCAAAAAACATATATATAAAACTCACAAACATACCTCGGTGATCAAAAACCTCCCCTGGAGGTAACGCCATGTTCGGATTATCCCGGAAGTCAACACCAACATATGGGAACTACAATATCACCTGAGGTATCTTCCGCCACACCTGTGCCGCCTCAACCGTAAAGAAGTGGCCACCCTCGCCACCACCATGGAAAAGTAAAATAGTCGACCACTGCCTCGGTTGCGGCTCTCGTGCCCCAGGAGCACCCAATAAAATCCTAGGGTGCAACATCAACACCCTCTCCAAAAACCAAGCCACTAAGTTGGACCAAAAGGAAAACTCTCCTGTATCAGTGGACCAACAATGGTCCAGCTGCCCTACCATCCTGGCATGCAACGTAAGCCCCCAGGTGAAGTGCTCACTGGCCAATACCCTCTCCATCACACTCAGTTGACCACCACTGATCCGTTGAGTCGCAAGCGACCCATACACTCTCACAATCATCGCTGCTATACAACGATGCACTAGAGCATCCATCGCCCCGATGCTCACAACATATCCTGACATAAAGTTCTCCCTCGAACAGAACCTCCGACCCACTGTCACTAGCGCCACATCCCTAGGTAACACTGGCTCCACCGGTAGGGGCGTTCCCCGAAACGAGAGCCCAGTCAAAAAATATATGTCCTCAACCGCAGTGAAGGCAATCTGCTCTCCCTGTACCATGAAACAATGCAGGTCCGGACTCCACATCCGGATAAGGAATTGCAGGAGATACTCCTATGCCCATATCAATGGGCACTCAAAGAACTTCAACAACCCACAGGCTTCCAAAGTCGCATGAACCCTCGACTCCTCAATAGCCACAACATCTCTTAGCTGGGACCAATCCCGCTCTCACCAACCAACGGGAATCATGCAAAATGATCGCCTGAAGCCACATAAAATAGTCCTAGGTCAGCCACATGGACCATAACTCAAGACTACTCTGTCAAGATTATCAAAGGTAAAGAATCTCTAACTCTTGATTGCATATGTGATGATTTTAAAGGAAAAGAATCATGTGATGATGTTAGCAAGAAGGAAGATATTGAAGATACTTCAAATGAAGGTAAAGAATCTCCAAATAATATTGATTGCATTGATTTGAAATGTGATGATGTTGAATTTTTCTCAAGTGAAGAAGATGATCTAGAAACAATTTGTGTAAATTTTGATGATAGTTATCCCATGGAAAGAATATAAGAAAATCTATTAGAACTTCAAAAGGAAATTGAAGAGGGTTTATATAGATATAGAAGTGATCATTTTTATACACACTATAACTATCTTTCGGATAACACTAAAAAGTATCTTAGGAGGAGTCAAAGGTACATCTTGATGTTAAAGGAAATGCTCAAAGAGAGAAATAAGACTAAACTAGAAGAAAATGAAGAAGGAATCACAAGACTAAAGAATGAAAAAGAAAATGTGAAGGTAGATGATGAGATTAGAAAAAGTTTTGAAACTATTGTCCATCTCAAGACCCAAATTGAAGAAGCCAAAAGAATAGAG
>JZKD02S1674988.1:639698-669699 GCA_000966675.3 Picea glauca
CCTAAGAAGTAATGCATTAGACCAAGGTCTTTCATTTCAAATTCTGCGGAAAGTCTCTGTTTACATTCAACGATGAGATTTTCTTCTCCAGTTAAGAATAAGTCATCCACATACAGTAGCAATATTACTGGTTCATTATTCATAATTTTGAAGTAGAGATTTGAGTCTGCTTTACTCTTGGTAAATACCAATCTCGTCAAGAAACTGTCTATACGGCCATACCAAGCTCTGGGAGCTTACTTCAATCCGTATAAGGCTTTCTTCAATCGAAAGACATGAGACTTCCTGTCTTCAACCTCAAATCCTTGGGGTTGATCTATATACACTTCCTCTTCGATAACACCATTCAGGAAAGCTATCTTCACGTCCATCTGGTGCATCTTCCATTTCATCTTGGCAGCAAGAGCTATAATGGTTCTGATCGAAGTGTATCTGGCCACATGAGTGAATGTCTCTTCATAGTCAATGCCTTCCTTCTGGGAAAATCCACGAGCGACAAATCTTGCTTTATATTTCTCAATACTTCCATCAGTAACATGTTTTATTTTGAAGATCCATTTGTATGATACCACATCCTTACTTTTTGGTCTGGGAACTATTTCCCATACATCATTTTTTATTATGGATTGGTATTCCTCTGTCATGGCATCTGTCCATTCTTTCTTTTGAATGGCCTCTTCAAAGCATGTAGGTTCTTCATCAAGTAGATTGCATATCAAATCCATGTAACCAGAGAATGGCTTAGGTATTTTCACCTGTCTTGTGGTTCCTTCTGGAACACCATACTTCTCTCCATCTTGAATAATTTCTCTTGCCCAAGCAGGCTTTATTTTATGGGAGAAGGTCATTTGAGGAGGTTATTAAACTTCTGTTATATCATGATCTTCAGGAGTCTCCTCATCAGGGGAAGTTACAACTTCCCTTACAGGTTCTGCAGCTCTGGGAACTTCCCTCACGGATTTTGCAATCCTGGGATTTACAGGTTCCTCTTCATAAATTTCTTCAAGCTGGCATCTTCTTGATTTCTTAAGTGATGCTTATTCATCAAAGGTCACATCCCTGCTGATCTCAATATGGTAGTGACCAGGTATGTATATTTTGAAGGCCTTGGATACCTCACAGTATCCCATGAATATTCCCTTCTTTCTGGAGGGTTCTAGCTTGTTTCTTTTCTCTTTTGATATATGAATAAATACTAGACAACCAAATATTTTGAGATGGATTACCTCTGGCTTCTTTCCGGTGAACATCTCTTTCGGTGTCTTGAGCCCAAGTGTGCTATGGGATAATTGGTTCTGCACATAAGCAACTGTCATTGCTGCTTCTGCCCATAAGCACATAGGAAGATATTGATCATGGATCATAGTCTTCACAGCTTCCAGTATGGTTTTTTTCTTCCATTCAGCTACGTCGTTTTGTTGGGGAGCTTGATTCCAACATCTTTGCAGATATTCACGAACTCTTTTGAGGTATATTCTCCTCCATTATCTGACCTTAGTATCTTAATCTTCCTTACATAAATTTTCTCTTATCAAGGCTTTGAATTCCTCGATCTTGTTGAATACTTCAAATATATCTAGGTCTTTTACAAGAATAATCATTAATGAATGATACATAGTATACATACCCATTATTGGAGGATGATGGCATTGGGCCACATACATCTGAATGAATGAGTCCTAGGACTCCTTATGCCTTGCTGTCCCTGTTCGGAAACAGGTTCTTGATGTTCTTCCCTTGTGCACATCCATCACATATGCCTTTATGGTCACCTTTGAGTTCTGGTAAACCTGTGACATCTTTGCATATGTATGGTAGTGCCTTGTAGTTGATGTAAGCTAATCTTCTAGAGTTCACATGGATTCTTCAATAGAGTGGGTCATGGAAGCTTCTGAATGACCCACCTTCTTCTTTTCCACTGATGATTGCTTCATTTATGATCTCTCCTTTAGCACGTTGCCTTCTGCAACCTTCGCTATAGCTTCCTCATGTGACCTGGAGAAAGGTCAACAAAGCAACAAGCACGAATAATATCCTTATGATAATATAAAGTAATGGCACAAACAATCATCACAATAGCTCCTTTAGAGCTATCAGTTATAATTTATCTGAAGCAAAGATTAAAGGTAAGGAATACAGTACAAAATCAGGTCACCACTCTCATAGTGTTGTGACCAAGCATTCTTCCATGGCAATATGAAACTAACACATGAGGTTTCTCCTAGAGGAGGTGTTAGTCATATCAGACAAAGTATTTACCTCTATATTCTCACATGCTATCAAGTATAATACTTTCTGACGATTGCTATCTCAACTAAAGTCATCATCTTGTCATGTGTACCTTTGACTCTTGATTAATCAAACCTAGAGCCTTGACCTCAAGAGTGAGTGCTTGCTTTTCTTCCAGGTCTCCTTCACTCAAGTGATGAGTGCTTTCTTCAACCTATCTTCTGTACTAAGACAATACGCTAACTTGACAAAAGGTTAGGTTAGAGGATAAGTTCTGTGATCAACTTTCAATCCTTCTAATAATTTTATCATAGCTTCAACATGCAACACTAATAATGTAAAAATAGATGTATATCAGAATAATCACACCTTGGTTGCATCATTCTTCTGAATGTGTTGGATCTTGAGATCCTTCTAGATCTATGGAAAGAGATCCCTTCTCCTGCAAATATCTTTAGGATTTAACCATTAAACATATGTAAGTACATACCTCTAATAGAATTTGCAGGTAGTGGCTCCATCTAGTAGTAGCGGTAATCATTACGAAAAACTTCAAGGGTGATTACAACTGGTTCTACCGCTACAACTACAACTGGTGCTGCAATTGCAATTGGTTCTGAGACTACAACTGTAACTGTAGCTTAGGGTTTTAAAAGGAAACCCTAATTTTTCAAACTTTGAATTTTGAAATTTTGATCCAGGCGATAGATGCGCTGAGTTGAGGCGAGTTAGCTGGTGTAGTCGGAATTTCGAAAATCCAACTTTTACCCCTTCAAATCTGATCTACGGATTTCTGGACTGGTGCTTCTGGTTTTCTGGTACTTCTGGTACTCTGGTTTTCTAGTACTTTGTGAAACTAGGGTTTCACTTTCCAAGAGATCTAGCCACTGAAAAGGTGTGCTCTAAGTGCCAAAATGATCCTTGGGGGAGGGCGCAACTTTCTAGGTGGTTAGGGAGCTGAAAAGATTCACTTTTGCAAAACCCTAATTTTTGGGTATGGCAACAGTGACGTTTTTCCTCTTGCGAAATATGCTTCCTTCAGTTTGGCTCTGATACCATGTTAATGCTTATGCCATTATTATATTTCTTTTCATTTCAATAGATAAGAGCGACAAAATAACAAGATCACTGAGAAATACACATTCACAAGAGACACAACATTTATCCTGGGAAACCCTCTAGGGGAAGAAAACCCAACAAAAACTTCCTTATCATTAATTGCCAATACAATGTTCAAGAGATAACTCAAACCAATACAGATAGTCCTCCCCAAGAGATGCGCCACTCTTCTTCTCCTCTCTCTAACTGGTAATTGCAGTTTGCCTCATAAGATAATGAGCAAGTGAGTTGTGTGATAAAGTGAGGCGCTAGCCTCCTATATATACAAGACTGGCACGTGTGAAAGGGTTTCACTGGTAGGGCTGACCTCTCACTCTGGGTGGGTAAACCCAACTTTAATTAATTCTGGGTCTTCAATAATAACTGCTGGGGCCGACTTCTTATTCTTCTTATTACAATTGTCCGATGACCAATCCGCAAAAGGGGATTTGGTCCTAATACAATTACTGACATGATTAATCCACAATGGGGATTAATCCTATGAATAAAATAACAACAATAATAAGAATTCTCTTCGCAGTTACAATATTTCAACATATTTTGGAGTCAGTGCAATGAATGTAGAATTAATGGGAGCATGCATATTCCATTCTTTGCGGGTTTCCTCCACCACTTGCATAATTTCCTTCCTAATGAGGTCATAAAATCCTAAGAAGAATTCCATTGTCCATCCATTCAAACATGGACTTTTATTCTTTTGAAATCTGTGTAAGAATGCCTGTAACTATGCTTTTGATACCTCCTCCATTAATGACCTATTTTCTTCCTCATTCAAAAAACATGGAAAGTATTGGGACATCCTAATAATATCTGCTACGTTTTTTCAGTTATCTTCCTGAAAGAGGTTCTGGAAATGAGTCTTTCCAAGGTGATCCAATCCTTCAAAAGAGGTAATTTTTCTCCCTGAATTTTTTGTAAGACTCCAAATAGTATTGGAAAATTTCTTCCCCTTCGCGTAAGCCTAGAAAAATTTAGTATTTTCATCCCCACTTTCTAGCCAGATTGATCAACTTTTTTGGCACCATGTTTCATCCCTACCTTCCAAGAGTTTCCTCCTCTTTTCTAGAGAAATTAGAGCCTCTTTTGATCCCTGTGATATGTATCCTCCCCCATTGGAACCATAAATGTCTTGGAGTGATGATTTAGTTGTTATAAGATCCTGCTCGTCCCTTAACCTCTTGTTATATTCCCATTTCACAGCTGCCTTCTTGACTCTCTTATGGTTTGCCAAAAACTATGTCATTGCCTTCTCCCTTGATTTTGGGTTAAATGGGACCCATTCATCCTTAACTAGGGAGGTGAAGATCTCTTATTTAAGCTAGGTATGGTTGAAAGTGAAGGGAATTACTGACTCCCCCCCCCCCTAGCTACCTCTAATAAAATTGGGAAGCGATTCAAATCACCACCGGATCCTACCCACTGTTGGAATTGAAATATCTCTCCGAAACATTATCATATATTAAGAAACGGTTGATTATTTTTGAAATTATGTCTTCCCCTATTATGTTATTTTTCCATGTAGGGGTCAGTTTGATAGGTTCTATATCTATGAGGCCCTTATCCTCCAAGATGTTCCTGAATAAATCAGATAGGGGATCATATCTTTCTCTAGGACCCCAGACTTTAGTTGCACCTAGAGAAAAATTTAGATCTCCTCCCAGAATAAGGGCTTCATTTTGAAAGATTTTTTTTTTTAAAAGAGCTTCCCAGAAAGGAGGTCGATCACCATAAATCCCATAAACATTTAGGATCAAGACGATCATGCCCAAATCTTACATACATACCTTCACACCTAAACCTGACTCAAAGCTCCAAGAATTTTAGAACTTTAACAAATCTATGGTTCCACACAATGGCCAAACCTCCTAAGTGACCTCTGGAATCCACCTTAGTAAACATCCAATGAGTGAAGAGGGATTCCAGTAATTTAGAAATGAATTCCCCTCCCCCCATAATTTTCTGTAGAATAATGATATTTGAATGTCTAGACTCCACCAGTATTTCAAGGCATAATTTTTGGAAGGGCTTGCCACATCCATGCATTTGTAAGATAAGAATTTCATGGGGAAACCCCTTTTGGGGTTTTCAATGATTTAAGTTCACCCATAATTAACAATTTTTCCTAGCAACCATGTCAACCAAATCCCAGTTTTGAACAATGGAGATATGGAATTTTCTCTCCCTTCCAGAACCCCCCTTAAGTTTCATTGGATTTGTTCCTAGTCCCTTTGGCAGAGGATTCAAAACATAAGTGTCTAATATTGATTTATTCCTAAGGTGATACAAAATTAGGTCATATTTTGTATCCCTTGAAGATTCATCCTCCTCCATAACCTTCAAACTAGAGTCTAATGGAAATTCATGGGATGAGGAAAGGTGGTCTAATGAGGAGCCTAAACCAGAGACAAAAGGTTCACCCCAACCCTGAGAGGAATAAGGGATTTTTTTCAGGGAACCCAGCCAATGTTTGCCTAAAAGTGACAAGGAATGTATCATAATATTTATATATAAGGGGGAATTTGTACACTTACCTTGAAGAGAGGCTTCTCCTGGTCTCAAAGGCATAGTTGAGGAACTTCCTTGAGGTGTCATCCTAGAAACCTCAGACATATCCTGGTTGATATGAGATAATTTCTTATATTCCCTTCTGACTACACTGATTTTTTCACCGCACCCTATATCTAGTGATTTTGTTGACAACTACCTACCCTTAAAGACTACGGGGGATGAAGAGTTTATCCCCATAGAGGAAGTCGATCTCTTCTTGGACAAAAGAGAGAGAGAGCTATAGGAATGAAATTTGAAAGGTAAATGATATTCAATGGCCACATGTCAGTGATGATGAAAACTCCTGCACCTAAATGGAACCCCTTCATAATCCAATTTCTTCATATAGGATGAGTTTCCCACGGCCAGCTCCATTTCCTCTACAAGCATCCCACTGACATCAAGAAATACCAAAATTCAAACTTCTATTAGCTCACCAGAGGATTGGAAATACATATCAACATTGAGAAAGGATCTGAAAGCATTCCCAACTTCTTTGGAGCACTACCTGGACCAATACTCTGCTGGAAGGTCAGGGAGGTGAACCCAAATTGGAATGACATCCATCCACTCCTTACTCACATCAAACACATGAGTCCATTTATTAAACACAACAGAAGAAGAATTGATACTCCAAGGGATATTCAAAATCCCATACACATATTCTTGTTTCCTGAATTTGAAAGAAACCATCCTCAAGCCATTAGTTGAGTCCGTTATAGCCCTAAAATTCCCTACTCATACATACATGGCATTGGCCTTCTTACTTGCATAATTTTCCAAATCACTGTTGAAGAGCTCTATTAAAAAAAACAATTTTTAGAGAATGTACGTGCCCTGCTGCACTATTTCCCGCATACATATGCTTGTTGTATGCTAGACAACCAATGTACATACGCTTGCTGCACACTAAACAGATCGTGTATACCTCCAAAAGTTGCAAAAATTAAAAAGTTGTAAGGAATTCGATGGAATTTACAGGCTATTGGAGGTTTCCCAACCAATTCACCTGTTATAGCTCGTCTCCCAACTGAATAAACATCCTTTTTTCATATAAAAGGAGGTCTTGGGGTCTCATTCTATAACCAAGCATTAGAACAGTGAAACTATGCCCAATTTTCCTTCCCTTCCTTGCCCAAGCATTTGCAACCTTTTGTGAGTTACTGCCTCAACATTCCCACTCCAACCCCTTTTCTTCCATTCAATCCATTCCCTTCCCTTGATTTGATTAGTATATTGTGAGAAGAGGCTTATTGAAGGTGCACTCAGAGCATTGTTAAGAGGAGCCCATACCGGGTTCACAGAGTGTCGGCCTGAAAGGATTGTAAGCTTCAATATTTGATTAATGAATAAAATAATCTCTTTTCCTTGTCCCAAATGATGATGTTTTATGTATTTTCTTCGATTTCTATAGTGGGAAAACCCCCCTACGGACTACACTAGGGTTCTAAAGTGCAGGTAGAGCTAACCATCTAAAGTCTCCTACTTTTAACAACTATCCCGACAATATACCACATTCATGTATAAAGTACAAAGTATAGGGATCCGATAGTCTTACCTTAAAGTCCACGCCCGGTGTCGATCCCTTTGCGTTTGATTGTTCCTCGACTGCAAATATCCTCCCAAGGATGACCTGCATTCACCAAAAGACAAACAAGAAACTATGAACATGCATTCTATATATGAATTAGTGGGTTAGATGTCATAACAAAATGTAAATCAAACATACAGATTAAACACATCATATGGAGGGACGACAAAGTACTTCTTTATATTAATCTCACAAAGTCACTTACAAAACGAGATCGGCGAATGCTCCTCGAACCCGATCCTAGGATCCTCTTCACCAAGCTCCAACTGCTTCCATGTATCCATCTTCTCTCACACTTCTCTCTAGAGAATGGGCATAGGCTTATGAGTAAGGAAAAAGGCAAGAACTAGGGAATTCTAGCTGAAAACTCACAATCTGGCTACAAATTCTTCAGGCAAGGGGGGATTATGAAATGGGAAGAGTTTCACTGCTTTCATGCTTCCTCCTGGAATGGGACCCCAACACCTTATTTTATATGCCAAAAAGATAGTTATTCAGTTGGGTGACGAGCTATGGGCGGTCAATTGGTTAGGAAACTACCCAAAGCCCGTATTCCCTTGCAACTTTTATTTTTTGCAAATTTTGTGGGTATACGCGGGCTGTAATGGTGCAGCTAGCGAACATATGTGGGTAGTAGTGATGCAGCTAGCATAAATATGCGGGAAATAGTGGTGCAGGGCGCATACATCTTCAAAAATTTGTTTTTTAAGAAGAGCTATTCAATATTGGCTTGGCAAAAATAGTAAGTAAGATGGCCTGCTGCTAGGTATGCATGTCTGGTGCAAATTAGGGTTATAAAAAATTCCCCCTAATGTGTGAGGTCAGAAGAGCATCTGATGGCCAAAATACATTACAAATCTTTACCAACGTACGAAGCAAGTGAGCCCGAGACCAGAGTTTGGGAGGTGCCATCTACAAAATAACAATTGTCTCACTGAGGTGGGCATACCCATGCTCGGGATGAAATAAATCATGACTGCCAATCAAATACACTGCAGATCCATGTCATATAACTATATAAAGTGTAGCCATGAGCAGTACACAATGGATCTACATCTCAAAATCGAAAGATATACATGAATATTATCCATCTTCAAGAAGCTAATGACGCCTGATGGTTGGAGATGAGGCCTTTAGAGCTCGAGAAACAACTTCAATATATTCAAAACTTGGGTAGGAGTGTAATGTGAGTGTACATATTCACTACCCGAAGGTCTTCGATGGCTTGTTGGGGAACACACAAGAGGATCTTGGTGACCAGGCAAATAAATTCATTGATTTCGAACAAAGACTTTGATTGGAATTTTAGGATGGCCGGGCATGAGGACAAGAGACAAATTGCAGAAGGGTCGACTCAATTTGGGTAAAAATTCCCTTGGAAAATAGCACGATGAATGATGAGACTCATGCAGCATGACATTGAGTTCACGATGCAAGAGGCAACACAAACTCTCCATATGTTTGGAATAATAACCAAATGGAGGAGGACACAACTCTATGTTAGGAGAACAACTTCCTAAGTTCATATTAAATCCTAGAGCTTGGAAAACAAATCGAAGGATGTTCTTTGTCCAAGGGTGACTCATTGTGTTGCCATAAAAAGAAAATACTTATCCCATCCTCTTTTTGGGGTATATTTGTTTTTTTTGTCTTTTTCAATATTTTGAAATCTTGAAAAAGAATAAAAGAATGCTACGTTACAAAGGAGGAATGCGTGTCACAAGCATACTAGTTCCAAGCGCAAGGAACACACTAATGATCAGAGCAAGGAGACATGCACAGGGAAAGGACACTCGTGAAAATTCCTCCATGGGTCAAGGTGTCAAGATGCAAAGGAAAAGTTCTACAAGGCTTGCGTATAAGGCATGCTTCATAGGTTCAGTTTAGAGCAACATGGAGCCAGAATTAGGCCAAATACGCAGGAATGAAAATGCGATTGATAGGAAACAATGATATCGCCCTTCAATGTAATTTTAAATGAGCCCAGAGAAGGTAAGATTGATGGTTTTTCATTTTTAGAGAGTCTGAAAAAGTGCAAAAGAAGACTCCGCTGGGGTACCTTTTTCGGGGATAGTCTAGTCGGCTCGAAAAAGGGATAAATTAGCACCAAAAAAGGCATCTATTCAAAACCATTTTAACGAGTGTGACACAGACAATATCACTCGACAATCTTTTCAATTTTAAGGAGTCTGAAAAGATCTTAACTATGTACTCACTGCCTTTTCTAGATTTAGTCTCCTTAGCCCGAAAAAGGTGAAATTTACTGAGGAGAACTCTCCCGGTGAGACGAATCTCCCGAGGTGTACATTTTTCCTCCTTAATATACATGCCTAAAAAAGGGGTAAAATCATGCCAGTAGATGTTTTTTTGAACCAATTAATGAGTGTGAAAGAGCAAGGTCACTCAACGATCTTTTCAATTTTAAGGAGTCTGAAAAGAGCTTAACTATGGACTCTGTAATGGATGTTCTTCTGGACCGATTTAACGAGTGTGAAGAAACAAGCTCACTCAACGATATTTTCAATTTTAGGGAGTCTAAAAACATCTTAACTATGGACTCTGTGGTGGTTCCTTTTTCGTAAATTTAGTCTCTCAGGCTTGAAAAAGGGTTAAACTTATACCTGAGAATACTCTTCTAGTGAACCGAAGTTCCTAGAGTATACCTTTGTTCGTACAATTTACCATCCGAAATGAAAAAGGGGTAAACTACTGTTGGACAGATGTGCCTTCAAATTTTAGTTTGGAGAGAGTGAAGGGCAACAAGATCGCTCGACAATATTTTCATGTTTAGAGGGTCTGAAAAAGGCTTAAAAGAAGACCCGTTTTTTTTTTTTTTTTGGGAGTCCCAAGGGTGAGGCCAAGAGTGATAATATATCAGACATGTGAAGGCTCAAACTCGTAATCAAGACAAGAATAAAAGGAATCTCAAGCCTATAGTCATTAACGATGGCATGGACACCAAAATGCAACCAGGATCTACTTAGGGCATCCATGTGAGGGTAGGCTCTACCACTAAATTACTACACTTCTACAGAAACAATGACAGTTCCATGTCACAATTTGGTGGGGTCAATCCTATGGTAAAGAGAAAACGACAACGAGGTGCAACAAGTGGAGGGGGAATCCTAACTTAAATTCATAGAGTTGGAAAAAATGACTTTTCACCAAAGGACCTTAAAAGTGCCCCAAATCCCAAAAAGTTCACCGAACCAAAAGTAAAGTGTATCGTAACATCCAATGAGAAACTCAAGAACCACTTTACATGATTTTTAAGTCAGAAAAAACGATAACAGGGGTCAAAAAATGACAAAAAGGGCCAAAAAAGTCTATAAATAGAAGCTGGCAGCTCATTATCACCATTGCAAATTGAGAATTGACCAAAAAGCCAAAAAAACCCCTTTGTGAAAGAAGTTGATTTCAGGAGCTTCAGTGGACGCAACAAACTTCCGCTTGGACCAAGTAAGTACAAACTAGTCCCTCCTGCATTTCCAATCTTTCTTTTTGCATTTCTTTTTGTTTTTTGGAGGGGCGCACACCCTTAAAAAGGTCGACCCTGCATGTACGTGGGTTGTCTAAGCATAGATCGTATATGCACACAGGCAAAGAATAGTTTTCCCGCGTACATATGCGTCTGTCCCCAATATAACCCGTGTACATCCTCAAACATATGAAAAAATAAAAAATGCATCATTTGACTCTCCTTTGTCATTTTGTAGAATACAATGGAGAGAGAGAGAGAGAGAGAGAGAGAGAGAGAGAGAGAGAGAGAGAGAGAGAGAGAGAGGACATTGATACAATGGTCAAGGAAGACCCTGCTGTTGTTGCCACATTAAAACAATGTGGGTTGTGGAAATTATTTCGGTGTCCACTCGTGCGGGCACAACCCAGGATGCTGAATGCCTTGGTGGATTACTAGCACCTAGATGTAGAGGCTTTTATGCTCGAGGGGCAGTCATTGAATCCAACGATTGAGGACATTTACTTCCTGACTGGCCTCTCAAGGAGAGGTGAACAAGTCAACCTTCATTCTTTTCCTCCTAGGCCACACAACATTGCCGAATTGATCGGGCAACGTTGCGAGGCTGGAATAGATAAAGTGGGTTCCCAGGTACCGATCCATAAAATCACCAACCTATCACTGAAAGTGATAGTTTTACTTACTGGGTAGATCATTGGATCAAGGAATTTACATCAAGCCTCCCGGACGCATATGCATTGTGTAGTAAAGTGATTAAATGCACAAGTGTTCGATTGGAGTATAACCATACTAGAGTGCATGAAGAGACAAATCACAGAGTGTCATGGGAAAAACAACAAGAACTTCGGGTTTGAGACTGTTCTTTTCTCTTTCTTCTTTGAGAGGGTACCCAGTCTTAGTCCCCGAGAGACAATACAGAGGCATGTGGCCTCCTTCCCAGCAGTGTGCAGATGGGAAACATTGTTTCCATGACAGGGGGGAGGGAGGACCATGGAGACCTTTGATGATACTTTTTTCGACCGGTGGTCTCAACAGATTACAACTATAGAGGAGTACCCCTATGCCAGGATCAAATTCTCCAGAGATCCTGACAATTCCCGTACCTCCCGGAGCAGAGCGAGGAGACTTAGTTACATTTTTCTTTTTAAAAGTTTTTTAATTTTTGATTTATTTTTTATATATATCATTTTTTATGTGTACCAAAGCACCTAACAACTATGTATCTATTATGTACAAATGTGGGACCAGTGTGTCCAACTGATTTTGCATGGAGTAGGCGCCATCCACGACCAGAGGCAGCAGCAACAATGACCACCAGACTAGCAACAACAGTGGGGGTACCTCCAGCCGGAGAGGCTGAGAGAGTTTTAAGACGAGTGGAGCGGAAGCTGACCGCACTCAACCATACTGTGCCTATCGTCGAGATCGAGGATCTCCCACCATCTATGTAGCCTCATGTTGTTGGGGTGCCATGGATCCGGCTCCAACTATTTTGGCATTTGGAAAACACTGTAGTCCACTATGGCTGGGCCAACATGCCTCATGCTTAGCTTAGGGTGGACCATTTACGTGCCGAGGGCACTTTTTGTATATTTTTGAGGGCATAAGCCCCACGTTATATACCAGACTCATTATTTTTTGAGGCGCTTGCGCACACCTATGTACTCTGATACTTTCAATATATGCATATTTACATATTTTTATGTCTTATGGATTACATTTATTTACAAATGTATTTACATGTGTATGTGTGTGCTTTTTCTTACATGTGTGCAATATGTCAATCTAATACTTGATTAGCTAGAGTATTTGTCATTTGATTCAATCTCCTAGGAACATGGATATATGTAATATGATCAAAACAACATTCTAAGAGGCGTACCCTGGGGAATCGTTGATGTAGAGTAGGATTGTAAACGTGGTAAACCCCATTTAACTGGGACACAACCATTTGTGCATCTAAGTAGACCTGGAGGTAAGAGATACGATGCGATAAGGCATCACGAAGCAACTCTATTACTGCACTATATTCAATGACATTGTTTGTGGCGTCACCTAAATAGATACCTCCAGAATATAACAACTGGCCTTGGGGTGTGAAGATTACCCAAGCTGCGGAAGAAAGCCTCTGAGTGTGTTGGATAGCTCCGGCCGCAAATCCAACGAACACGTTTGATTCAATAGACATTTGCCATAGTGAAAAAGATGACATCAAAACGACATGTCCATAAGACCAAAAAGACAAAAACTAAAAATGTATAAGAACTATACATATGTACAAGAAGTCACCCAAGGTGACCCACCTATGAGTAATAATATTTTAGGTAGAGCCCATTTCTAGGCTCCGCTAAAGCTTTCCCTTCAAAGTCAAGAAGATGATAAGCACCCTTCTTTAATACCTCCTTCACTATGAATGGTCCGAGCCACATGGGTTTAAACTTGCCTACCCCAAGGGGATCCTTATCTTGGTCATAGACTAGGACAAGGTCGCCTTAGGAGAAAATCCAAGGATGAACGGACTGATCATACTGACACTTGACTCTTTTCTTGTGAGCCTCGTTAGCCAAGGTTGCATCACATTGTTTCTCATTGAGCTACTCAAGATATAATAAGCGTTCCTCAAGCGGTGAAGTGTCTGGCAATAACTATACTTCCAACTTAAGAGATGGGATATGGTGTTCTATAGGCAAGACTGCTTCCAACCCGTAAACAAGTTGAAAAGGTGAGAAAATAGTGGCAGTCTTTATAGACGTTCGGTAGGCCCACAATGCCGAGTATAACATCAAATGCCAATTTTACTTGGCTGAATTGATCATTCGCTGTAGAATG
This sequence comes from Picea glauca, assembly GCA_000966675.3. NCBI lineage: Eukaryota > Viridiplantae > Streptophyta > Pinopsida > Pinales > Pinaceae > Picea > Picea glauca. The sequence continues at coordinate 653,492 of JZKD02S1674988.1, forward strand.
GTCTAGAGTAATTTATTGACAGCTTCCACCTGACCATTTTCTTGTGGGTAATAATGTGATGAGTGTTCTTGTCTTAACCCCAGCTTTGACATTAACTCAGACATCATTTTATTTTGAAAGTGACTACCATGGTCAGTGACAATCTCCTTCGGGACACTGAACCTTGCTATTATTTGATTAAACAAGAAGAGAGATGTTGTCTCTCCATAATCCTTGAATATTGGCATAGCTTCAACCCACTTGGTGAAGTAGTCTACTGCTATGATGATATAATGGTTCCCCTTGGCTAAGGAGGGGGGTGGAATGTAGTATAATCAATCCCCCACTTGGTGAAGGGGCCAACTGTGATGATGGGAAACATGGGAGCAGGATATGTCCTCATCTTCATTGAGAAGCTCTGACACGAGTGACACTTCTTGACCGATTCAATGCAATCTTTGATTAACGTTGGCCAATAGTAACCAGCTCGTAGAATCTTTTGGGCTGTTTCCAACCTAGACAAATGACCACCACATGCTCTAGTGTGGAAGTCATTAAGCACGAGTTCCACTTCTTCATGGGTGAGACATCGATGAAGGATGCAATCTATATGTCGATGATACAAAGTGTTTTCAAGAATAAGATAGTTTTTTTCCTGATGGCATATACGTCGACGCTCATCATGAGAAGTAGAGGCAGGGCACTTCAAATCCTGGAGATAGACTAATATATATCCATACTAGGGGTCTGAAGATGAAATCAGAAAAATATCTCCTTTAATTGATGATTCTTCGGGCGTAACATCACCTGACTCGACCAAAAGTTTCGAGATGAGTTTTGCAAAGACCAATGAATTTTCAGATTTCGCCGAAACAAAATCCAAGTCAAATTCCTAGAGGATAACTATCCATCTACTGATCTTTACACCGATTACGCATCGTGTCAACAAATATTGGAATGGATTCACAACGACAATGATGGTGGTATTGTGAAATAGGATATAGTGACGGAACCATTGGACAACATGAACTACTGCCAACACAAGTTTTTAAACATGGGAGTAGTTGAGTTCTAGTCCAACCAGGCCTTGACTCAGGTAGTAAATCATTTGCTCTTCAAGTAAATCATCCTCTTGAACCAAGACCATGCCAATGGTCGAATCTGCAGCGTCCAAGTATAATAAGAAATATTTATTATAATTGGGTGGCCAAAGTAGGGGGGCAGACAAGAGGGCATGTTTCAATGCTTTGAAAGAGCACTGAGCGGCTTCGTCCCAATGGAAATGAATTTCCTTCTTTATTAAACACATGAACCCTTTTTTGATCTCGACATAGTTTGCGATGAAACGCTGCAAAAAGTTCGCTTTTCCTTGTAAACTCTGAAGCTGAGGAACTGTGCACGGGGGAGGCAAATGAACTATCGCCTCAACCTTTATAGGATCGACCATGATCCCTATTGTCAAAACTATGAAACCTAGCAGACGACCCGACGTCATGAAAAAACCACATTTTTTTGGATTCAAGTGAATCCGATAGTAGCGACATCGCTCAAAGATAAGTCTGAGGTGTGTGGGATGATCAACTCTCTTATGAGATCATGACGCTAAATCATCGAGATAAGCCTCGACTAGGTGTTTGAGATCGTGGAAAGCAAAAGACATGGCCCGCTGAAAAGTGGATCCAACATTCTTTAGGCCAAAAGGCATATTTCAATAAGCAAATGTACCCCATGGACAGATAAAAGTTGTTTGATGCTCGTCCTCAGGTTTGATATGTATCTGATTGTATCCCAAGAAACCATCCATGAAATAAAACACCTTGTAGCCTACACATTCATCGACAATCTGGTCAATAAATGGGGTGGGGAAATTATCCTTTGGACATGCCTTGTTCAAATCACAAAAGTCCATACATACGCGAATTGTACCCTGCTTTTGGTTGACTAGAACGGGATTTGACAGCCATTAAGTCAATTGGATGGGGTAGATGAAACCAACTTTGAGTAGTTTCTCTACTTCAACCTTAATAGCTGTTTCTTTCTGAGGATTAACCGAATGAAGCTTCTGCCATACAGTCTTGGCGTCAAGGTAAGTCATAATCTCATGTTCAACGATCCTTGGATCAATGCCTAGAATTTCCTTGTAAGACCAGGAAAAAATGTCGCATAATTCTTTAAATAAATAGGTATAGATCTGAATCTCCTCAAGGGAATAGTCTACTCTGACGAAGACATTCTCCATGATGCCAAGGGTTCTGGAGATATCAATAGGTATCGTTTTAGCAATGGTTTCCATATTACCCTCGACATAAACTGTGTGCATAGCTAGAGGATTGATAGGACAAGACCTATCTCCAGTCATAGTCAACACGAATTCTCCTACCTCTATTCTTCCTAACTCTGGGAGGAAGTATGATCTGTGATGGAGATCATCCCAGGGTCTTTTTGGACCAATCAATGCCTCTAAAATCACCTTGTTAGAGGGCAAGACCAAGTCTAAGGAATCGGTAGTGGAAAGGGAACCTTGAGCCTAGGTAGGCTCGAGAACCAGATCTAACTCTTGTGTAGGAATCAGATCGGGGTTAACAAAAGCTTGCTGGACTATAGAGTACGCAACTTCTTCCACGAAAAAGGGCATGGATATGCCATGGTGCCCCATCCCTTCCATCGTAGCTGATGGGGAAGGAATAATCCATAGATCATTAAAGTAAGTTGTCTGAAATGATGACACTGAAAAGATTTCAGCCTTAGGCTGATCGGGGACAACCGATATCATTTTGACATCACCAGAAGGAGGCGGATAATCAAAAGTACCCATGAGAGGTGGAAACAAACCAACCCCCACGTTGACAATGCCAGGCTGTGGGCTATCAATCATCGGGACTGCGGATGCCCCCGATGAAGGGTCAGGTATAGAGAAAGAAAATTGATCAATGGTCATGATTCAGCCCTTATTTGGAAATAAAAAGACCCAAAAAACTGTGGCAACCACTGTATGCATGGCATATATCCAACTCCTTCCTAACATGAGGTTGTATTCAAGAGGTGTATCGACCACTTCAACTTCGACGCAAACAATCTTCCCTCCTAACTACACGGGGAAAAAAGGAATGATTCCGCGTGGTCTGAAAGAACGACCATTGAAATCCATAAGAAGAGTAGGTGAAGGAGACTTAATAGGTTGGCCTATGGCCTTCCAACATTCCAACGACATCATGAATGCGAGGTGCCCTCATCAACCACCATACGGAAAATATTCTGGGTAGACGATTTCATGGGGTGAGCCACTACTATTTGAAATGCGACGTGGTATGGGAGATGAGGCTTCAAGTCGGTTGTATAAAGAATGATAGTTCTCGGATTACATGTCTCAGTGGATCCTAAGGCAACTAGAAAATCCTTTCTCCGCGAAGGGCATCTCTGGAGGAATTCCAAAGAAAACATCGCGCAAGTGGCTTGTGACAAATCCTCCACCACCGAATAATTTTGGGTGGCCCTCATGTTTGGATTATGTGAAGCCTTCTTGAATTCCCCTTTCGGGATGCATGTCATTATTTCACCCATCATTCTCTCGATCTAGAGAGGAACAAATGGGTTTTCAACTTCTTTACCCTTTTCAAAAGTACTTGGCGTTCCGTAATCATGTGCCCTAGTAGCTATGTGAGCTTCACCTTTCAACATATAGAAATTCAAAGTTGAGGGATTGCTAGATGACGAAGGGGGTCCCTGATTTCCCCCATCTGTGTTCGCAAAGGCTTGAGTTAAATTTTTCCCATGAGGAAATGGGTTCATTAGTACTGCAGGCTGTTGCTGTGCCAATAAAGTTTGGGCCTCTGAGAGTCGAGGGAACAGGTGAGTCGGGTGGTATTCCATGCAGAGGTTGCACAATACTTTGAATTATTTCTCTCTGTGTTTCCCCCTCCAACATTATTGGTTGGTTTCATATCCCCCTTACCCTTCTTTCACTATTTTTTCTTCCCTTTGGCCTGCTAGTTGGCATTTGGGTTCGTCGATTGCACGTTGTGTACATCCAACATCTGAGCGGGGGGAGAAGACGAACTAGGAGTTGGGCTGGCCACTACCTACTGTATCAACAATTGTTGCAATTGGTTTGAAAATGGATCAATGGGATTTGCTTGTGCTGAACCAACAATTCCATCAGCATGTGGTCCAGACTTGTGTCTGGTCTTATCAAGAATAGACCGTGGTGCATCTGGAAAAAATTCGTAAAGCAAACTATACTGAGAGTAAATTATCTCTAGTTTTTGAGCTCTCATTATCGCTTCTTCTTATGAAAAGAACCCTGATGTTGTTAAGTCCTTGGATATCTAGGGTACCAAAGACTTAAGGAACCATTCCAACAGGAATGCTGGTGGAACTGGTACTTTAATCAAACTCTTCCAACGCCGCCATTCTCGGATGTGATCAAAGATATGGTCATCCTTTGTCTGCTCAAAGTTGGCTAGCATTTCTGTGTCGACATCGCATCTCATAGGTAATTGAAAATGGTTTAAGAAAACCATTGCCAATTCGACAAAAGTAGAGTATCTTGAGTGATCGAGCTTGATGTGCCATTTCGTGGCACTCTCGATAAGGGTGCGTTGAAACAGATGCAATTGGGAAGAGTCATCCCTCAAATAATTGGACGAGCACCATAGGTTAAAAGTGGTCACATGATTGCCTGGATCTTCATTAGGCTTACCTTTGAAATTTGGAATGTCCGAGGGCAACTTGGTTGGCATAGCAGGTCAACATGGATCATGACAGATTGGGTCATTCAATAATCTTGACAAGTCTAGAAAATGCAAAGTTGCCAGAAACAATAGCTTAGGATGTTGAGTATGTACATGAGGATAGGAGCGTGGGATTTGGCTGGCACCAGGTTGCCAGGAAAAGTTAGGTTGCTGGCCTGGGTTCTGGTAAAAACCATGGCCTAGGACAACATTCAGATGCTGCGCTTGTTGATACGTCATCAAATGAATCCCATAGTAGGACATTAAGGGATGAGAAGGGATTGCTCCCAACATAGTGTTCCAAAGGTTCTGGAAAGGGTTGCCTCCTGCGGATTTGACGAGCATAGGCTGTGAGCCTTGCCTGGGGTTCCATTGACCATGGAAGGGGTTTCCCCCAGTCGGCATCCCTGGCGAGGGAACTGTTCCCTGCCACAGATTCCAAGGTCCTTGAGAAGTGTGTGCCCCCTGTGCAGGAATAATACCCTACGCAGGATTTTGTGATCCAAAACTAGGGTTGCCCCCAGCTGATATGGCAGCTGACGAGAATGTGTTGTTACCAAACATGCTAAACAAAGAGAATGGAAAAGAACCCACCGGTGTGGTACTAGAAGAGGTCGATGACTACCTTCTATGGACAGGTTGTAGTTCATGGTTGACTAGACGGGTTGCTGAGGAGCGTTGTTGACTGAGGGAGACGGCGGAGGTATATGGCACCTGCCATAATGGAAAGCATTATAAGGGGCTAAGGTGCCCCCCATGGACCCTTGTAGAGGAGCGTTTGAGCTCCCTGACCCTAGACCCAAAATCTGTAGGGTGGAGTAGGAAAGGACCGAGTTTGTGTCAATGTTGGGCATCCCATATGAAAATGGAGGGCCCATCGCACTTTGCATAAATGGTGCAGTGATTGCCACCATGGAAGGAATCATACCACTGCCTGATGTAGAGGCGGTCAAGAACATAGTGGCTCGGACTTACGAAGGTGAGCTAGGAGGAGGAGAGCCCCCAGTTGTGGTAGCCGTAGGGGGAGTATGAGGACTCCCTGACGAAGTAGAAACATTTTCTTCCATCACTGCTTGCAGGATTATCTGATGCTCATGATGCGTTACCCTTGTAGGGGCAATCTGTATTAGAAGTGGCACTGAAAAGTCAGTGATCGAAGAGTTATACAGACCGAGATATTTTGCTCCAAGGTCAGAAATAGTTGGTCCCTCCAAAAATGATTTTTCTCCTCTCGGAGATGGGTCAGGTACAAATTCTTGTGGTTTGGTCACCTCAAATGACCCTTCCTAGTCAAGTCTTCGCCTTCGTGGTGGCGGTGGTGGATCTAAGTTAACTGGTGGTAGGGTCAAAAGCTTTCGCGATCGACAGAGCTCTTGATATTCCACTGTATGAGAAGATCAATGACACACTAAGGATTTCTAACGTTGAATACCAAAACATGCACTAGAAAAAATTCTTATGAGATGCAAAAAGCAAACCACTATTACTAGTTGGAAGAACAATTACAACAACCAACACTAGAGCAACTTACCAGTGCAAGTGAAACTCGAACACAGAAGCACCCTCTGGGTATACTCTACAAAGTGTGTCCTAATGTCTGCCCTAAGTACTACGGTATACTCCCGTAGTCACCTGTGTAAGTCCCTAAAATCAAAGGCAACTAAGTTTCCAGCTCGTGAACAACTATCAGGCGGGTACAATCGACAGTCGGGTGGACCGGAATGAGCAGGGTATCAAGCCCGAAACCTACCGAGGGTATCGAAAGCAAGTTTTCCGGAAGACGACTGAGGACATCGAATGGATTTGAGACACACGAAGCTCCATGGAAAATGTGATGAATGTAATCCCAAGATAAGTCCTCTATATGCGTTCCTACGCTATGATTGGTCCATATTTGGAGGGGTTATATTTGCTACATTTCCACATGCAACCTTGTGTTTAGCCCCTGTGTTAGAGGGGGGTCTCGAATAATTTCCATGTTACTGGACTTTTTCACTCCCTAGCACATACTCCTATGTTTGTTTTATAGCCTTGAAGAGTTTCCTCTCCAACCTAAATCAAGGCTCTAATGGACCCTACAAACACAAAGTCTGATCAATTTGAATTCAACGTTGATTTTAAGTGGTTTATCTTAAGTCAAAGGAACGAAAATGAAACTGATGGTGTTTGTAAAGAGATGAAAGAGAAGAACAAATGTTGGAAACAAAATTACTTTTTTTTCAACAAACAAAGATTTGCAAATCGAACACTCTTTAACCAACTTTTTTCTCTAAGATATTTTAAAAGAAAAACTCAAAATTGGATTTCGCTCGACTGCGAGCTACTTAAAGTCCTAAATATTCAGTAAAGAACTTAAGAAAGCACTCTTATTCCTAAAAAAACAACTAACCTAACTACTTAACCAAACAAGAAACTTAAAACGTTTTTTTTTTTATGCTCCAAAATAAGAAACTTGAAAATGAATTCTTTTCTTTTCTTCTAAATAAAGTAAAAATGGAAAAGTGAAGACAAGACAAGACCAAAAACCAACTTTTGGTCTACTGCAGCTCGCAGAGAGTTACTGACAATACTAAACAAGTTAATCAGAAAAACTTACAAAACTTGTCTCAAACCCTAATAAAGAAAACACAATAAATCTTGATAAAGAAAAAGTTAACTACTGTCAGACCTAGGCCAAAGACTGTAATAAATAGAGAACAGGGTTAAATCAATAAAACCCCTCAGAAATATGGCTTCATTCAGGGAAGAGGATGATTTCCTCTTCTTTAAAAAATATTTTCCTTACGTAGGCATGCAACTAATACTTCATCAGCCTGCGTATGTACGTAGGTTGTCCAAATATAGGGCGCATATGTATGCATGTAGACCCACTGCAGGCCGCGTACACCTCTGTAACTTCTCTAAAAAGAAAAATTAACAGTCAAGAAAACCAAGCAGGGAGTACTGGTATGGAAGACCATAATCCATTAAAGACACAGAAACTTACAGAAACTCAAGAAATAGTAAATAAATCCATTAAAGACACCCGAAAAACAAAAATCCCCTAAAAAACCTAGAGGTTCACCAGTATGGTCGCCAATTATGCTATAGTGGGAAAAGCCCCCTGCGAACTACACTAGGGTTCTAAAGTGTAGGTAGAGCTAACTATCTAAAGTCTCCTACTTTTAACAATTATCCCAACAATATCCCACATTCATGTATAAAGTACAAAGCATAGGGATTCGATAGTCTTACCTTAAACTCCATGTCCAGTGTCGATCCTTTTGCATTCGGTTGCTCCTCGATTGCAAATCTCCTCCCAAGGATGACCTGCATTCACCAAAAGACAAACAAGAAACTACAAACATGCATTCTATATATAATGAATTAGTGGGTTTGATGTCATAAGAAAATTTAAATCAAACATACAGATTAAACACATCATATGGCGGGACGACAAAAGTACTTCTTTATATTAATCTCATAAAGTCACTTACAAAACGATATCGGTGACTACTCCTCGAACCCAGTCCTGGGATCCTCTTCACCAAGCTCCAACTGCTTCCATGTATCCTTCTTCTCTCACACTTCTCTCTAGAGAATGAGCATAGGCTTATGAGTAAGGAAAAAGGCAAGAACTAGGGAATTATGGCTCAAAACTCACAATGTGGCTACAAATTCTTGGGGCAAGGAGGGATTATGAAATGGGTAGAGTTTCACTTATTTCATGATTCCTCCTAGAATGGGAACCCAACACCCTATTTTAAATGACAAAAATATAGTTATTCGGTTGGGTGATGGGCTATGGGTGATCAATTGGTTAGGAAACTACCCAAAAGTCTGTATTCCCTTGCAACTTTTATTTTTTGCAACTTTTGTGGGTATACATAGGCTATAATGGTGCAGTTGGCATACGTACGCAGGAAATAGTGATGCAGCTAGTGCACATACGTGGGCAGTAGTGGTGCATGGCACATATATCTTCAAAAATTTGGTTTTTAATAATATCTATTCAGTATTGGCTTGGCAAAAATAGTAAGTAAGATGGCCTACTGCTAGGTAGGCATGTTTGGCGCAAATTAGGGTTATAACATCGATTTATACATAACAATTGATATCTAAACCTAATTTATGAATATAAATAGCATGCTTGTAGCCTTTTTTTCCTAGTCTTTGATGTAGGTTAGCTTTGGGAGGAGACTTGCAGCCTTTGGAGCTACAGATCTTGAGGAGATCATCACCAAACATTGGATAAAAGGTACAATTACTGATCCTCTCTTCTACTTCTTTCTGTTCATCTATTTTGGTATGTTTGGGGTAGTGTAGAAACTAGATTTGATTTTTAGGGAGTCATTTTTCTCTATCTATACTTTAAACCCTGGTATAGTTATAGGGGGTTTTTCCCGCTAGTAGAATTGACGACTCCAATGGGGAGTCTCTTTAGGTTTTTTAGGGAGGTTTTTGGGTTGTTGATTGGCTTCTTGTTTTCCTTTTGAGTTTCATTCAAGTTTACTGAGTCTTTTAAGGGTTTTTGGTCATCTACAAGGTGCATACCAACTTCCCCTACCCTATTAGTCTGCCTTGTCTTTTTATTTTTGAAAAGTCTTAGAGGTGTACACGCCCTGTTTTGGGTTAGCCCACATACATACATGCTTTGCATAGTAGAAAACCCACGTACATACGTAGGCTGCTGATGTAACAACCCACCTCTCTGTTTCTTGAAAGTGTTTTTTAACAAAGAGAGAGTTTGTCTCTTTTCTGATAGAAGTTCATACTTCTCAAAGCTTTCTTGAACCGGTCAAAGTCTCTATCTTTGGCCATAGCTTGGGTTAAATTTTCGGTTGAATTGTTCCTTAGTTATCTTTTATTTGTCCTAAAAGGTTTAGAGCGAGCTGTCAAGTCTTAGATCCTCCTTTTTATTTCTTGTATGAATCCCTACAATACATAGTTGGCTTATGATCTTTATTAATCTTGTTTTCAGTTTTCTCTTTGTTCTTGTTTCTTTCTTTGAAAAATGAAAAAAAGTTTTTACTTTAGTTTTTCTTGTTAAAGCAGTTTGAAAAAAAAAAAGGAATTTATTTTCTTGCATTTAGTTTGGTAAAGTAGTCAAGGTTGTTATCTGCAAAAGAAAAAGAGTCTTTATTTCAAAGTTCTTTTCAATTTCCTGAAATATAAGTAGTTTTTCTTAGTCAAACGAAAGCAAGTTTTAGGATTTCTTCATTTACAAGATCTTGAAATTTTGATTAGAAAAGTTGAATTTAAAGAAGATTTTCTTTAAATTCGAAGTGTCTTTTGCTTTCAAATGCTTTAAATTTTTCTCCCTTATTCATCTCTTCATAACACCATCAGTTTCACTACTACACCCTTTGTGTAAATCAATCATTAAAATTAATGCTTAACTTAAAATATAATAGACTTTCTGTTTGTAGGGTTCACTAGCTAGTTTAGGGTTTTAGGGCCTTGAATTAGGTGTGAAGAGGAAACTCTTCAAGGCCATTTTAAAACAAACATTAGAGTCTGAGATAGGGAGTGTTTTTAATTATAGCGTCGTAAGAGTTAGTCGGGACCCCCCTATAACACAGGGGATAAACATGAGGTCACGTGAGGAAAAGTAGAGGAGATAACCCCTCCAAAGACAGAGTAAACATAGTAAGAATTATATATTGAGGGTCTTTCTTGGGAACAATACCGATCACATTTGCCTACGAAGCTTCGTGGACCTCAAATCCGTTCGAGATCCTAAGTTTTCTTCTAGACCAATTTATTTCAACACCTTAGAAGGGATTCATAATTGTTATCGATCTGCCTGACTGTCGACTGTACCCTCCTGGTGACTGCCTGGGAGATGGAAACCTATTTGTCCATATTTTATGGACTTAAATAGGTGAATGCGGGGGTATACCATGGTACCTAGGGTAGACATCGGATTGTTATTCGTAGAGTATACCCATAGAGTTATTCTGTGTTCGAGTTGTACTTGCACTGGTGTTGCTGGACTAATCAGTAAGTGCAGACACAAACAGATCTCCCTAGTACCACCCAGAACTAGAACAAAACATAACAAAATATAAGCCTTTCACTAGGCCCTAATTATTTAGTTTACTAATTAACAAGAGATAGGAAACATACCTTTTAAATGTCACTTCCTCTTTCCATCACCATCCTCACTCCATTTTGATGCTCATGCAATATTGAACTTGTAAAGGAACACAAGCCAACGAAGTGAAATAAACAAAATATACTCAACAAGAACCTATGTATGTGATCAAGGAATCATACAATAAAACAAGAATGGTTTTATGGGAAAGAAACATATTATTGTATCATATTAATAGAAAGTGGAGAATAAAACCAAAGCCTTGATGTCACAAGGCCCCCTTTCAATGGCACTTTTCTCTAACACACACAACTTTGGTCCAAAGCCTTTGAATGAAGAAGATCCACCATGTAGCTTGTAGAACTAAAGCAAAGCTCTCAAGAATAATATGAAGAAAAATTTCTCCATACAAATCTTAGCCTATTCAAACTTAGCCTTTTCCATGAGATATCCCTCCTTATATAGTATGAAGGAGAGATGGATGAAGATATTAGGATGATCCCACCAAATTAGAAAAGTGAGTAAGATCCAAACTGTTTGGAGGCCACCTCATCTTCTAGAAGATCACCTTCTAGAAATGTCGTGAAGTTTGACATTTCCTTAGCTTTTAGAATTGTCACACCCTAGGTATATTGCTTCCTGTAGAGACGTCACAGTCCAGCTCTAGAGAAGGGGGTGATGATCAGGCATCGTTGCACCCCATGTATTTTGTAGGGTGCGATGACCTTTCTTAATAGGGTTTTTGAGAAGGGAAATCAAATCACTTTCCTCATGGAGAAAGACCTTTTTATCTTTTCAGGGAACATGAACATATGTTGTCAATGGATCACTGGGGTGGAAAAAATAATTTGTAACAATCGGTTAGTTTCTTTAGTGTTGATTGGCATAACCATCCTTCCCACTAGTTAGTCGACTGTTTTTTTTTTATCTTTAGGAAACTTTTTAGTGTGTGCTTTGTGTTCCATGCTAGTCAAGTCTTACTGTGTCGTTTGATCATTTCAAAAAGTGGAAGATCAATAGCTCTGCCGTTGATGAATGCTTCAGGGCCTGTCACCGGTTACTTTGTATCCACCTCCACCAGCATTGAGGCGAATAATTGATCAAGAAGGATCGTTCGAAGCGACCGGACCATAGGAAACTGTGCCTGATCCTGCTCCGAGAGGAGACTTTATGGATCTAGAGGAATCCATCATTTCTAACCTTGAGATTGAAGGTTTCAAGCCAACCAATCCTTCGACTACTGACTTTTCGATGTCAATAATGATTTAGATTGTCCCTCCCAAGGTGATATATTCTGAGCACCAATTATTTCTACGGGCGACAATGGAAGCAAATGCTTCTAGTTCATTCGGGAGTCCTTGTACTCCCATTACGACTACTACTGGAGGGGAAATCCTACCTCCTCGCCCACCTTCACCAGTTAGGACCACATTTGTCCCAACTCCCACAATTGTGGGCAGTGGTCCAATAATTTTAATGGCTTCGACCACTGTTACATTTACTCAAAACATGAAGGGCACTCCCTTCTCATATGGGATGCCCGACTTTGATATGAACTCGGTTCTTACTTATTCTACCCTACAGACCATGGGTCTGGGGGTAGGGATCTCAAACGCTCCCTTGCAAGGGTTAACTGTGGGCACTATTGTCCCTTTTAATGTTATCCATTATGGTGGGGGTTGTATACCTCCTCCATCCCCTTCGATTGGCCATGATTTTCAACAGCCAATCGAGCCTAACACTAATTATAGCTTGTTTGGTGGAGGCATTTTAAGACCTTCCTCTTACATAACACCGATGGGATCTATGTTGTTCTCTTTGTTTGGTGCGTTTGGGAACAATTCTTTCTCTTCGACCACTTTCTCGACTGGGGGCATCCCCAACTTTGGTCAATAGAACCCGATGCAAGGTACCATTCCTTCATAGGGAGCAACGACTGAAGTATACTCCACAAAGGGTCTTTGGAATCCTTGGCAGGGTTCATTTCCCTTGCAAGGAATGTTGATCGAGGGTAACCCCTTTCATACTCAATGGAACCACATGAAAGTCTCTGTAGCCATGCCACTTGGATCGGCTGGGGGCATCCCCTTCCAAGGTCCTTGGAACACAATGCAGGGAGCAATCCCTACGTAGGTTATGTCATCCAATTTTAGGAGTCAACCGATGATGCCTCAATAGATGAAATTTCCTTTTGCTGGTTAAGTCCACGGTTTCTACCAAAACCCTGGCCAATAGTCCAACTTTTCCTAGAAACCTGGTGCTATTCAAAACCTAGGGCCCTCTTTTCCTGTAAATAATTCACAACCAAAACTACCCTTTCTAGAAACTTTACATTTTCTAGACTTGTCGAGATTGCTGAATGACCCGATGTGTGATGATTTGCATTTCCCCCCCATGCTAACTAAGTTTCCTTCAGATATTTCCAAATTTAAGGGAAACCCTGCAAAAGATCTAGGTGATCATGTGACTACCTTTCATTTGCAGTGCTTATCAAACTCACTGAAAGATGACTCTGTTCAGTTGTGCCTTTTTCAACACACTCTTATAGGGGATGCTACAAAGTGGTATATTGAGATTGATGACTTGATGCACTCTTAATTTAATGACTTGGCGATGGTCATCTTGAACCATTTCCAGTTACCTGTGAGATACGATGCCGACACCGAACTGCTAGACAACTTTGAGAAAACCAAGGTTGACCACATCTTTGATCATATCTGAGAATGGTGATGAAGAAAGAGTTTGATTAAGGTCGAGGTCCCTCCTGCTTTCTTTCTTGAGTGGTTCTTGAAGTCTTTGGTTCTCTATATATGCAAGGACATAACCACTTCCAAGGTGTTTTCAGAAGAAAAGACTATTATGAGAGCCCAACATCTTGAACTAATCTACTCTTAGTCTTGCATGCTCTATGAGATCTTGCCATATGAACCATGGTCTACTCTTGATAAGGACAAACAAAAATATGGGCCCCATGACAATGGAATTTTGGGATCATCACAAAGAAATTCCACAGATTTGTTGTCAAATCAATTTCAACAATTTTCGATACAACACACTATGGCCAACTAGAATCCGAGTTCATCTGTTCTCCCTACCCAGACATCAGATGTACATAGTGTGCAGTCAACGAATCCCAAGGCTAACCAATAGACTGAGGGAAAGAAGAAACAATGAAATAATAAAGGTACAAGGGATAAAAAGGCTGCCAACAATGCTGGTTGGGGAAAAACAGAGAAGAAGAAGTTGAAGTACCTGTGTAATATCTTTAAAGAAGACCACCCGACTCACCTATGCCCTTGACTTGCAGAATCACATAAGATATTAGTGCAGAAACAACCTGCTGTGTTGAAAAACCCTTTTCCACAAGGGAAAAATATGGATCAGGATTTTACATCCACAAACACGGTAGGGGGCAGTTAAGGACCCCCTGCGCCTACCAATAACAACCCGGTTGCAATCATTTACATGATGAACACTGATGCTCATTTATCAACTAGAATTTGTGACTATGGAATGCCAAAATATGTCGACAAGGGAAAGGAGGTCACTAACCCAATGACTCCTCTCCAAATTGAGAAAGCGGTGGGAGACATAATGACTCTCATCCCTAAAGGTGAGTTTAAGAAGGCTTCCCATAATCCAAAAGCGAGGGCCGCTCAGAACTACTCCCTTATGGAGGATCTGGCATAGACCCCATGCACGATGTCCACTCTGGAGGTCCTCAGGAGTTTCCCCTTGCAGAGAAAATCTTTACTGTCCTCCTTGGGAGTGACAGAGACTAGTAACCCATGAGCGATAATTTTTTATCCAATTGACTTAAAACCTCTTCTTCCTCACTATGTTTCCTTTCAGATAGTAGTGGCTTATACCACATAATATTTTATGTGGAACATTTTCCATACGGTGGTTAATGAGGGTGCCTCAAATTGTGTGATGTTGTTGGCATGTTGGAAGGGCATTGGCCAACCTGATTTGTCTCCATCACCTACGTTGCTTACAACTTTCGACGGTCGATAATTTAGACCACATGGAATAATTCCTTCCTTTTCCATGTAGTTAGGGGGTAAAACTGTGCGTGTCGAAGTTGAAGTGGTTGATGCGCCTCTCGACTACAATATTTTGTTAGGACAGAGCCGGACGTATGCAATGCATGCAGTGGTTTCCATAGTTTTTTGGGTCTTGTTCTTTCCGCATGAGGGACGGATTATGACCATCAACCAATTGTCTTTCTCGCATCCTCACCCTTCATTGGGGGCTTCCATGGTCCCGATGATTGATAACCCACAGCATGACACTGTCAACTTAGGTGCCAATTTGTTTTCGTAATTGATGGGAACTTTTGATTACTCACCGCCTTCCAACGATGTAAATATTATATCAGCTGTTATCGACCAGCCAAAGGCTGCAATTTTGCAAGTGTCGTCTTTTAGAATGAGCTACTTTCATGACCTGTGGACTTTACCTTCCCCATCAGATTCGATGGATGGGATATGGCACCTTGGCATGGCCATGCCCTTACCCACTGCTAAGGTTGCATACAAAATTGTCCATCAAGCCTCAACGAACCCAGATTCAGCTCCCTCACATGAGTTAGATCCAGTTCTCAAGGCCATTTGGGCTCATGATTCTCTTTCCACTCAAGATCCTTTAGACTTGGTATTTCCCTCTGACGAGGATATTATTGAGGTAATGAATCATCTTGACATACCTTGGGATGATCTACATCATAGATCATATTTTCTTCTCCAGCTTAGGAGAGTGGAGGAGGGAGAGTTTGTTTTGACCGTGACTGGAGATAACCCTTGTCATATCAATCCTATGGCTATGCACGAATTTTATGCCGAGGGTAATGTAGGGACTATGATTTCATTAAAGCTACCATGAATTAAAACAGAGCGGAAATTTTGAAATTTACTAAAAATTCGCTTACTCTAGCATATTCACTCCCAGATTTTGATAAATAATATAACATTTTCCATAACAATTTGCATAACAAATTAAATCTACATAACAATTTGCATAATAGGTTAAATACCTCGTTCTGATGCTGTCTCCCTTCGCTGCTCCTTAAGCCACCCCAAAACCAGCCACCCTACCGACCAGTACGCCTGGCCCTAGGACATCTACGGACGTCCTAGCCCTCCGAGCCCAAAACCCCTCAGCCCCGGTGTGCACTGTAAATCCCACTGTTCTAACTCTGTCTCAAAGCTTCCAAAATCCCTCTCCTGTCGAATGCATGAATCAATCCCTCCAAAATGAATAATCCCCCTCTCCATAGTCCTTCTTCCTCCCTTATGCCTCCTTCACTGCCCTCGCATCTCCCCCACCAACCACCTTATCCATTCATTTATATCTATTTAATGGTCTTATCCTTTACTTAATGTTCATTTTACGTATGGGTTACGTTATCCCTTATGGGATAC
>JZKD02S1674988.1:712166-732386 GCA_000966675.3 Picea glauca
GACTGTCTCGTTGGGAACATCGGGTAATGAGAAGTTGAAAGCATGTTCCAACACAGTGATTTGGGGAGCCATGGGGGAAATTGAATACATTTAAAATAAAGGCTCCTACAAGGCCGGCTTGTCAATCAGCCCTCCTTCTAGTGCCATTTGTTGATGAGCGAAAATGAATGCTCGCCAACTGGAAGAGTGGATCCGGTCCAGGGTTGTCTAAATAACCCAAGCCGTTTGGGATAACCCAGCCTGACGGGTTTAGCGACTCCGTTAGCTGATCTAAGTCCTAGAAAAACAAAAGAAACTACTCTAAATGAACTAATATAAATAAAAATAACAATTAAAACAAAACTAATAAACAAATCTGAACTACTAATATATACAATTTACTATCTAATACTATAATAACTCTACGAAATTAAACATTTAACTATCAACAAAATTAAATATTAATCACAAATGTACAATATTTACAAATTACAGATTTAAATCAAAACCTGCAAAAATCATTTGTAAACTGTCCTAAGACAACAAAACTATTATTTTTTGATTTTTATAATTTTATGAAAAAGAAAAAGAATAAAAACTATCTAAGCTAAGCAACTAAAATGAAAATTCTAACTAAGAATCTAAACTATATATACATATATCTAACTAAATTACTTAAATTATACTAATAAGATAACTATTAAATGACAAATAGAAAACTGACCTGAAGTAATGCTTCAAGTTTGTCCTATGTATGATGGTCGATTCAGCTGTTTGGTGGGAGGAAACCCGCACAAGGTTCTCCTCGATCTTCTCGTAAATGGAAAGGTGCTGTGATCTTGAAATATAAATAACAGGAAAAACATGACATAAAAAATTACAACAATCTTATAATTTACAAATCGTCGCAGCTAGATAAATCTGTGTGCAAAGACTTGTACAAAGTGATTCATTTAATGAAAAAGGTAAACCTGTAATTCATTAAACTGAAACAAACTAATTGCTGTATTTTTAAATAAGAGAGATCAGACATGGATAGCATATAAATCAAATCACATCAACATGCAATGAATCATGATAGCTAAAGTAGTTGATAATTGATTGCAAACTGATATGCAGAAAACTTGAAACAAAAGTTTGATATATTGAAAGCGAAAGCTGTTACAAGACATCAACTTTCATCTCAGTCTGAATCATAAATACATAGTCTGGTTCTCCCCACTGTGATGATGATGGTTCTTCACAAAAAATAACAAGTATTTAAAGACCTCCCATAGGGTAAAACATCCTTGTGGGAATTGTCAACAACAATTTACAAAAAATCTGGGAACAATCTCCCAAATCTTCTATTTCTGCCTATGACCAACAACTTAAAACAAAACTATATCTGAACTTCCACAACATGTCCAATTTGTCAATGAAATTCGTAGGTACCTGTAGGTGGACAAGAATACACCAGTTTAGATAAAGTTTTATTAATAAAATTAACCAAAATCTAAATTTTAAGACTAGCTAATAGAATCAAACGATTCTGTAGCTAGTCTAATTTGAGAACAGAACTATTTTAAATCAATGAAATGCTAACAAAAATATATTCAAATCTTTGATTGCTAATTTAAAACAAAAGGAATCATTTGAACCACAAACTCTATGCTAATCGATAGCAAATGAAATCTTGTTTGAATCTAGTTCAATTGCAATAGAATATGTATGATCTGTCACACAACTCTTATTTCCAATTCAGAGCAGACAGAAAGGTTTTAACCAATTCGAAACCAATGAAATCATTTTTATGAATAAATTCCAATCGACACAAACTGTAACCAATCAAGTAAATTTTTCATGCAATGATTTATGTCGACTTAGCCATCAACAAAATCATTTTAAATCCACAGCTAACAGAGTTGTTTTTTCGATTTAATAGATTACATTATTTTTATCAAAGCAATCACTAATATTGATGCATTGCATAGATAAAGGATCATGCCAATTCAAGCATATGGAATCGTTTCAAAATAAAACCATAAGAAATCAATTGAACTATATCATAGCCGACACAATCGATATGCTAAATTGTATCAATCAACACAACTACATGATTTTAGCAAATAAATCTTATGCACAGGTCAAATGTAATCAAAATCCAAACGAGAATATTTATTCAAAATGAAACATACTTGTTATTTGGATAATCGAAGTCAACAGGATTGTTTTGGACCTATTAGAAACAAACAAAACTAATCGAAATCAAACCCAATCGACTATTCTAAATCAAACGAACATAATTGATTCAAAAACAAGCCAAACATAATAAAAGACAAATCAATGGTTTATACTAAGATGGGCACGACAAAATCACATAACCAAATCATAGCTACATTTGAATTTAGTAAAATGAACCTACTGTACAGGATCCACAACAAAATCGTTTTTGATGATCAAACTATAACAGAATCATTTCGAATGTATTAAAATGAACAGAGCTAATTTGAAAGCAAAACCCAATCCATTATATTAATTCAAGCAAACTTACAAATCAAAATCAATGTCAAAACACATACCTGGGAGGATTGATCAAGGTTTCAAGAGTGTGAGAGGTTGGACGGGTGAGAGGTGTTCTGAGGCATAGGCCTGGAGAATTCATAGACGTTTCAACAAATGCACACAGACCCAATACGCACCTTTCAACCATGAAGAAGATATGAAACTTGACCTCTAAAAAACGGGCTATATATCCGTAAAAAATTGATTTTTGAGGAAACCGCCCACAATGAAGGTAAAGGGGCTAATTTTGGTTCTGGGTTTTCAAGAGTTTGATCAGATTCCAAACCGTTTGCTCAGAATCACTCACGCAAAAATGTGTTTCTGGGGGCAATTACGGGGGCAGTCTTCTCTGGAAATCAAACAGTAACTGAATTTGAACACCATGGGGTTTAAATTCACCCTACAAGAGCCAGGAGAGAACACACAGTGAGCAGGGTGAACGGTGAGGGTTTGGACAAGGTATACGTAGGACCCAAAACTCAGAGATTTCCCGAAAAGTCAACAGAGGTAACCTGGTAAGGAGGCAGGCATTAATGCCAAAGTGTGTGAGGGTGGTGGAGCTAGCTCAGCCCATGCAAAACATTCATTTCCATAAGTACAACCGATGGCGCATATGGTGATTCATATCACTATTGCAATGTGTTAAAAGTAAAACCAATTAAACCATTAACGAAAACTATGGTAAGTTGAACCCAATGTTTGCACATGCATAGCGTTTGCATGGTTTTTCAAAATCAAAACAATGTTTTGAATAAGAAATTGACCATAGAACTTATACAATATATAAAACTATTGAATTAAGGATCTAATCATCAATTTAATGTTTTCATGAAACCAATGCGCCAAGGAAATCGATGAAAAGACTATAAAACATCCAACCACCACTGTATTAAGGAATCAATGACAGATTATCAAATCATCACAATCTTATAAAAATGAAATCACATTAACAATTAAAGAATGCCAAGTGAGTAAGGATCTTGGAGTCTTGCCAATTGTGCGACTATAATCAAATTGGAAATGCAATGAACACATAGACAAGAGTGCCATAATAATCCAGTGACGATTTTAATGTGACTTCGAAAACGAAGTTTTCACGCTTGCAGTTGTGAAAATGAGAACAAAGGTAAGTGTGCAAATGCACGAAATAATAGTGTTGTTTTATTAAAGATTGCGACGAAAATCAAGGGTTGCAAAACACTGGCGTGGGCAGCTTATAAGGATAGGATAAAAATGCGAATTGGCTGCCAACAAGTTCTCAAGCTGGAAATACATGAGAAAGCTCCTTATGATGAGATTGAGTTCTCCTCGAATCCAATGTATTCTGTGCAAGGTTTCCTGTTGCCTGAAGTGTGGTTTGTGCCTTATTGGGCATTTTTTGAAGCTTCGGTGCTGGCTTCTTATATAGCTATACTACCTTCTTATTTCCATGTACAAAATCTGAGCATATGGAATCATATCTAATGTCTAAAACTAATGGAAGCACAAGAGTATATTCATGTTGCACTGGAGGTGCATGAAAACTACTCTCCTTATGTGTAAGTAGAATAGAGGAGTCATCGTCACAAAACTTAGTGAATTTATACAACCTTGATTTGTGATCCACGTCACCAATTGCAATGATGGAATTGTCATGCATGTCAATTACTGAAACTGAATTTGATGTAAATTCAACCTTTTTACCTTCTGAGTGATCTGATAAAATGAGAACAGATTCATAGAAAGCTTTGGAACATGTAGAACATTCTCAAAACTGCCATTGTGGAGTTCCACTCTCCCTTCTCCTGCTATTGCTACTGGAGTATCATCCCCCATGAGAATAGGGGGACTTGAGCATGGACTCAAAGAAGGGAAAAATTCCTCTTTCGCTGCCATATGATGGGATGAACCAAAATCTATAATCCATGAATCAGATGAGGAATTAATTGCAACAAGAGCATGATGATTACCTTTCTTAGGAGCAAGATCTTCTTCCTTCCACTTGTTGACTCCCTCTGGAATGAATTTTCCAAGGTTGTTCTGCTGAAGTGTATGTGCCATAAGATCAATATGTTTCTTCATGTATGTGGATTCTTCATGATTTGGTTTATTGCAATAAGTGCATTGATTTCCCTTATTCTTCTTCTTGGAATCTGAATCATTTTGGAACCTGAAGAATCATTAAAGGGTTTGGAATAGCCCTCCTTCATGTTCTATTTGGATGATCCTTTTCCATCATGCATCGTGAGTGCATGTGCTTTGGGATATTTCAAGAGACCCATCTATATGAGTTTTGTCTTCTCTTGTGTAAGAGACTCAATGAACTGATCCAACATAGGCATTTTCCAATTTGTTCCAAAAACACATCTGCCAGAATGGAAATTGGAGACATATACAATGTATTCTGTCTTAGCTTGGCCAAGATTTCTAGAATAATTTGTTTCTATTTTGTAGAATTATCAATACCACATTCACCCAAGCTCAATAGAAAAGATTTAAATTTAGTAAAAAATTCTTGTATATTATCAAAACTTTTAGGGTCTAAGGTATTCAACTCTACATCAAGCATATGACCTCGCATCTCATTCTACTTTCCAAAGAGTCCCTCCAAGGTGATCCAGATCTTGTTTGGAGTATTTCATGTAGCAACATGAAACCATAAATCAATGGAGATTAACTAAATAAGTATTCCTCTGGCCTCATCCTTACAGTTCACCCATCTCATCTTCTCAATCATTGATGTAGGTTCTGTTTCTGTCGCCATCGTCAAACTATAGAGTATTTTCCTTCTGAGTTGAAATACTTCCTTGGGATTCCAATCAAAATAATTGTATGGTGTGATGATTACCATCAAGTTTGACTCTATAATATTTTTCCTTTCCATCTCTTCCACTGTTTCTAAGAACCCCTAAAAATTTACTCTCAATTTGCAAGTGAAAAATTAAGAAATCACAACAGAAATGCCACTTTAAGTGAAAATTCATATCAGTTTCAAGAGATGATATTGTGACTTAATTTCTGAGAAAATGATGAGGAATCTCACCGAATAGTTTAAAAACCACTTCCAAAATGGGCAATTTACTTTCTTATTGGGTTGTTTCCTCAAAAACGTAATATTTTGGGAGAAATCACTATAGAAAGGTGCGATCACAGATTTAGCTCGCCAAAACCTCGATTTTACTTATTATTTGTATTGTCTGGCTTACTCCAAGAAACATAGCTTCGATACCATGTTAGTGTTTCATGGAAACCTACACAGGAGATCTAGCTAAAGCTTGCACAAAAAAATCTTATCAAGAAAAGGAAAAGAGTTACAATATGGAAGAATGAGAAGATATATTCACATTACTCCAATGAGATGATGATTGATACATAGATCATGATCAATATGATACAATGAATGAGTTGAATACACTCATATATAGGGAAAAAATTTCCATAATTAAGAAAATAAACCATGCAGTTATCTTTCCTTAGGAATGCATGCATGCATAATAGTGATGGTAAAAATATAATGTCTAAAATAAAACTAGTCAGTTAACTCCCACTCAACTAGTGTGTTGAAAATAGAATTTTCTCCAACAACCGTGAGGATCCATGTGACGTGCCATATACCACCGAAAGCTGCATGAATTATACTATCCATCCATGGGTGTTGTAATTGCATGTGTAATTTCCTTCATGTCTATCTACTTCGATCAACTATGGGGTCCAAAAGCCAATGGATAGGGTTGACATCAATGACAACAACCAATATTCCAACACTTCAAACTCATTAAATTGGTCCAGAAGAACATCTACTGGCATGAGTTTAACCCTTTTTCCAGCTAGTAGATTATAGGAGAAAAAGGTACACCTCGGAAGATTCATCTCACCGAGAGAGTTCTCCACAGTTACTTTTATACTTTTTTGGGCTACAGAGACTAAACTTAGAAAAAAGCCATGAGTCGATATTTAAGCTCTTTTTAGACTCCTTAAAATTGAAAATATAGCCAAGTGATCTTGTCTTTGTCACACTCGTTAAAATGGTTTTGAAAATACGTATTTTCGGTGCAAATTTAACCCTTTTTTGAACCAAATAGACCAACTCCAAAAAAGGTACTCCCTGGAGTCTTATTTTGCATTTTTTTAGACTCTCTAAATGTGAAAAAACTACCGAGCTTACCTTCTCTCGGATCGTAAAAAATTACATAGAAGGGGTCTCCCTGTGTCATTCTTAATCGCATTGTGGGTCTCATATTTGCGTCTTTTGCCTAATGCCGACTCCATGTTGCTTTCAACCAAACCTTTGAAGCATTCCTTATATGAAAGCCTTGCAACAATTCTTTCCTCTGCAACCTGACAACTTGACCCATGGAGGAATTTTTCCCCAGTGTCCTTATCCTGCACATGTCTCCTTGCCCTGAGCATTAGTAAGTTCCATGCGCTTGGAACCAATTTGCTTGTCGTGAAACTCCTTCTGTTGATTAAGGTTGGTTTTCATTAATGTCAACCCTAGAAGAAATCCTAATAGCACAAAGGTTTGGGTAATGGACCCAAGTTTTTTTGATGTAAAGATGACTCATTATGGTCTTGTCATGGTTGATAAGAAGTACAAATGGATGAACTACAAAGTGGTCCCCTTATGGTGAAATCCCTCACGGGAAGACGCTTTTTGGATTGAGTTATCCTAGAAGTATGGTTAGAGAACCCATGATTAATTGTGGAATAATGAGATGAAGGTCAGTGAATTTGTCAGTGAAAATATGCTATATGGATAGAGCTTGTCATGCCATTTCTGGTGGTATGTGGAACGTCACATAATGCGTCACAAGAGTTATGGACATATGAAGTTGAATAACCCTCATGAGTCATATAGAAGTCCCCAAAATTCAAGTGTTTGTAAAAGAAATTATTTAAATAATAAAGAAAATGGAGAACTCCCTAAAATAAGGAAAGTGTAATGCTACATGAAAGTATAAATAAGAGGCAAAGCTCTCTCATTTAATCACACTTGAATATCATTGAATATCTATTTTTTGTGAAAGGTTATTTGAGTAGCTTCAACCAAGGGGCATCGTTACATCATCATAGCAGTAGAATACTTCACGAAGTGGGTCGAAGCTATGCCAACGTTTAGCAATGATGGAGAAACCGCGAATATTTTCATCTTTAATCAGATAGTAGCAAGGTTTGGTATCCCGAAGGAGATTTTCACTGACCATGGAAGTCACTTACAAAATAAAATGATGACCAAATTAATGTCAAAGTTCGGGTTCAAATAGGAACATTCATCACCCTACTACCTGCAAGAAAATTTTCAGGTTGAAGCCATGAATAAGTCTCTCAAAACTATTCTTTAGTGGACGATCAATTCTGCCAAGTCGAATCGGCATTTAATGTTGTATTCAACATTTTGGGCCTATCAAACGTCTGTGAAGACTACCACTAGTTTTTCACCTTTTCAAATCATATACGGGCTGGAAGTATTCTTACCTTTTGAATGTCAGATTCCTTCATTAAAGTTGGCATTGGAATTACTGTCGTACACTTCACTGCTTGAGGAACTCGTATATCTCGATCAACACGATGAGTAGCATCATGATGCAAACTTAGCCAATGAGGCTCATAAGAAATAAGTCAAGTGTCAGTATGATCGGTCCATTTTTCCTCGGATTTTCTTTGAAGGTGATATTGTCCTAGTCTATGATCAAGACAAAGATCCCCTAGGGGTGTTACACGTGATTTTGGTCATCTTGTTGATATCTTAACAAGGGTGTATTCAGGCTCCCAACTAGAACTTTCTCCCGAGAAAAGTGGCATTTATCTCCTTCCAGAATACATATTTTTAAAGTGGGTTTGTAGGATGCATATGGCCTAGGGTGCGAGAATGACTTATTCTCATAGGCCACCTTCATCTAGGGTGCAAACTTCTTGTAGTTTTCTCTATACACAGGGTGCAAACTTGTTTTTAATCTTTGGAAAGAGAAGAGGTCTCGAGGGTTCTAGAAGGGAACATTCTAGAGAATGAGTTGGCATTCATATGGTTGTCATTTTAATAGATTCTCTGATTTGATGGGATCATTCTCATCCATGTAACCACCTCACCCTCTCATATATATTGAAAGGATTCTCATGGAAAAGGTAAAGCAAGATTATTTGAAGAATTGGTGAAGGAATTGTGTGAAGAACCCTACTTAGACAGAAGCTTGGAGACTCTAGTTGGTATATCAAGAGGAATTGGATCTTCTTCATGAAAGTTCAAGAAAAAGTGTGTGTGTTGGAACCAAGAGCCACCGAAAGGAAGCTTGAGACATCAAGGCGATCAGGTTGTATCTTCTACTTTCAATTAATATGATACATCGGCATGTCCTTTTCCCATAAAGTCATTCTTACTTTATTGTGTAATTCCTTGATCATATGCATAAGTTGACGTTGAATACATTTTGCTATCTTCACTTTGGTTGGTTTGTGTTGTCTTGGTCTTGACCTCACGAGAGCACCGGAGCAAAGTGGGAGCAACAGATACCTAAGGAAGCAATACAAAGGTATGTCACTTGTTCCTCCTTACTAGCTAATTCAATGATTGCAATTTAGGGAAAGAGTCATGCCCTGTCCTATTTTGTTCTAGATCCAGGTGGATCTAGGGAGATCTGTTAGTGTCTGCACCTACCGATTAGTCCAATAACAAAATTGGCGACTCCACTGGGGATGCAACCCATTTTTTAGTGGTTTTTGGTGTTTTTCCTTGGCCATTTTTTCTTTCCTTATGTTTCTTCATTTCTATCAATCTCTAAGTCTTCAGGAGACCCTGACAGATTCTCTGGGTCCATAAGTCCCTTCAAAATTTTTGTATTTTTCCAAAATTTTGCCTAGTTTCATGCCTTCTCGCACTGAACCCCTTTGTGGCCTACGAGAACCCCTTGAGTTCTCACTCTACCTTTCAGTCCAATGCAATATTCTCACACTCTGCTTGTGACCATCCCATGAGAATGCTCCATTCTCACACTGTACATTACTGATAGCCTACAAACCCATTTTTAATTTTTTTTCAAATTAAGGTTTTTGTATGCTCAGATGCCAAGATCTATATGTAGGTATGAAAATAACTTCTTAGGCCATTGGTTGATTGTTTCTTGACTTCAGATTATGTGAATGACCAGTCTTCGGAAATCAAAGACTCTTCTTGTCCATTTTTTCTCAACTCTCATCTATTGACTTTTCTTAGCAAGGATATAATCTCTGATCCTGGAATCTGAGTACTTGTTCGGTTAGGAGCTGGTGATCAGTTTGAAAGTTGGGATTGTTTGTCTTTCTCATTTGCTCATTACTTGGAAAATCATTATTCTCATGCAGTGGAAAAGACTAGTCTTGTTTGCTTGTCATTTTTTTCTTCATTGAAAGATTGGTTTGGGTTTTGTTTGTGGATTTTCATTAGTTATTGGTTTTCCTTACTTTCACCACCGTGGTGTGGTTCTTTTTGAAAAGTAAAAAACTTTTTTTTTTAAAAGCATTTTCATTTTGAAAATATTGGAAATCGATTGTTGAAATAGATAGAGAATTGTCATTGTTACGAGATTCGTTGATATTACATTTTAAAGAAGATTGTATATCGTAGTTCAAGATTGTTCCAGAAAACTCCTCTTTCCCTCCTGTAAATAGGATTCATGGAACAATAATTGATATTTTTCATTCCTATCTATGCATTGTTGGGTCAGAGTCTCACACAACATCGTTTTCATTTCTTTCACCTTTGAGTAACAACAGGCCTTAATAATATTGCACAATTTAAAAATTTAACTAGTAACTCTTTTCTAGGAATCTATTACACTAACAATTAGCTAGGCTAGAGCTTTGGAATAGGTAGAGAGATACACTCTCCAAAGCACAAAACACACAATATCATCTTATGTCAAGGAGTGTCAAATTCCATTTACAACATTTTGTCCTGGGAAGCCCTTCTCACACAAGGGTCAAACCCGAGGTCGCATTGATATTGACAGAGTTACTCACCTTGCTTTGTTGATATCAATGTAGAGATTGCACATATTATGGGGGTCACTTGGAGGTATACCAACAATGATGAGTGGAAGCCTCTCAAGTTGATTTTGGGCTAGATACCCTACCCTTGCGTGTGGATTGGACTGTCGACTATCCCCCCAGGCTTTATTGTTGTCGGTGGTAACCTTAGTGGCCTATCTTCTTAGGGTCTTACACAAAGTGACTGTGAAGGGGAAAGTTTTCACGGTACTTGGAATCGACGTTGGCCAAAATCACTTGGGCTCCTTGGAGGGTATACCCATTATTATGCGTGGGAGCTTGCACCAGGGTGTAAGTCCATTAAGCAGGTCGTCAATGCAACTTTTCCACCTAGCCCAACCCCTTCTCGTCTCGTTGTTGCGATGTTGGATTTCATCACCAACTAGTGACTTCATAATTGGAAGGTCTTGTTTTCTCATTTTTGCTTCCTATAATTTTTACTAGCGTGTGCTGTTTGTTTACCCAAGTTGACCATAGAATTTTTCTTCATAAGTTTTTAACTCATTCACAATAGACCCTCCATGTTGTTCACATAGAATGTAGGGCTTACCCCCAAAAAATCTGGAAGGTTCTCAACCCTTGCCTACCATCTCACCAGAGGGCTCTCCTCAACAGAGGGAAGTCCAAGACGTCACCAATCCACAAGTGGAAAGAATTGACTCTCTAGAATGGTTCTGAATTACCAATTCTCAAGAGGACTTTCGACTTCACCCCGATTCTGAAAGATTTATTATGCGAGTGAATTCTTCTGGAGATTTAGTTGTTTTGTCTTTTGGATCATCGACTGGACCTTTTCTAGGACCTGAGGGCCAAGATCCTTTTTGGACTACTGGCATTTTTATATGGGATCTCTTTGGTTCAGGAGCAGGCATTGATATCACTGTCTCACCTACATTCCCCGAAACCTCTGACCCAAATGAAATACCTTTTAGTACTGCATATTATTTTCCTAGAACAGACACTCCACAAGATGACCACATCTTGATCCTCCCTTTACAAATGGTCCATTACACAGACACTACGAGTATTCACACCGAGATTATGGTGGCTAGTCAAACCCCCATTGGCACACCGCTTTCTCCTAGGGTCACCCCGACACTTCCACCAGGATACCGTGCATTGAATGCCTCTATTTCCACTTCTACGCAAACCCCATCCAGAACTCCTAGTGGTCCCACTTCTTCTGGGCACTCTCCTCCCAATTTCATTCTGACACTTCCTCCACCCCCTTTCAGAGGACCTTCTCCATCCTCTATTGACAACACTAATCCTAGTGGCACCATTTCGTCATTCACACCAAATTACCAGATTCTTGTTGGTGGAAAATTTCACCAAGGAGGTTTGACTCAACCCCCCCTTGTAGGGAAAATTCCTATTGGAACACAAATCCCAATTGGAAAAAAACCTTTGATGGGAGAAAAACCCCCACTGACCCCACCCTATGGACAAAACATACCTCTATCCTTGGCCTAATATTGGAATCATCTGATACAACATAATCCTCAATTGACTGGGGGGAAACAACCTCAAGTTACCTCCTTTATACCCCCTAGTGTAGGCCAACCATATCTAGGTACATCGAATCCTATTTGGGGCTCGATCGCTCAACCCAATGGCCCCATTCAAGGGTACAATCCTATGAGTCACTTTCCTCCACAACAACCACCGAATCTGCCTAGGTCTTCACATTATATGCAGACTTCTTATGGTCCCACTAGTTTGTCGACGAGACTCCCTCCCCAAAGCCACCAGTACCTGCATGTGAATAGAAAATTACCCTTCTTAGAAACTTTGGACCTCCTGGATCTGTCGAGGATTTTAAATGATCCGATCCGTCACTCTCCCCAATGACCCACTATACCGTCCAAGCTATCATCTGACATCCCTAAATTTGATGGAAAAGTGGGAGAGGACCCGGACAATCACATCATGAATTTTCACCTCTGGTGCTCGTCCAACTCCTTGATGGATGACTCTATTCGTTTACGCCTTTTTCAACGAACTCTCACGGGTTCTGCCCCCTTCATCGACCAGATTGTCGACGATTGTGCCAGAAGTGAAATCTTCTCTTTGATGGATGGTTTCTCCAGGTATAATCAAATCAATATTGTTCCCGAGGACCAACACAAAACCACTTTTATTTTTCCTTAGGGCACATTTTCCTATCGAAAACTTCCTTTCGGTCTAAAGAACACTGACACAACTTTTCAATGTGCTATGTCTTATGCCTTTCATGATATCAAGCACATCGTGCAGCCATATCTTGATGACTCACCTGCTCATTCCATGCACTGGGTCGATCATCCAATCCACCTTCGAGCCATTTTCCTCCGATGTCAGTTTTACCATATACGCTTGAATCCTCACAAATCGTTTTTCTGCGTAGAATCCGACCGAATTCTAGGATTTATTGTTTCACATCAAGGGATCAGGGTCAATCCCTTAAAGGTTGAGGCGATTCTCAATCTCCCTCCTTCTTCTACACTTCACCAATTACAAAGTTTGCAAGGGAAAGAAAACTTTCTTCGTCATTTCATCCCAAAATATGCCGAAATAACTCTTGGATTTATGTGACTACTCAAAAAGGGGTCCGAGTTCATATGGGATACCATCACAAACAAAGCCTTCAAAGCTTTGAAACTGTCCCTGACAAGTGCTCTGCTTCTCTTCTCCCCTGATTACAGTCACGATTATTTCCTCTACCTCACAGCCTTGGATTACACCATCGCTATGGTTCTCGTCCAAGAGGATGATTTTCATGATGAACATGTTATCTATTACTTGATTCGAAGTCTAACGCCTACCGAAACCAAGTATTTACATGTAGAAAAAATAGCCTTGGCAACCGTCCAAGTAGTTCAACGTTTCCGACACTATATCCTCTCTCGCAAGACTACGATAATTTCTAACTACAACCCTATGCAACACATTCTCACCTGTCAACTGCTAGGGGGAAAATACTCCAAGTGGATCATGATACTACAAGAGTTTGAATTAGAATTTGAATGTGCTAAGTCCAAGAAGTCCTTTCTTTTTGCCGAGTTGATATGTGACTTTCCCTACTCCGAAACAGAACATGTAGCAGCCAATTCATTACCTGATGACTCCTTGTTTCTAATTAGTTTCGATGATCTTTGGTACGATGATATCATCATATATCTCCAAACCTAGAATTTCTGGCCTAATTTGTCCAGTACTGACCGACGTCGAATATGCTACCAATCCCGTCAATATATTGTCCTCGGGGATACTCTTTATCATCGTGGGATTGACTCAGTTTTTCAACGCTGCCTCACGTTTGACGAAGCCAAAAAAGCCTTAAATGACTGCCATTCTAGAGCCTGTGGTGGTCATATGTCCGGGTATGCTATTTCCCATAAGATCTTATGAGCATGGTATTTTTGGCCTTCTTTATTTAACGACTGCATAATCGTCGTGCAAAAATGCCATGCTTGCTTGACCTATAATCATAAGATCCGATCACATCCTGCTCCTCTTCACCCTGTGGTTTCCATTGGTCCCTTTGTGAAATGGGGCATCGATTTCATGACATGTCACCCCCACTCAGCTGGGGGACATGGATACATTATTGTAGCCATAGATTATTTTACGAAATGGGCCGAGGAGATGCTGACATTCGACAATACTGGAAAGACCGCAACATTATTTATTTTCAATCACATCATAACTCGTTTTGGTGTTCCTCAGGCTATCGTCACTGATCACGGTAGCCACTTTAGAAACTTCATGATGTCCAAACTCACTAAAAAGTTGGGTCTTCGCCATGAAAACTCAATGCCCTATTACCCACAAGCCAACGGCCAAGTCGAAGCAATTAACAAAGTTCTCATAACCATGCTTTGACGAATGATAGGGATTCACAAAACAAGTTGGCACACAATGTTGTTTTTAGCATTGTGGGATTACTGAACATCCGTTAAGTCTGCTACTGGGTTTACACCATTCCGGTTAGTCTATGGTCTTGACACTATCCTCCTGATTGAATGTGAGATACCCTCCCTGAAACTAGCCATCGAACTCCTACCAAACACCTCTGTCGAAGAAGAATGTCTGTTGTATCTCATGAGATTTGAAGAAACTCGACACGACGCTGCCCTAGTCATCGAAACCCAGAAGAAACGTGTCAAGGCCCAATATGAAAAACATGTCAAGCCCCACGTTTTCTCCTAAGGAGATCTGATTCTCCTTTATGAACAAGATCGAGATATAATAGGAGCTGGAAAATTCGAAGCCATGTGGCGAGGTCCTTATATCATTAGACAAGTTTTGGAGAAAGGATCTTACGAGTTAGTATATTACGATGGTATCCCTTTGAGTGAACCTAGAAATGGGTTGTACTTAAGGAAGTACTATGCATAAGATCACATGTGCATGAGTACTTGTATTTTATTGTATCATACTTCTTGTGTGTTACTGTAGTATGCGTTTTTTGTTATCTGGTCTCTTCCCTTATGTTACATTGTGTTTGATTTCCAAATGTCAGAGTCTTTGCTACCGCACATTGGCTTCACCAATGGCACTAGCCATAGTACTCAGAACCTCACTTCTACTGTGTGGATAATTTACGCCCCTACAAACAAACTTGTCACTCTACGAGGTGTGTGCCTTGGCCGTGCGACCAACAATATTGTAGATTATAGTGCCATTATCAAATTGTTGATTGATGCTATCTCACTTGGTATCCATCACTTGGTTGTATGACTCGATTCCCAGTTAGTAGTACTACAGTTAAGTATTGTCTATGCTATTCGAAGTCCTACGTTATTACGGGTATATTTGTGAATTCACCTCTTGGAACGTTATTTTGATTATATTGAATATCAACATATTCCTAGATGTCTAAATACATTAGCTGATGCATTAGCTAATTATGTATTAGACAGACATTTGGGCCATTTATAAATCAATCACATCACAATTATCACACAACACAAGATAAGCTGGTAGAAGCCGTATATATGTATATATAATGATCAAAAGGTTTTTACAAAAAGTTCAGTCCAAGAACCAAAATTTCAAAATCTGAACCTCATAGCTTCTACAAAGTAATGTCATGGATGACACTCACGATAAAACATGACTTCCCAGGCAACCCTACAAAGCAGTCGACCAATAGACTCTGACACGCCCACCATATGACGCTGATAACGCCGCGGGACCTCTCCGAGAGGCATGTCCAGAATGTTAGCAGTCAAACCCTCTAAGTTTTGTTCCACTGCCTCATAATCTTCAGTGTCCCATTGTGGCACCAGAGCCACCTCTCCTCATCGATGAATAGGATAAGTACCTGGAGGTCGATAAGGCCCCACGTCTGTGTCATCAAAAAATAATTTTTGTAATTAGACCTTGGACAAACATAAAAACATTTGCATATGATAAAACTCACAAAAACATTTAAAAAGTGAAAAAATGTGTACTTATTACCTATATCTCCCCACTGAGTGTCCTCAGGTAGGGCCAAGTATAGATCCCCTCGGAATTCCAACTCGACATAGGCATAATCGTCGACCATCAACATTTGTGTCCGCAACCAGTTAAAGAAGGAATCATTGTATTTGATGATTGGTTCAGCTACATGTCGGGCCATGAGGTTACACCAACTCAACATCCTTGGATCCTTTGGAGCTGGTAAAACCCACTCAACTTGCAACCTCAGCAAGGGAACCCTCTCAAGAAATAAGGACACCAACAATGACCTGTACCCAAATTGCTTCAGGTCACCTCTCCTGCATTTAGTCAACTGCCTCTTCACACTATGAAGGACTACGTCTGACTAGTTAAAGACCCGAGGCCTAGTACACTCTATGGAATACTGAAAATATCTCTGGAGAGCCATGTGTGGAGTAGTTCTCCCAGGCATACGAGAAATGGTAAACAAAATAGAGAAAAGGGTCAAATCATGGACCCCCAAAATGGCCACCTTTTCTTTTCTTCTTTCTGCCTCTGGAACACAGTACTGACGATGATACTCACTCATAGGCAACCCACCACCTCGGCTACCAGTCAAGCTAGTGTGGTACCCATGCCGTGACAGTCCTATTAGGAAATAAACATCCTCGATATCCAAGGACAATGTGTAGACCCCCATGTGGAATACTTGTTGGTCCACGTCCCACATATGAACAAGGTACTCCAACAGCCTGACTTGGGCTCTCATACCTGGGATCTGAAAGAATTTCAGGAGACCACAATATCACAAAGCAACAATGGTGCCTAGGTTATTCTTGGCAATAGCATCATCTTCTTCATGCTCTCTTTCATGCCATTCCAGAACCATTGTGACAGCCAAATGCCTGCACAAGAACCATAAGAAGAAGTGTTGGAAATATGGCTATAGCAGAGATGACACAGACTGTCAAGGTTGTCATTGATGGCAATCTGTTGGTAATGGAGCACGCACAAGAGAACTGGTAGAAGAAGCTAGATGATGACAGAGAAATATCCAACTGGGGATGTTGAGATTGGGTTCCACTCAGTGAAATGTTGAGATTTGGGCCCACTCAGTGAATGGAGCACGCACAAGAGAACTGGTAGAAGAAGCTAGATGATGACAGAGAAATATCCAAGTGGGAATGTTGAGATTGGGTTCCACTCAGCGAAATGTTGAGATTGGGTTCCACTCAATGAATTTTTCTACAAGAAGATACCGCTAAGATTCATTTAGGTTATTCAAAAAAAGAAAGAATAAACCCATTGAAATGCATTAGGTTATTCAAAGAAAAAAAAGGAATAAACCCATTGAAACGTTTGAAGGAAAAATCCAGTCGATTCAAGCGCCCCCATTAAAATAGAAACAAAGGCAATGGCCCAGAAAGCATGCTGAAGATAGATGCTTCTCGAATCACTTGGCATTTGCAAGATTTGAAGGCAGAGGACCGTTCAACAAATTTGATCTCAGGGAAAGAACTCTGAGCTCCGTGAGACGACCCAATTGGCATTCCAGTTCAGCCTTCGCCCATGGGGATCCTTGCTAATAAACTCAAGAAGGTTATGTCTATTGCCCATTGGCTCTCCCTTAGCCACGAGCATGACTAGCAACATCATCAAGAAACCATTAAAAAGCTTCCTGGGTTACCATTCGATTTTTCAAGAGACACACGAACGATGCCCTTCATAATGCGATTGGTGTGGCCAGCATCAAATGGTTATAATGCACAACCAACGCAGCCTAACATTGCCAGGCCAGTGATCAGTGTTATCCCTGGGTTTAATGCAAACCCAAGAAGAGTAGAATATTCTGAGTTAGGAAGAGGATGGTCTAAATCCAGGGTTTTGCGGGGGTCTTTCATATGCATTGACAAGTCTGGAAGATTTTGGCAGTTGTGTTTCTCTAATTACTCTGGACGGTGGCAGGACTTTCATTCTAAAATTAGACTGTCTGTTAAGACAGAAAGAACACAGCGTTTCATGATGTGGCATGCATAGAGGAGGCATGCAAAGAGCCAGTTCAGAAAATCAGGGAGAATGCTGGCATGCGAAAAGTAGAAGAAAGATTGAAAAAGGAAATTGCAGTTGGAGTTGAGTAAAACAAGAAAAATCTCTGCATGTGCAAAAACAATATAATGCGCTGAGACAGAGATTGGAGGGGTTGTTTAAGTGAGAGAGAGAGAGATCTCCGAGGCGAGAAAAGGAAGAGGAGAATCTGCGTGACAGGAGAAGAAGTTGAGAATGGGCTGCAGAGGATAGTGAAGCAGAGCAGCAGATCAGAGACATTGAAGAATGCAGTGTAGATCAACAGAAAGCGTAAGCAAGCTATATCAGAATGAACAAGTTGAGTTGAGAAATATTTATTTTGGAAAATAAGGGTGGTAGGGTGGTGTTAGGGAGACTTATGTCTCTCTCTGCAAGTGGGTGCTTGTAGAATCTGAAGGTTGGTGCCTTCGCTCAGTTGGTGCTGAAGTAAAAAAAAGGAAGTCGGTGCTTCCACCTAGTGGGTGCTGGGATATTGTGGGAGTTGGTGCTCTCAGCCAGTTGGTGCTGGTAATCATAGGTTGTAGCCTCTGTGAGTTGGTGCTCATAAAAGATGAGATGTAAAGAAGTTGGATCTTGCTTAACATCCTAAGAAGATGAGGTTTTTTCCCTGGTTGGGTTTCCTCTTGAAAAATTTGTGTCTCATACATGTGATTGAATGCTGTGTGTGATTGGTATCCTTTATGTTATCTTCTCTATGTTCATAACTATGAATTTCACAGTAAAGACTCACTGCCACTAAGATTATTGATTCAAAGTAAAAATAAGGTAAATTGTTAATAATCTACACTAACTGATTCACCCCCCCCCCTCTCAGTTAGTTCATACCTGTAGCAAGAAGGTCAACAACTCTCTTCAAGCCTTGGCACATTTTTCATTGAGCAAAAGCCAAAGAATTTTTTCATTTTACGATTCTCACAGGTTCCCCTTTAGCACAGTGCGAGGTTCTCACATGTGCCTTTGGGGCCACCTATGAGAATCATGCATTCTCACAGGTCCCGTGTGGCTAGCCCGCGAGAATGCCTGAACACGAATTTTAGCCCTAAAATAAGCTCAAAAACTTGAAATTTGCCAATGAAAACAAAAAATTGAACCATGGAAAGATAGAAGACAAGGAGCTTACCTCACTGGTAGAGACAGTTTTCCAAATGGTTGTTCGTACCTTCCACAATCGAGCATCAAAATTCAAGGGAAAAAGAGGGGTTTTGGGCTAAAATCTTGGCAAAGTTACAATGACTATGGTAAAAGAACTTTTACCCACTTATATTTACTTTGTACCATTTTTGTAGGTTTTTATAATTTTTTTATTTATCAAACCTAATGCCTAATACCCCTATGAGTGCGACTTTTTGTAGACATAATGACTGCAACGTCCATACGCAGGGATACGTATATTTTCACTTTTCCATCACATGTTAAAGTTTGTTTTTTAGGGTTTTTGGATAAAACCTCGAGCTTGGTCTTTTTTCGTTCTCACGCTCGAAAATACATGAGAACATAACTGAGCACACTTTTATCACTTTTTCGAGCTCAACAAGGTTATATGAAAAAGGAACCCCCTGGAGTCCTCTTTAAGCTCTTTTCAGAATCTCTAAACATGAAAAGATTGCTGAGTGAACTTGCTATTTTCATGCTCGTTAAAGTATTTGAAGAGAGCATCTGTTGGGCAATAATTTATCTCTTTTTGGTCTCATCAGACTATTTTACGAAAAAGGAACTGAGAGAGTTCTCTTTTGAGTGTTTTTCCAGACTCTATAATCATGAAAAACCTTCGAGTTTTCTATCTTTGGACTCGTTAAACAAACATCGAAAAACTTGTAATGGGACTGAACCACTCCTTCCTAGGGTTCGTTAAACATACTCCAAGGGACTCATCTAAAGGATGAGCTTACATCAACAAGCATATGTTATCCTCCTCAAGCTTGCGTAAAAATAAAGAGGTACTCACCAGAAATGGTGGGGGAAAATTTGGGAAAGGGATGTGTTTTCATATTCATATTATTGGCAATAAGTGTCACTCTTGAACATGACACCCCCCTGTTTATTATCTGAAGCCAGTTTGGGAAATCCATTTGTCTCTCATTTGACTTGCTACTGTTGATTAAGGTTGGTTGTCATTGATGTCAACCCTTGAAGAAAGACCTGTAGCACAAAGTTTTGGGTAATGGACCCAATAGTGTTTGATGTAAATATGACTCATTATTTTTT
>JZKD02S1674988.1:733807-759545 GCA_000966675.3 Picea glauca
TACAGGTTGGTGCATGGTTGATGCACTTATTTATGGTACAGGTTGATTACAGGTTGAGGTACAAGTTGATGCATGGTTCAGACTTATTGGTATAGGTTTACAACAATATATCTCATAGTGATAGTGTGACAGTGGTTCCATCATTCTACTTCTACTTCAGGGTGGAAGGATGGGGCAAGGACAAGTGGTTGTAGCCACCTTCCGATTGTAGCCGGAGAACATTGGGGGTTGTAGCCTCCTTCTGGTTGTAGCCAGAGATATGGGGAGTTGGAGCTTCCCTTAGGTTGTAGCCTGAGAAACTAGGAGGTTGGAGCCTCCTTCCAGTTGCAGTTGGAAAACAAAGGAAGTTGGTGCTTCCAATGAATGTAATTCTTCAAGACATATAAGAAAAAACATTCCGTTTTTTTTTTCCCAATTTGGGTTTCCACGTAAAAACACTAGTGTATTGTGCATGTGTGTGATTGTTTATTTATTACTGCTCATTATTGAATAATAATTCTACATTGATATAACATTTGAAGAAAAAGGATTATAATTACGTTATTACTGATTCACCTCCCCTCTCAGTAATCCAACAACTATAGGGTCATATCTTTATTCGTCTCTGAATCAGTGCTGCCAAATCATTGGTCGTGTCATTCATATGTTCAAAAGAAGTTCATCCGATACCTCTATTGAGTCGGCCATATGCAGTTGTCCATTCTCTCCGTGTCGGCCTTGCCTGTGTCCAATTCAACCTACATCATATTTGTTTCACCTTCAAAATCTGTTACTCATTTCATGTCATTGATGGGGGATACATCAAGGCCCTCCTGTGATAAGTTTTGTTCTGTCGACTCCAGCTCAGTATCTGGAAACAAGACTACCTTGGAACTTGCAACTTAGAAATTATTTGGTACCTTGGAACTTGCATACCTCAATGGAAGGTTTCATCGCTTTTGACAGTGGTTTTTCATCATTGACCCCTGTTCGGGAGATTCCATCGAATGTTCAACCTTAACTCATCTATTCACATTTTGTGGATTGTACTAGTGTACCTTGGGAGTCATTGACATTAATGGTGATTTCCCTCGCACTTGTTAACGGTTTCATCAATGACCGGTAATCAAGTGGTTTCTACCATGTTCGACCTCAACGCATGTAATCGCATGGTTCGATTCGTACTTTCAGGTGACAGGATTGAAGACCCTGGGTCTCATCTTTTTGATCCAGGTTGCGATGGAATATGTATAACTTTTCGACACATAGATCCAATTTGTATGTCTCGTGGCTATGTCGTCTTAATTTGAATTTTCTTGCACAGATCCACAATGTATTCTTGGTGGCTATGTGATATTTTGATGGCATGGATCCACGGTGTATGATTGGTGGCCATGACCTATGTTCATTATGTCATCTGTATGTGATCTGAGTATGGGAATTCCTACCTCAGAAATGGTATTATATCCTGCCGATGCTTGATTGTTTGCAGGTTTTCGATTAGGTACGCTCCTGGTTTCTGACACACACACGCAATTTACAAAGTATTTCAACTGTCACAGATTTTGGCCTCATACTTTGGGGGGCATTCTGTTACACATGATTTTGGTCATCTTGGTGATATCTTAACAAGGGTGTATTAAGGCTCCCAACTAGAACTTTCTCCTGAGAAAAGTGGCATTTATCTCCTTCCAGAATACATATTTTTAAAGTGGGTTCACAGACTGCATATGGTCTAGGGTGAGAGAATGAATCATTCTCGCAGGCCACCTTCATCTAGGGTGCAAAATTCTCGCAGTTTTCTCTATACATAGGGTGCAAACTTGTTTTTAAGCTTTGGAAAGAGAAGAGGTCTTGAGGGTTCTAGAAGGGAATCTTCTAGAGAATGAGTTGGCATTCGTATGGTTGTAATTTTACTGGCTTCTCTGATTTGATGGGATCATTCTCATTCATGTAACCACCTCACCCTCTCATATATATTGAAAGTATTCTCATGGAAAAGGTAAAGCAAGATTATTTGAAGAATTGGTAAAGGAATTATGTGAAGAACCCTACTTAGACAGAAGCTTGGAGACTCTAGTTGGTATATCAAGAAGAATTGAATCTTCTTCATGAAAGTTCAAGAACAAGTGTATGTGTTGGAACCAAGAGCCACCGAAAGGAAGCTTGTGACATAAAGGCGATCAGGTTGTACCTTCTACTTTCAATTAATATGATACAACGACATGTCCTTTTCCCATAAAGTCATTCTTACTTTATTGTGTAATTCCTTGATCATATGCGAAAGTTGACGTTGAATACATTTTTCTATCTTCACTTTGGTTGGTTTGTGTTGTCTTGGTATTGACCTCACGAGAGCACCGGAGCGAAGCAGGAGAAACAAATACCTAAGGAAGCGATACAAAGGTATGTCACTTGTTCCTCCTTACTAGCTAATTCAATGATTGCAATTTAGGGAAAGAGTCATGCCCTGTCCTATTTTGTTCTAGATCCAGGTGGATCTAGGGAGATCTGTTAGTGTCCACACCTATCGATTAGTCCAATAACAAGGGGAAATCAATTTCAAATCCATGTGGTTCAGACCATTCATTGTGAAAGCGGTCCTAGAGAAGGGCGCATAATATCTGGTTGATTTTGAGGGAAATGCTTTGGTAGGGCCTAGAAATGGGCTCTACCTTAAGAAGTACTACTCTTAGGTTGGTCACCTGGGGTGCTTCTTGAATATATGTATAGTCTCTTATACATTTTTGTCTCTTTTGTCTTGTGGATGCGTAGTTATTTATTTCCTTTTTTTCACTGTGGTAGATGTCAAGTGAATTAGAGGTTTACTTTAGGTTTGTAGACGATGCTAGCTGAAACACACAGAGGCTTGCTTCCACAACTTGGGTAATTTTCACACCTGGAGGCCAGTTTCTATATTTCAGAGGTATTTTTCTAGGATACGCTACAAATAATATTTCCGAGTACAATTTATTGGTATAATTTCTTCATGATGCTTTATCACATGGCATTTCTCGCCTCCGAGTGTACCTATATGCTCAACTAGTTGTGTACTAGTTAAAAGGGGTTTACCATGTTTATGATCCCACTCTACACGGATGATTCCTTAGGGTACATCTCTTGGTAATATATTTTGATTACATTATGTATATCCATGTTCCTAGGAGATTTAATCATATAACATATACTCTAGATAATTGAGTTTTAAATTGGCATGTTGCTCACATATAAAAAGAAAAGCACACACATACACATGTAAACACATTTGTAAAATATGTTATCCATTAAGCAAGATATATATATATATATATATATATATATATATATATATATATATATTTGTGCGTGTGTGTGTGTCCAAAAAATAGTCTTATGAGTAGAAAAGAGCGAACGAAATCCTCAAAAGTCATTGGTCTACATCATTGGGCTTACGCCCTCAAAAAATATATATAGTACAAAAGTGCCCTTGACACATCAATGGTCCGACACTATATAAGGACGAGGCCTATTGGCCTTGGTATAATGAATGGCGATGTTCAAAAGACACCAGAATAGTTGGAACCAAGTCCAAGGCACCCCTCCTACATGTGGCTGCATAGCCAGGGTGAGATCCTCGATCTCAACCATATGAATGAAACGAGTGAGCGTAGTGAGGTTTCACTCCACTCGTAGTAAGAATCTATCATCCTCTATGGCTAGGGGTCCTCCCATAGCTATTGGTCCTCTTTCCACTGCTAGTCCTGCCTATGGTCAAGGAGAACACCGAGTTCTGGTGAAGTCTGCCGGTCGAACAAGCCCCACATTTGTACATAACAGATTCACAAGTCAGTAATCTACACACACATAAAAAGGATATATACGAAAATTAAAAAATTAATAAACTTTAAAATATATGTTACCTATATCACCACACTCCTCATTGGGAGGGAGAGGCATGTATGGGTCTCTAATGAAGTTGATCCTTGCATAGGGGCAATCCTCGATCACTGGGATCTGAGATGCCCACTAGTCAAAAAAATTGTCATAGAAATCCTCTATATTCCTCCCTCCACCCTGTATAGGAAACAAAGCTGCCCACTTTCTCACCACTGGGAAGGAGGCTACATGCCCCCCTACCATATATCTGGTTCTAAGACTGGGCACACTCTCAAAGAAGGTGCATATAATAGTACCAAACCTGAATTTCTTGTTGGTATTCCACCAACACTTTGTAAGTTGTCTCTTCATGCATACATGCATGGTGGTACTCTAGTAAAACATAGTTTCCTTCGAACATTGAATAGCACAATGCATATGTGCATGTGAGGCCTGATGAAGTGCCACAGATCCAATGATATTCCCAATCAGAAGTAGGATCAATCGTAAAGAGAGGCTGGTGATCTTGTGGATTAGAACTTGAAAACCTACTTTCTCAGTTCTATCCTCACAGTACATCCTGATGTAATCCTCAATGTTGAAAGGCCTTGGAGGAAAAGTCCTCAAGTTGACTGGTTCCCCTCTTCTAGAGAGGTTAGTCAAAAAGTATATATCCTATATGGTTGGGGTTAGTGATTGACCCTCTATCATAAATTACTCTACATCAGGATGCCAATACTCCACAAGAGCATTGAGCAGCCTTGGTTGTGCCCTCATAAATCGACACTGGAAGAACTTCCATAATCCACATAGTTTTAGTGCTGCGATGGCCATAGTGTCCTCCTCAACCAAGACGTCAAGATCCTCATGCTCTCTCTCCCTCTAGTGAACATACATCTTGTCACATGACAAAAGTGGCGAGGAGTTAACGCTTTCTTTTTTTATTTTTTCAATGTAAAGGAGGGTATACACGGGTTGTTTACTACACAATCGCATATGTATGCGTGCCATTTATTTTTCTACCCGAGTACATACACGGTCTAGCCTTGGATAGCTTGCATACATGCAAGGCCACCCTTTTTACAAGAGTTCACCCCTCCCAAACTAAAAATTAAACTACAAAGGAGGAATTGAAATGGAAGCATAGGTTTGGTAATTTTTTGGGGATTGGTTACATATTTGACATCCTTTGGTAAAAGTCATTTTTTCCAAATTTTGCATATAAGTTATGATTTCATTCCCACTTTTTACATCTCATTTTATTTTCCACTTTTCCATAGGATTGACCCCACCAAAGTGTAACACGGAACCTCCTATGCTTCTTTAGAAGTGTCTTAATTAGGTGGTAGAGCCTACCTCTACATGGATGCCCTAAGTAGATCCTTTGATGTTTTTTTGAAGTCCATGCTACCAGGTGTGACTATAGGATTGGGAGTCCTTGTTAGTCCTATCATGATTACATAATTAAGCCTCATTATTTTGTTCATCATCATCATAGGCCTTACCCTCGGGACTCCCTAATGAACACGCTTTGTTTTCTTTCAATATTGCTTTAAAATTATAAACTAACATCCAACAAGACTGTATTTATTCTTTTCGATCTCGTCTAGATTAATTGAGAAATGTAGACCCTCGATTCTTCTTTAAGCCCTTTTCAGACTCCCTAAAAATGAAAATATTGTCGAGCAATCTTGTTTCCCTTCACGCTCACCAAACTCAAATTTGAGGGCACATCTGTCCAATGATAGTTTACCCCTTTTTTGGTCCGGATGGCTAATTTTATGAATAAGGTATTCTCTAGGAACTTTGGTTTGCTAGAAGAATATTCTCAGGCGTAAGTTTAACCCTTTTTTAGGCACGAGGGACAAAATGTTTGAAAAAGGAACATTCTCCTTGGTTTTGGTTTATCACCTTTTTCGGGCCTTAGATATTACTTACGAAAAAGGAACTCCCCTAGATTCCATAGTTAATCTCTTTTCAGACTCCATAAAATTGAAAAGATCGCCGAGTGACCTTGTTCCTTCATGTTGATATTGAGAGGGGGGTGAATTAGTATCAAGTACAATTTCAATTTTTTTTGAACTTATACTTCAACTAGATTATATATTCAATTATATAAAATGAAAAATGAACAATAGTAGAAGATTTACACCAATACACGACAATACACCATGCAAAATATATGAGAAATAATCAATAGTTATTGTTCAAGGAAAGTAATGAATTCCAAGGGAATCTACAACTTCCAAATATAAACGGAGGGATAAACCTCCAAAAGGAAGATACAATCCTCCAATATCAAGAGAGAGTTGACCTCTCCTTCCTTGCTCATTAACAAACTTGTGTGTGTTGAAAAATGAATGTTTAATGAGATGTAATTATACCCTTTATGTCACTTCCTTTTAACATTAGGGATGACCTGGCACTTTCTTATTTTGTAATTCTTTTATTTAATTGTCTTCAGGGCTGTCCTATACTTCCTTCTTCAATTCACTTTGTCTTCTTCAAAAATTCATTTCTTCTCAACCATTGTCAGTGTTTCATGGAAACCTGGATAGGATATCTAGCTAAAGCATGCACAAACAAAGCTTATCAAGAAAAGGAAGAGAGATACAATATGGAAGAATGAGAAAATATATTCACACTACTCCAATGAGTTGATGATTGATACATAGATCATGATCAATATGATATAATGAATGAGTGAAATACACTCATATATAGGGAAAAACATTCCATAATTACGAAAAGAAATCAAGCAGTTAGCTTTCCTTAGGAATGCATGCATGCATAATAGTGATGGTAAAAATAGAAAGTCTAAAATAG
Source organism: Picea glauca (assembly GCA_000966675.3). Lineage (NCBI taxonomy): Eukaryota > Viridiplantae > Streptophyta > Pinopsida > Pinales > Pinaceae > Picea > Picea glauca. Next base: position 740,468 of record JZKD02S1674988.1, read on the forward strand.
AACTAGTTAGTTAATTCCCACTGAACTAGTGTGATGAAAATAGAAATTTCTCCAACACCCCTAAACATCACTATGGATTAAAAAATGAGTCCCAGCTACTAGGCCATTTTAGGTACTCATGTACAATGCAACTAATGAACACTGAAAAAATGAGGAAAGAGGGAAAACCATGTGGGAACAACCCCCCCCCTCAAAAGATATTGTATCAAAAGAAGAAAATGGCAGTTGCTAGGCAACTGTGTTCTTCACTACAAGACGATCCTACAAAGTCTAAAACTTCTTCTCACTAAAAGTCTTCATGAAGATGTAGAAATATTTATGGATCTGATGAAGTCCTTTGGAAACCTGTCTAGCCTTGTACCTCTTGATCCTGTGGACCCATCTGCACATGAAAATATTCCTTTCTGGTGGAAGTGGAACTAGATTCCAAGTCTGATTCTATAGGAGTGAGTCATACTCCTTATGCATGGCTACTTGCCATAATGGATTTCCCACAACCCTATTGTGGTTCTTTGGATTAGTAGATTGAACCATATAGCAATGCATGGTAATCATAGGTTCTGAAGCTGAAAATACATGAGAAGGATCCTTATGCTGAGATCGATTCCTCCTCGAATATAATGGATTCCGTGCAAGGTTGCATGTTGCTTGAAGTGTGTCTGTGCCTTATTGGGCATCTGCTTAACCTTCAGCATTGGCTTCTTATCTGGCTATACTACCTGCTTATTTCCATGTACAAAATCTGAGCATATGGAATCATCTCTGACGTCTAAAACTGATGGAAGGACAAGAGTATATGCATCTTGCACTGGAGGTGCATGAAAACTACTCTCCTTATGTGTAAGTAGAATAGAGGAGTCATCATCACAAAACTTAGTGAATTTATACAACCTTGATTTGTGATCCACCTCACCAATTGCAATGATGGAATTGTCATGCATGTCAATTACTGAAATTGAATCTGATGTAAATTCAACCCTTTTACCTTCCGAGTGATCTGATAAAATGAGAGCAGATTCATAGAAATATTTGGAACATGTAGAACATTCTCAAAATTTCCATTGTGGAGTTCCACTGTCCCTTCTATTGCTACTGCTACTGGAGTATCATCCCCCATGAGAATAGGGGGTCTTGAGCATGGACTCAAAGCAGAGAAAACTTCCTCTTTCGATACCATATGATGGGATGTACCAGAAGCTATAATCCATGAATCAGATGAGGAATTAATTGCAACAAGAGCATGATGATTACCTTTCTTAGGAGAAAGATCTTCTTCCTTCCACTTCTTGACTTCCTCTGGAATGAATTTTCCAAGGTTGTTCTGCTGAAGTGTATGTGCCATAAGATCAATGTGTTTCTTCATGCATGTGGATTCTTCATGATTCGGGTTATGGAAGTAAGTGCACTACTTTCCCTTATTATTCTTATTGGAATCTGAGGAGTTTTGGAACCTGAAGAATAATTAAAGGATTTGGAATATCCCTCCTTCTCTTTCTGTTTGGATGACCCTTTTCCATCATGCATGGTGAGTGCATGTGCTTTGGAATATTTCATGAGGTCCATATCTATGAGTGTTGTATACTCTTGTGTAAGAGATTCAATGAAATTAGCCAACATAGGAATTTTCCTATTTGTTCTAAAAAGACATCTACCAGAATGGAAATTGGAGACATATACAACATATTTTGGTCCTAGCTTGGCTAAGATTGCTAGAATAAGTTGTTTCTCTTGTCTAGACTTATCAATACCACATTCACCCAATCTCAATAGCAAAGATTTAAATTTATTAAAAAAATATTGTATATTATCAAAACATTTAGGGTCTAAGGTTTTCAACTCTACCTCAAGCATATGACCTCAAATCTCATCCTACTTTCCAAAGATTCCTTCCAAGGTGGTCTAGATCTCGTTTGGAGTCTTGCATGTAGCAACATTAAACCATAAATCAATGGAGATTAACTAAATAAGTAGTCTCATGGCCTCATCCTTATGGTTTTCCCATCTCATCTTCTCAATCATTGATGTAGGTTTTTTTCATGTCGCCATCGTCAAATTTTAAAGTCCTTTCCTTTTGAGTTGGAATACCGCCTTGGGATTCCAATCAAAATAATTGTATGGTGTGAGTATTACCATCAAGTTTGAATGTATAATAGTTTTTATTTCCATCTCTTCCACTGTTTCTAAGAACCCCTAAAAAGTTACTCTCAATCTGCAAGTGAAAAATTAAGAAATCACACCAGAAATGACACTTTAAGTGAAAATTCGTATCAGTTTCAGTAGATGATCTCGTAACTTATTTTCTGAGCAAACGATGAGGAATCTCACCAAACGGTTTAAAACCCACTTCCAATATGGGTCGATTTAATTTCTAATTTGGCCATTTCCTAAAAAACGTAACATTTTGGGAGAAATCACTGTAGAAAGGTGAGACCACAGATTTAGCTCACCGAAACCCTGATTTTCCTTATTCTTTGGCTTATCTAGATTGTTCCAAGCAACATAGATCTGATACCATGCCAGTGTTTCATGGAGACTTGCAAAAGAGATCTATCTAAAGCATGCACAAACAAATCTTATCGAGAAAAGGAAAAGAGATACAATATGGACGAATGAGAAAATATATTCACAGTACTCCAATGAGTTGATGATTGATACATAGATCATGATCAATATGATACAATGAATGAGTTGAATACACTCATATATAGGGAAAAACATTCCATAATTAAGAAAAAAATTCATCCAGTTAGCTTTCCTAAGGAATGCATGCATGCATAATGGTGATGGTAAAAATAGAAAGTCTAAAATAAAACTAGTCAGTTAACTCCCACTCAACTAGTGTGTTGAAAATAGAAATTTCTCCAACAACTGTGAGCATCCATGCGACATGCCATATACCACCGGAAGATGCATGAATTATACTATCCATCCATGGGTGTTGTAATTGCATGTGTAATTTCCTTCATGTCTATCTACTTTGATCAACTGTGGGGTCCAAAAGCCAATGGCTAGGGTTGACATCAATGACAACAACCAATCTTCCAACACTTCACACTCGTTAAATTGGTCAAGAAGAACATCTACTGGCATGAGTTTAACCCTTTTTCTAGCCAGTAGATTATAGTAGAAAAAGGTACACCTCGGGATATTCGTCTCGCCGAGAGAGTTCTCCTCAAATAATTTTATACTTTTTCGGGCTAAGGATACTAAACTCAGAAAAAGGCCATGAGTCCATAGTTAAGCTCTTCTTAGAATCCTTAAAATTGAAAAGATAGCCGAGTGATCTTATCTTTGTCACACTCGTTAAAATGGTTTTGAAAAGACGTATTTTCAGTGCAATTTTAACCCTTTTTTGAACCGAATAGACTAACTCCGAAAAAGGTACTCCCTGGAGTCTTATTTTGCATTTTTTTAGACTCTCTAAACGTGAAAAAACTACCGATCTTACCTTCTCGGGGATCGTAAAAATTTACATAGAAGGGGTCTGCCTGTGTCATGCTTAATCGCATTGTGGGTCTCATATTTGCATCTTTGGCCTAATGTCGACTCCATGTTGCTTTCAACCGAATCTTTGAAGCATTCCTTATACACAAGCCTTGCAACACTTCTTGCCTCTGCGACTTGACACCTTGACCCATGGAGGAATTTTTCCCAAGTGTCCTTATCCTGCACATGTCTCCTTGCCTCGAGCATTAGTATGTTCCATGCACTTGGAACCAATGTCGCGACACTCCTTCTGTTGATTAAGGCTGGTTGTCATTGATGTCAACCCTTGAAGAAATCCTGGTAGCACAAAGGTTTGGGTAATGGACCAAAGGTTTTTTGATGTAAAGATGACTCATTATTTTCTTGTCATGGTTGATAAGAAGTACAAATGGATGAACTACAAAGTGGTCCCCTTATGGTGAAATCCCTCACGAGAAGATGCTTTGCGGATTGAGTTATCCTAGAAGTATGGTTAGAGAACCCATGATTAATTGTGGAATAATGAGATGAAGGTCAGTGAATTTGTCAATGAAAATATACTAGATAGATAGTGCTTGTCATGCCATTTTTGGTGGTATGTGGAACGCCACATAACTCCTCACGGTTAGAGAGTTATGGACATATTAAGTTGAAGAGCCCTCATGAGTCATATAGAAGTCCCCAAAAGTCAAGTGTTTGTAAATTAAATTATTTAAATAATAAAGTAAATGGAGAAATCCCTAAAATAAGGAAAGTGTAATGTTACATGAAAGTATAAATAAGAGGGAAAGCTCTCTCATTTAATCACACTTGAATATCATTGAATATCTATTTTTTGTGAAAGGTTATTTGAGTAGCTTCAACCAGGGGGCATCATTACATCATCATAGCAGTAGAATACTTCATGAAGTGGGTCAAAGCTATGCCAATGTTTAGCAATGATGGCAAAACTATGAATCTTTTCATCTTTAATTAGATAGTAGCAAGGTTTGGTATCCCGAAGGAGATTGTCACTAACCATGGAAGTCACTTACAGAATAAAATTATGACTGAATTAATGTCAAAGATTGAGTTCATATAGGAACATTCATCACCCTACTACCTGCTATCACACTATGTTTCCTTGGTTCTTTAGTTTGATTAATATTGTTTAAAGAAAAACCTTAGATTTAAATTTTTGAGTCTCATCCTCCTAAAGTTTGATGTTAAGTTCACCTTAGAAGATTAAGATTTTTGAATCATAGTCCTTGTTGGTCCTCAATTTGGTTTGTGGTTCTAGAGCCTCTTAGGCTCATGAATCTTTTGGTTCCCTTCATGACTTATCCTTAAATTGATCCCTCCCATTGAAAAGATGATATGACACCCCTTCATCTTCACTCATGACCCAGTAAGCATTACTCATTGTACCCAGTTACCTATCTAATCATTTTTTGATTTGGAAGCGTTGCCTACTCATTAGGTAGTTCTGTAGCGCCTATCACGTTTATTATCCATCCACTCCAAGTCATGATTTCCACGATTGAGATCGTGTCCCTTGTTTTCAGTGCCAAAAGTCGGTTAAGATCCTTCAAAGATCTTGCATTTATGATCCTTGGAAACAGTTTTTAAATTTTGAAAGAGTTCAACAGTGTTGCGCTACGTAAATTTTCCAGTTTCGATTAGGCGACCACGTGTCAACTAAATCTGATGCTGTGAGAGATTTCAGGGCAGAAGTTTCCACAATTTCATCCTAAGATCGCATTGAGGATCTCAACAGGTGTCGACTTTATAGGTATCCTATGCAGCCTCATTTGCATATTTATTTTCACAGGAAATATGTGCTCGAGTTTTCTATTTGTTGAGCTTGCAGGGTAGTAGAGGAGCCATATTTGCATTCCTGTAAACTTCCTCACCCATTTCCATGGTCTAATTACTGTTGATTACTTTATCCTTTGAAGTTGCAGGTCTGTAATAGCCTATCCTTTGCGTATGTGTTGTGTTACCCAGAGGGGCTGCTCAAACCCTCTCTATTTTTCATGCTCCCCTTTCATCCTATGCAGAGAGGCCATCCAAAAGTATAAAAACAATTCGCATTAAATTTTGATGGCAAGAAAAGTAGAGTTGGGGATTTGGAATTTCAGGTAACCGAAACCTCCATCTCAACTACAATAGGAATTCCCATTTCAGGTGAAAATTGGTTCAAGGCCATGGTTTTGTGTCCACCCTTTGTTAAATATCTCTTCAAACTTGAATATCGAATCAATGAGTTATCTCAGAGTATGGCGAGGAATCAGTTGATTGATCAGTTTGATAGAATGTTGAAAATCATATAGAGATATTTTACTTGTGAAGGGATATTTAACACCTTGTACCATTACCACGTAAGGATGTTGTTACATTTTACTGGTAAAGTTAAGATGAATGTTCCTTATTACCTATTGATAAGTATAGGTAAAATGTTAGATAGGGTGCAAGCCAAATCTAAGGATGTAGATTCTTGCCTTTTTCACTCTGGATTGATCATAATGTTAGTCTCTGAAGAGTTGGGAAAGAAAGAGATCTCATGGGAGAATTTTGTGGTTACTTCTCACTTCAAGCCGGACCCAACACCTACTCCCCAATCATAGATCGTAGGTCCTTCATCACTCACCAGTACTAAAGTAGGGATCAACAAGAAGAGAAAGGGAAGAGCCCCTGTTTCAGAGATCAACAAGCAAGTCAGGGAAGCTGAGGAGGAAGTTTGTCCTTCTCCACACAAAGATTTCTCATCACCACCTCCACCAGGGTTAGAAGAAGTTCCTTCTTCTACCAAGGTGACATCTAAAAAGGGGAAGAAGATTCTCTTTCCCTCTCCTCTTCCAGTAGTTGAAATCAAGGGCAGTAGACTTTTCACTAGGTCATCAATCCATAAGGAGGTTTTTCAAGAGCATCCTTTTCCAGAAGCCACTGTTCTAAAGAAGAAAGAAAAAAACATTAAAAGGCCTGTGGGGGAGAAATATGAAACCCTTACTCAGAGGAAGAGGAGAAACGATAGTTTGTAGTATACTAAAGACAAGTATGAAACCCCTATACAAAAGGGAAAGGTGAAAGGTTCTAAAATACCTTTGCAAACGAAAGATGAAACCTTTGAGGAAAGCATTGAGAAGCCTATGGTAAGAAAGGATGAAACCCCTGTGCAGAGAAGGAAGAATAAAGTTAGAGTCAACAAGGAACCTGATGAGACAAAAAAGACACTTCCAATGCAGGAGGAAGAGGGGTTTGAGGAGAAGCCCATTGAGACTGAGCATGCCACTATCCCTCCTCACAACCAGACCGACACAAGACTTATCAAGTAGCTTAGGGATGCAAGGAGAGTATAATGTCCCCAAGGCTGAGCCCTATTGTAAATATTGTTTATGAAATGAATTGTAAATATGTTTTATAGGCTGGTGAGCTGAGTTTATATAAGCTAGTGGGCTTATGTGATGGTTAGACTAGAGAGCCTAAGTGTTGAAGGCCAAGAGCCTGATTTTGTATCTGTATTTATGCAGAACAATAATAAAATATAAACACCGCTGCGTGCAGACCCACCATAATGAATGAGTGATGGGGGACTAAGCTTCCACTGAGTGGGCAAGGGATTAGGGGCTGGAAGGTGGGAAGAGGGGCTAAGTGTTGAGCCTAGGGGATTAAGTCCTTGGGGAATAATATTAAAATATTATTCCAAAAGACATGTGAATATTATGTTTTATCCTAATTTCTTTTTGGAAAGACAAGCAACTTCCAAATGGAAGGAACACATGCTGAAGGAATGCATGCAGTTTCATGGGTGACAAGTGTCAACCCGAGCCCATGCAAATAAAACAACTGAGATGAGTCATGGTGAGGGTTCCTCCACCATTCAACCCTCGATTTCCTATGTGTGAACTCGTCTGAACTCTGCAAGAGACCTCGTGCAATTCTGAAACCGTGGGAGATAGACTGTGCTATTCTCTGGAAAACTAAGACATCCTCTGTCAAAACAGAGTGAGCCTGTGTGTGGGAATTTTTGTCCCAAATCCATAACTGTGAGACCATCCTATCATTGTGGAGCCTGTTGGAATGCCATGTCTGTTTCCCCGTTGGTTGTCGTGGCTATGTAGTGCTAGACTGCGTGTGGCTTGTTGGCCAGTTTCTACAACACTCTCTCTAGGTGAGAGAGGTGATTGAAGTTGGAAGAACAAGTTGCTTGGACTGTGAGTGATTCTCTCTAGGTGAGAGAGTGCGAAGAGGAAGGAAAGAACTCCTGGAAGGAACCTGTAGCTGCCACAAAGCTTAGAGACCTCCGGTTCTATCTGTTGCTGAAACCCAAGGCAAGGGAGGTTAGCAGTCGAAGGACTGTCTGGGTGACAGAGAAGGTGTATACTCTGGGGTGGAACATGCATGTGGGGAAGGAGAGTCTGTGGGCAATGAGTATGAGTGGTTCCTGGGAGAGAATTCCTTCCTTGTGACTGTGTGTTTTCCCTGTAACCTCAACCTAGCCTAGGATTCCTTGCCTTGGGGGTGGAGCTTAGTCCCAGCTCAGGGGTGACCCAATGCTGATATTGATGAGAAGTGTGGTCTAAGGCTGGGAGGTTCGTGGAAGGCCTACACCTGGTTGGTGGAAGTACCACCGTTTCAAGATAAGTACTAGATGATGTTTAATTACTTTTCTGCATGTCTGTGTATTTATATTATCATGTATTCCACTGTGCAAATGATTTAATGTGAAAGCCATTGATTATTTATAAAATTAGTATTTCTTATGGTTACTCTGAGTTTAATGTGTTTAACCTGTTTTAAATGCATGTCTTATATATAATTAAGCATGAGATTGTTATTCCACATGGTAATGTTGGCTGACCATGGGGTTGATTGATGGTCGAGAATGTTACAGTTTGGTATCAGAGTGTTACAACTACTGAAAGAGAGGGTGTTATAGTTTGTTATCAGAGCATTATAGCTACTGTAAGAGAGGGTGTTATAGTTTGGTATCAAAGCCAAGGTTTCGACCCTGAGCCTAGATGGGCCAGTTGAGTGGTATTTGGACCAAGAGTTTGAGGAGGAATTGTGTTTGGAGGACCAATTTCAGACCTTGGAGTGCTCTTGAGTGCCAAGAATATTACTTTACTGTGCTTACAAAGCTCAGGAGGTGTAGCGATGTTACGAAACCGCAACCGATGTGGTATCTGGCCACAGGGAGAGAGGACTCCACACCAGAAGTGTTGGAGCCTTAGGATTTGTTCGGGAGGGAAGGTGAACCCTTGTGACTGTCAGATCTGGAAAACATGCACAGGGTTTAAAAACCCTTTCAAGTTGCATAGGAATGTGGAAATTGCGATATGCGAAATACCAAATTCGTCGGGACCATCCATCGAGGGGAGCACATGGTTGTCGAACGATGTTTTGGCACCCGGGAAACCAAGAGGGAAGAACCTTGTTTTCACAAGTCACGAAATAGAGAAACGCAAAATTTCGAAATGATCTACACCATAGATTGTAAGATAGGAACTTGACCGTTGGATCAAGTGGAGGGGTAGATAGTAATTTCAGGATTTCAGCAAATAGAAGTTCAAGAGGGTGGAAGCACAAACTTTTGATGCTTGAAACCCTGAAACGCTGAAAGGATCTACGCCATAGATTTGAGAAAGGTCTAATCATTGGATTTCACTTTGTATGGATATGGACACATGGGTGTGTGCCACATGCCAGTGGGACAGATGAAAAGTGAGCTTGGTGGGACCTGATGATGTCACCATAGATAGCGAGGACCCTCCTGAGGCTACCACTCACTACTGTAGGTGTGGAGACAGTTGCGCTATGTGGGCCCGGAGGGTAAAGTAAATCGAGATTTTAGAATTTGCAAAGGAGGAGAACAAGGGATCAACACTCCAACTCGTGAATTCGCGAGTTGCGAGAGGTGCTAGCACTTATCCCTAGCCTACGGTTATATGTAGGAGGCGCTAGCAAGGAGGGAGCCATACCTGTATCACATCTCAGATATCAACATTTGTAGGAAGAAGAGTCGAGGTTCTTCGACTCGCGAACTCGCGAGATTGCAAAGTTGTGAAAGGTGCCTTTGGTTACGAGGGTAGGGAGAAAGAGGAAGCTATCACCCGAAAACCCAAAGTGCCGAAGTCCCAAAATTCTTGAAGACAAAAGAACCATCAAGGATTTAACTATTGGATCTTCATGGATCGAGACCCTGAAGTTCCAAAGTCCCGAAAATTGTAGAGCCGAACAGAGCCCAGAAAAAATTAATGGAATCGAAATGTTTTTCTTGCTCACGTTGGTTTATGAATGTTGTAAGTTTCCTTGAAGGTTTAAGGGCCTGACAAACTTTGGTTGATTGCACCTTGTGTGTGCAGAGTTCAATGAGTGTCAAGACAACCATGAATCTACACCGAGTATAGAAATGGAAGAGGTGCGGATTGCCTCCATTTCTGAGAGCGAAAGAGAAGGAAGGGATATCAACCTGGGAGTCAAAGGATCCAAATCCAATGGGCATGGAAGAGAATTGGATAAGGAAGGACATATGATGAAACTCATTGAAAGATTGTAGAAAGATGTCCAGGCTCGCTGAGCTAATAGCCGAAAGGTAATGAGGGTCAGGGATCAACAAGGAGAATTCAACTTAAAAGTGTTAAAGAACCTGGAAAGAATAGAAAGGAAGTTGGAAAAGAGGAGTGGCTCAAGCAAGACATAGAGTCGTAGGACCCCTGAGAGAAGAAGAAGATCGAGGAGTGGTAGTAGACATCATCATCTCTCCCCAAAGCATTCCAGCAGGGAAGTGCATAGTAGTTCAAGCCCGTCCCCTACCAGAAAACAACGAACATATGGAAGGCATGAATTAAAAGGAGAGATGAACAAGATCAAACCCCCAACGTTCGATGGGGAACATAAGAAGGAGGAAGATGTTGAAACATGGTTGCTAGGCATGAGGAAATATTTCCAACTACAAAATTATTCCCCTCATGCAGAAGGAAGAATTGTGATGTATCAACTAAAAGGAAAAGCATCCATGTGGTGGGATCAATTTGTGTAGGTGCAACACATCAGAGAGAATGATATCACTTGGAAAGAGTTCATGAGGTATTTCGAGAAGAAATACCTGACCAAAAGGTACTATGACAGAAAGATGAAGGAGTTCTTCGAACTCAAGTTAGGCAACATGATCATCGATGAATATGAACGAAGGTTTTTGGAACTACTGAAGTATGTTCCATTCATCAAAGATGAGACTGTCAAGATTCAAAGATATTTGAGTGGACTGCCACCTTCTATTGGTGACAAGATTCGATATGATGATCCTAAGACTATGGAAGAAACAATAAGAAGGGAAAAATGATTATATGAACAACAAAGAGAAAGGCCAAATTTTTGGAAGGCTTGGGATGACCAGAAGAAGTTTAAGAAAGAGCAGAGGCAGAAGGGAAACAAGCCTCCCTTTTTCAGAAATAGTCCTCAGGGACAACCATCTTTCAGAGATCCCAGGAAGGCTGAAGTGGGTGAGCAAATGCCCAGGCCGCCACCTATGGAGTGTTGGGGCTATAAAGGGAACCATAGGTACAGGGAATGCCCCCACAGAAAAGATAAAGTGAGAACCATCCACAATGTTCAACAAGCTGAAACAGTGGAAGATATGGGTAGCAGAATGCCAAGGATCTACACAGCCCTAGACAACAAACAAGTAGAATTTCAATCGCACATGATTGAAGTGGAAGGTATGATAAAAAACCGACCATTTATTATTTTAATTGATTCTGGGGCTAGCCATAGTTATGTATATCCTAGGGTGGTGGAAAGTTTTCATTTATCAAGAAGCAAACATGAAAAGTCTTGGCTAGTGAAATTGGCTACAGGAACCAAGAGGAAGGTCACTGAGTTGATTAAGTCCTGTCCTGTGGAAATGAATGGATTGAGCACGAAGGACTGCTTAATTGGGATGGACTAGTTGGACCAACACCATGCCCTCCTAGACTATCATAACAAGAGGTTTACATGCCTAGATGAGGAAGGAAATCGAAAAACAGTCCAAGGAATTCCCAGAGCTGTGGCTGTTAGAGAAATCTCAGCCACGCAACTGAAGAAGTGTTACAGGAAAGGATGTCAATTATTTGCAGCTCATGTGGAGGAAGCATCCATTGATGAAGTCTCAAGAATTGGAGACCATGAGGTACTCACAGAGTTCAAGGACGTATTTCAGGAGGTACCTGGACTATCTCCGAAAAGAGACATCGATTTTTCTATAAATTTGATGCTTGGAGCGGCTCCAGTGTCGAAAGCTTCTTATAGAATGAGTACGCCAGAGATGAAAGAGTTTCAATTGCAGCTTGAAGAGATTCTAAAGAAGGGGTACATTCACCCTAGCATGTCACCTTGGGGTGCCTCGGTCCTGTTTGTGAAGAAGAAGGATGGGACGTTGAGGCTGTGTATTGGTTTCCGATAGTTGAACAAGGTAATTGTCAAGAACAAGTATCCTCTGCCAAGGATCGATGATATTTTCAATCAGTTGAAAGGTGCAAAAATATTTTCAAAGATAGATATCATATCAGGATATCACCAGGTAAGAATAAAGGATGAGGATATCAACAAAACCACCTTTAGAACAAGGTACGATCATTACGAGTTCACAGTGGTGCCGTTTGGACTGTCAAATGCACCTACTATTTTTATGTGCTTGATGAATGGTGTATTCAGGAACTATTTAGACAAGTTTGTCATAGTCTTCCTGGATGACATCTTGGTTTATTCCAAGTCATAGGAAGAGCATGAACAACACCTGAGACTGGTGCTGCAAGTATTGAGAGGACACCAACTATATGCCAAATTGAGCAAATTCTCATTTTATCAAAGACAGATCCATTACTTAGGACATATTATTTCAGAAGAAGGGATTGCTGTGGATCCTGAGAAGGTTGAGGCCATCCGAGAATGGTCAGCGCCAAGGAATGTGACAAAAGTTAGATCCTTTATGGGTATGACGGGATATTATAGAAGGCTTATCATAGGGTTCTCAAAGATAGCTCACCCTATCACTTCCTTGCAAAGGAAAGAGAAAAATTTTCAGTGGACTGAAGAGTGTGACGAGAGTTTCCAGCGATTGAAGCAACTGTTAACCAGTGATCCAATCTTGAGAATTGCAAATCCAAATATGGATTTCATGGTGTGCACAGATGCGTGTAAGGAAGGGTTGGGAGAAGTTCTCAGCCAAGATGGATTTGTAATCTGTTATGAGTCCAGGAAATTGAAAGAGCATGAAAAGAATTATGCCACTCATGATTTGGAGTTGGTAGCAATCATCCACGCTCTAAGGAAATGGAGACATTACCTCATGGGAAGAATATTTGAATTGAGAATAGACCACCATGGTCTGAAATATTTGTTTGAGCAGCCAACCCTAAACGCTAGACAAAGTAGTTGGTTGGAGTTTCTGTGTGAATACAATTTTGATATCAAGCATATCAAAGGGAAGGAAAACAAGGTGGCTGATGCACTCACCAGAAAGGTGCATGAATTGCATGCTACAACCATTAGCATGTACAGGACGGATATTAAGGATAGAATTTTGGAAGCTGCAAGTGTCGATTTACAGTACAAAGATTTGGTAGCAAAATTACAGCAGAGTGAAAGGCCACAGAAAAGGGAAAGTTACACCTTGGAAGCTGATGGATTACTTCTGTATAAAGACAGAGTGTATATACCCAATGTCCAGGAATTGAAACTTGCGATTCTAAAGGAAATGCATAATGTGATGTATGATGGACACCCTGGATATCATAACACTGTGGCAGCAATCAAGAGCCATTACTTTTGGTCGGGTATGAATAAAGAGATCGCTGAATACATTGCCAGATGTATGGAGTGCCAGAAGGTTAAGGCTGAGCATAGGCACCCAACAGGGTTGCTATAGCCTTTACCCATTCATGAGTGGAAGTGGGAAGTGGTAACCATAGATTTTATTACAGGATTGCCCATAACAAGCAAGCAACATGATTCGATCATGGTAGTGGTGGAAAAGCTTACAAAAGCTACCCATTTTATTCCACTAAATACCACTCAAAAGGAAACATATGTTACTGATATCTTCTTAAAAGAAGTGGCACGCTTGCACGGAATTCCTAAAACGATTGTGTCTGATAGGGACCCAAAATTCACCTCGAATTTCTGGAAAGGACTATTCAAAGGATTCGAAACGAATCTGAATTTTAGTACAGCATATCATCCCGAGTCTGATGGACAGATAGAGAGGGTGAATAGAGTAATAGAGGACATGCTGAGAATGTACGTGATGGAAAAACCAACAAGATGGGAGGACTACCTGCATTTGGTAGAATTCTCCTACAATAATGGGTATCATGCATCGTTGAAGATGAGCCCATTTGAATCACTTTATGGAAGAAAGTGCAACACTCCAATAAGTTGGGATAATCCAGCTGGAAAAGAAGTAATTGGGCCAGATTTTCTCAAAGAGATGGAAGACCAAATGATAAGAATTAAACAAAATTTGAAAGCTGCCCAGGACAGGCATAAAAGTTATGCTGATAAGAATAGAACCCACAGAGAATTCAAAGTGGGTGATCATGTTTTCCTGAAAGTGAAAACTAACAGGAGTTCCTTGAAGCTGGGAAGTTGCGTCAAGTTGGCAGCAAGATACTATGGGCCTTTTGAAATCCTAGAAAGGATTGGACTAGTTGCATACATGCTTGCATTACCTACATCTATGATTGTACATAATGTGTTTCATGTTTCAATGCTTAAGAAATATATACCTGATGCTAATCATGTTATCGATTGGAATGTGATTCAGGTGGAACTAGAAGGTGTCTTGCAAGTGCATCCTGTGCGCATATTGGACAAGAAAAGAAAACAACTCCAGAATTGATCCATAGAGCTTGTAAAGTTCTAGTGGACCTGGTACAGTCCCGAGGATGTAACATGGGAGCATGAATATGTTATGCGGGCAGAGTACCCGCATCTTTTTGAATATTTTGAAAAGCTTGCAGATGCAGTGTAAAGTTTCATTGAGGACAGTGCATAAATAAGGGGGGGGGATTGTAATGTCCCCAAGGCCAAGCCCTATTGTAAATATTCATTATGAAATCAATTGTAAATATGTTTTATAGGCTCGTGAGCCAAGTTTATATAAGATAGTGGGATTATGTGATTGTTAGGCTAGAGAGCCTAAGTGTTGAAGGCCAAGAGACTGATTTTGTACCTGTATTTATGCGAAACAATAATAAAATATAAACACTGCCACATATAGACCCACCACAATGAATGAGTGATGGGGGACTGAGATTCCACCAAGTGGGCAAGGGATTATGGGATGGAAGGTGGGAAGAGGGGCTAAGTGTTGAGCCTAGGGGCTTAAGTCCTTGGGGAATAATATTAAAATATTATTCCAAAAGACATGTGAATATTATGTTTTATCCTAAGTTCTTTTTGGAAAGACAAGCAACTTCCAAATGGAAGGAACACATGCTAAAGGAATGCATGCAGTTTCATGGGTGACAAGTGTCAACCCGAGCCCATGCAAATAAAACAACTGATATGAGCCGTGGTGAGGGTTCCTCCACCATTCGACCCTCGATTGCCTGTGCGTGAACCCATACGACCTCTGCAAGAGACCTTGTGCAATTATGAAACCATGGGAGATAGTTTGTATTGTTCTCTGGAAAACTGAGACATCCTCTGTTGGAACAGATTGAGCCTGTGTGTGGGAATTTTTGTCCCAAAGCCATAACCGTGAGACCATATTATCATTGTGGAGCCTTTCGAAATGCTGTGTCTGTTTCCCCATTGGCTGTCGTGGCCACGTAGTGCTAGACTGCATGTGGATTGTTGGCCAGTTCTTACAACACTCTCTCCAGGTGAGAGAGGTGATTGAAGTTGGAAGAATAGGTTGCTTGGCCTATGAGTGATTCTCTCCAGGTGAGAGAGTGCAAAGAGGAAGGAGAGAATTCCTGGAAGGAACCCTGTAGCTGCCACAGAGCTCAGAGAATTCCGGTCTGGTCTGTTGCTGAAACCCAAGGCAAGGGAGGTTAGCAGCCGAAGGATTGTCTGGGTGACAGAGAAGGTGTATACTCCTGGGGTGGAACAGGCATGTGGGGAAGGAGAGTCTGTGGGCAGTGAGTATGATTGGTTCTTGGGAGAGAATTCCTTCCTTGTGACTATGTGTTTTCCCTGTAACCTCAACCTAGCCTAGGATTCCTTGCCTTGGGGGTAGAGCTTAGTCCCAGCTCAGGGGTGACCCAATGCTGCTATTGATGAGCAGTGTGGTCTAAGGCTGGGAGGTTCGTGGAAGGCCTACACCTGGTTGGTGGAAGTACCACCATTTCAAGATAAGTACCAGATGATGTTTAATAACTTTTATGCATGTCTGTGTATTTATATTATCATGTATTCTGTTGTGCAAATGATTTAATGTGAAAGACATTGATTATTTATAAAAGTAGTAATTCTTATCGTTACTCCGATTTTAATGTTTTTAACCTATTTTAAATGCATGTCCTATATATAATTAAGCATGATATTGTTATTCCGCATGGTAATGTTGGCCAACCATGGGGTTGATTGATGGTCGGGAACGTTATAGTTTGGTATCAGAGCGTTACAGCTACTGAAAGAGAGGGTGTTATAGTTTGGTATCAGAGCGTTACAACTACTGTAAGAGAGGGAATTATAGATAGAAATAGCTCATCTCAAAGTAGAAGACAAGGTCCAATTGGCTCAGATTAATGAGCTCATGATTGGCTACAACCATACCCTGGACTTGGCAAGGTTCATAGCGAGAAAGGCTCTGCCTCTTTGCAAACAATTGAAGAATATTTACAGACTAAACAGAGGCTTTCAGTCTCAGAATAGGAAGATAAAGGTAGAGCTGAGACACTTGCAAGATGAGGTAGCTCAAAGAAATTTATAGGTGTTGGTAGAAGCTTCCATTGAAAATGATAAACCAACAACTAAGGAAAGATCAACTACACCGAAGAAGCCTGCCAATGCTAGGAAGAAGAAATATGCTGAGCCAATTGAAGAGACTCTTTCTACTAGAAAGAGTGTGAGGCTAAGTGTTAAGATGACAAAATAGTTGGTAAGGGGTAAGCTCCATTTTTGGGAATTGTTCCCTTTTGGGAGGGTTAACTAATATGCAGATACTATGTTTTCCATCTATACAGGCTCCTAGGCATTTAGCTATATTGATTTTGAGTTTTTGCTAAAGTGCTAGCTTCAGTAGTAAATGGCATTATCTATGGTATAGTCAAGGCATCTGTCATAATTGGAAGGACACAAACTACTTTTCACATGTCCTAGATTCAAAGACGTTGCATTTTGGCAATGATACCCAAAGTTGTATGCAAACACAACATAAGTAGTGCTACTTATAGGCGCTGTGTAATATCTTACAGAGAACAGAAGGTGCACACAATGGTGCTACGTAAAGTGTTGCGTAATATTACATAGAGGGCATAATTTGTATATGAGTGCAACACAATGGTGCTACCTATAGGCACTGCATAATATTTGACAAGGAGCCAGTTTACACACATACATATCACATAGGCGCTACCTTCTCTCCTTGTTACATTTTAGGGTGTGCTACCCAGATTTTCTACACAAAGAAGTTTACCAACTAACACCAGGGATCTAGGAAGACTAGGCCAACAACTTTGGACAAGTTAATGATGGAGAAAGTGACAGAAGTAGCAGTTGGAATTCTGAGGACAACTATAGGCTCCAAAGGGACACATGGAAAAATAGGAGCTGAGAAACAAAAGATGATCAAAGTAGTTAGAAGCATGATTATATTAGTCACCAACATTTTCCTATTTTATAGCATAGACAGTTATCTAAGTTATTAGAACAAATAAATGTCTAGATATTTTCGAGGGAAAGAGGCCAGCTTGTATAGTGGGTTCGGATGGTTGAACAAGGCTCCCTAAACTATAATATTTTTTGAAGTGATTGTGATCTAGCTGTGTATTGGACTTAAGACTTTTTGACTAATAGAAATCAAATTCTATTTTAGCCTATATGCTTCTAATGCTAAATGTTCATGTTGTGGATGCTTCACATGGATAACTGTGGTAATGTTATGGTGGATGTTTGATCATTGTATTATCATGGTGTTTATTTAGCTTCTTAGTTMCTAATTTCAAGAAKATCTTGTCTTAAGAAACTTTCTTCCTTAGGCTCTTGTAGACCTGATGTTTGCAGTAGCCATTACACCTCTCTCATTCAAGTCTTCCCTCTATCCCATTTACTCTCAAACTACTAGTTGAAGTTAGTCAAAACCTTATTTGCTGATACATGTTAGCCCTGTTTCTGAGTTAGGATATTCTCATTTCAAGTCTTTTCCATCTGACCCTTTAAAAAAACACTCATACATTCACATATAACCTGATGGGTACTGGGCTTACCTTTTATGCAATCAGAAGGTGACTCCTAGTGATAACACTACTTGCAAGAAAATTCTCAGGTTGAAGCTGTGAATAAGTCTCTCAAGACTATTCTTCAGTGGACGATCAATTCTTCCAAGTCAAATTGGCATTTAATGTTGTATTCAACGTTTTGGGCCTATCAAACGTCTATGAAGACTACCATCGATTTTTCACCTTTTCAACTTGTATAAGGGCTGGAAGCAGTCTTACCTTTTGAATGTCAGATTCCTTCGTTAAAGTTGGCATTGGAATTACTGTCAGACACTTCACCGCTTAAGGAACTCCTTCTATATCTCGAGCAACTCAATGAGTAGCATAGTGATGCAGACTTAGCCAATGAGGCTCATAAGAAATAAATCAAGTGTCAGTATGATCAGTCAATTCGTCCTCAGATTTTCTCCAAAGGTGATCTTTTCCTCGTCTATGATAAAGACAAATATCCCCTAGAGGCAAGCAAGTTCAAATCCATGTGGTTCAGACTGTTCATTGTGAAAGAGGTCCTGGAGAAGGGCACATAATATCTAGTGGATTTTGAGGGAAATTCTTTGGCAGAGCCTAGAAGTGGGCTCTACCTTAAGAAGTACTACTCTTAGGTTGGTCACCTGGGGTGCTTCTTGTATATATGTATAGTCTCTCATACATTTTTGTCTATTTTGTATTGTGGATGTGTAGTTATTTATTTCTTTTTTTTCACTGTGGGAGATGTCAAGTGAATAAGAGGTTTACTTTAGGTTCGTAGACAACACTAGCCAACACACACGGAGACTTTCTTCTGCAGCTTGGGTGATTTTCACACATGAAGTCCAGTTGCTATGTTTCAGAGGTATTTTTCTAGGCGACGCTACAAATAATGTTTCCAAGTACAATGTAGTGGTAGAATTGCTTCATTATGCTTTATCACATGGCATTTCTTACCTCAGGGTGTACCTAGATGCTCAACTAGTTGTGTCCTAGTTAAATGGGGTTTACCGTGTTTATGATCCCACTCTACACAGACGATTCCTTAGGGTACGTCTCTTAGAAATATCTTTTGATTACATTATGTATATCCATGTTCCTAGGATATTTAATCATTTAACATATACTGTATATAATTGAGTTTTAGATTGGCATGTTTCTCACATATAAAAAGAAAAGCACACACATACACATGGAAATACATTTGTAAAATATGTTATCCATTAAGAAAGAAATAA
>JZKD02S1674988.1:759568-771110 GCA_000966675.3 Picea glauca
TATATATATATATATATATATATATATCTGTGTGTGTGTGTGTGTGTCCAAAAAATAGTGTTATGAGTACAAAAGTGGGAATGAAATCCTCAAAAGTCATTGGTCTACATCGCTGGGCTTACGCCCTCAAAAAATATATATAGTACAAAAGTGCCCTCGACACATCAATGGTTTGACACTATATAAGGACGAGGCCTATTGGCCTTGCTATAATGAACGATGACATTCACAAGACACCAGAACAACTGGAACCAAGTCTAAGGCACCCCTCCTACATGTGGCTGCATAGCCGAGGGGATTTCCTCAATCTCGGCCATAGGAACGACACGAGTGAGCGTAGTGAGGTTTTTCTCGACTCGTAGTAAGATTCTATCATCCTCTATGGCTGGGGTCCTCCCATAGCTGTTGGTCCTCCTGCCACTACTAGTCTTGCCTATGGTCATGGACGACACCGAGTCCTGGTGAAGTCTGCTGGTTGAATAGGCCCCACATCTATACATAATAGATTCATAAGTCAATAATCTACACACACATAAAAAGGATATATACCAAAATTAAAAAATTAATAAACTTTAAAATATATGCTACCTATCTCACCATGCTCCTCATTGGGAGGCAGAGGCATGCATGGGTCTCCGATGAAGCTAATCCCTGCATAGGGGTAATCCTCGATCACCAGGATCTGACGTGCCCACCAGTCAAAAAATTTGTCATCAAAATCCTCTATATTCCTTCCTCCACTCTGTCTAGGCAAAAAATATGCCCACTTTCTCACTACCGAGAAGGAGGCTACATGCCCCTCTACCATTTATCTGGGACTAAGACTAGGCACCCTCTCAAGGAAGGAGCATAGAATAGTACCAAACTTGAAGTTCTTGTTGGTATTCCACCAACACTTTGTAAGCTGTCTCTTCATGCATACAAGCATGGTGGTACTCTAGTAAAAAATAGTTTCCTTTGAACACTGAAGAACACAATGCATATGTGCACGTGAGGCCTGATGAAATGCCACCGATCCAGTGATATTTTTGATTAGAAGTAGGATCAATTGTAAAGAGAGGCTGGTGATCTTGGGGAACAGAACTTGAAAACCTACTTTTTCAGTGTTATCCTCATAGTACATCCTGATGTAATCCTCAATGTTGAAAGACCTTGGAGGAAAAGTCCTCAAGTTGACTGGTTCCCCTCTTCTTGAGAGGTCAGACAGAAAGTATATATCCTATATGGTTAGGGTCAGTGATTGACCCTCCAACATAAATTACTCTTCATCATGATGCCAACACTCCACAAGAGAATTGAGAATCCTCGATTGTGCCCTCATAAATGGACACTGGAAGAACTTCCATAATCCGCACTGTTTTAGTGCAGCAATGGCCACAGGGTCCTCCTCGACCAAAATGTGAAGCTCCTCATGATCTCTCTCCCTCCAGTGAACATACATCGTGTCACATGACAAAAGTGGAGAGGAGTGAATTCTTTCTTTTTTTATTTTTTCAATGTAAAGGAGGGTATACATGCGTTGTTTACTACACAGTCGCGTATGTACGTGTGATGTTTATTATTCTACCCGAGTACATGCACGGTCTGGACTTGGAAAACCTGTGTACACACACGGCCAACCTTTTTAAAAGAGTGCACCCCTCCTGAACTAAAAATTAAACTACAAAGGAGGAATTGAAATGCAAGCATAGGTATTTTGTACTTACTTGGTCCAAACAGAAGGTCATTTCATCCATTGTAGTTCCCAAAATCCACTCTTTTAATGAAGAGGTTTTTTGACCTTTAGGTTAATTTCCAATTTGCAATGGTAAAATGAGCTTTCCACCTCTATTTATAGACGTTTTTGGCCATTTTTTCCCTTTTTGGTCCTCTTTGTCATTTTTCCTGGCTTGGTGGTTACTCAAATTCACATTTGAGCTTTCTATTGGTCGTTCCGGTACTTTTCTCCTTTCGGTTTGGGAAATTTTTGGGGATTGGTTACATTTTTGACATCCTTTGGTAAAAGTAATTTTTTGTAACTTTTGCATATAAGTTATGATTCCATTCCCACTTTTTACATCTCATTTTCTTTTCCACTTTTCCATAGGATCTGTTGATATTATGGTAGCTGCGGGAGGTATTTACCTCCACGTGTAAACCTGACAAGGATAGAATACTCCCGGAAGCAAGAAGAAACCCTAATGAGTTGGCTAATAACCCTAGAAGACTTGTCGGCTCAAGAAGATAATTTATATTAGGTTATTAGCCTCCAAGAGAAGAAGTCGGCCAGAAATAATAATATATATTGAACAGACAGATACCTAGAATGAGAAGTTGGCCCAGATAGTTAGCCAAAATTAGTATAAATATAGGAGGCCAGTTCTCATTCTGGTAGGCAGTCTCAGAACTGTAGAGCAACAACTTGTGCACACTACAGTGCCTAGTCTTGTGCGCAGGTTTGAGGAGAGCTGCCATTGTAGTTGGAAGATCTCGTTTGGCTCAGACTATCTCTTGGCTAGGGTTTGGAACATCTAATCAACTCTTGTTGGTGCGCTATCCTTGGGGAAAGGTGCGCTACCCTTTGTTTGGATATCTAGCCTAGGGTTTTCTTCTGGAGTGATTCTCTATCAAGGTTAAGGTGCTAAGAGGGTGGATTCGGCCTATGGTTGAGTGACAATAGAGATATTGTCAATGGTAAAATGAGCACATCCATTACATTCTAACAGGTTATGGGCCCACACCTCCTTCATTCAATCTAACCACTGGAAGGAAACATAGCTGTAAGGATATTGAGCTCTTTGAAGAACTGTCGCTAGGGTTTCTAGCAGGAGCAGTCACCATAGCACTTCCGTTGGGGTTACTAGAAGGTGCAATTGTAGAAACCCTAATCCTCTCATTGAGTCACCTTAAGTGAAGGGATTGACCTAATATTCAGATAGATCAGTGCGCCCTAGCCTAGCGCATCTCCTGGTACTCATAGAAAGCCTAGATGTGAAGTTTGAGTTTTCTTTGGTCAGATATAGGGTTGACCAAGTCCAAGCAGCCAAGACTTACTCTATGAAGTCAGAAAACAGGTTATATGGAGCTTCTAACTTCAGAGCATGGAAGACAAGGATTGACCTCATCCTTGCCAAGAATAAAGTGCTAGATATCATGAAAGGAAAGATCGTGAAGCCAGAGTTTGAAGAAAGAAAAGAGAAGGAATCGTATAATGTTGCAGCTATGGAGAAGTTCAAAGATGGTGACATCAATTCCATGAGTATCTTAGTGGATTCCATAAGAGACCACTTGATACCCTACATCTCCCACCTTGACTCATCGAAGAAGATGTACGATGCCCTAACAAACCTCTTCTCAGTCAGAAACATTAGACAAGTAATAAGTCTAAAGAATGAGCTCTGTAACATGAAGATGAATGATGATGATAGCATAAAATCATAATTTATGAGGATATCCTAGTTAAGAGATCAACTGCAAGCTATTGAAGAGATCATTTCAGAGGAGGAATTGGTAAACATAGTACTCAATGGTATTCCCAAGACATAGGATGCATTTGCTGCAAACATGAACACAAGGAAGGAGTATCCTACATTTGAAGAACTTTGGACTTGCTGTGCTCAAGAAGAATCAAGGATCGATGCAAAAGAGAAACTCTAAAATAGGTACGATGATCAAGCCTTCACAACAAGATTCAAGAATTTCAGGAACAAAAGTAAGTTTGGTTCAAGGAAGAAGCCAAATCAAGAGAAAGATATTTCAAAAGTACAATGCTTCAACTGTCAAAAGTATGGTCACTACAAGAATCATTGTCCCGAGCTAAAGAAAAGGAAGGGGACACACAAAGCATTAGTTGCTGAAGAAAAGGAACCTACAAATAAGACCAAGCATGATGAAATAGATTTCTTCTTCTGAAGGTAACAATACTCTTCTTGGTTCTTGTACATATCTTGTTTGCATCGTCTCTGTTCATATCTTGTATATCTATCTCTTGGAAGATAATGTGTTCCAAGAAGAACCATACCTATGGAAAAACACAAAATAAGGCTTGATATTATTATACAAGTTAGATCATACAAATCATGTGGAAGCTATTACAAGATAATCCAAAATTAGAATCAATCTTGAAGAGACTTAGAAGAAGCAAAGACAGAAAGAAGTTAGAAATCAAGACAAAATTGGAGAAAGACTTATGATGTTTTGCAGAAGACAGTAAGGATGTAGAAAGAAGCATGGACTCTGTTAGATGGAGGGAGAAGATTATATGCACTCATACATGAAGCAAGGATTAGGAGGGAGCTAATTCTATGATCCATTGAATATGATGAAGTATATATCCATGGTAGCATCCATGAAGACAATACATGTTCAGTTCAACCGCAGAAGAAGACTTCTTTGAAGAGAAGCTTTAAAATATCCCTGGTTCTCTATCCACATCCGTGATCCTATGATGAAAGAAAGAAATGGAATCTTTAGGGCATGGAATCAACTCCATGGACCCAATAGCTAAATAAAAACATTAGAAAGAACATGAAGATTCCAAGAGAGAAAGAGAATCCATAACAACCAGTAATTGTATTAAGAATCAAAAGATTACCAACCTGATATGAACTCACTAAGAACAAACAACTGAAATTTGTGTTGAAGAACAATGTATATATGCAAGCATCACAAGATCCAAAACTAGGGGTTCTCCTAGATGGAGGGAGAAGACTATGATGACTACTCGTTCTGATAAACCAGACATACCTCTACATAAGTCGTTATATCATCTATGGGTTGGAGTTCTACATTAGATGAATGCAAAGAATGTTCTCCAGAGAAATTTAATAAAGAGAGTATGAAGAGCAACCTCAAGACTTTGAGGCATACCAGAAAGAGACCCTTGTATGCAGATAGAAGAAGATGACTTCCAGTGCACCTCAGAAGCGTGGTGAAGATTCTCTATAACATAGATATTATATCATAATGATTACTTAGAAGATCAAGATGATAGATTTTCAATCCATGACAAAGATATCATGATGAAAGAAGAAGTGCCACATGGATATGTTCCAGTTTTCCAAACAATGATATACTTTATTGATCATAACTACATGAAGCCTTCAAAGAAGACCAGTCTTCCAGACCAAAGAACATTTGAAATCAAGCATTACATTATCTGTGATGAAGTCTAGAAATGAGAAAGTGGTTCTCCAATACATATCTCCACAGATGAGTAGATAAGCAGACATTTTGATGAAACTTTTGTTCAAGATGAAAGAGTTTGCATACTCAAGCTAAAGCTCATGGAGATGAATTCCTTATTGAAAAAGGAAGATATGACTCCTAGGTTGGGAGGGAGCACTGATGTATTATTGATTGATGGACAACCATTTTTCAGTTCAAAGAAATGGTCCAAGATGAGAAGTTTCCTTTCTAGTTCAGAAAGTGGACTGAGATTTCTGATGGACAACAATTTCTCATTGTGGATAACATGGGAAATGGTCCAGATTGCTGATGTATCATAGACAATGACTTCCCATTGTGGTTAACATGGGGAGTGGTCTAGGGCAGTCTCTCTTCTTGAGGGCTAATCAAGAAGACTAGCCCGCCTTGACGGACAATGATTTCTCATTGTGGTTAACATGAGGAATGTTCTGTTTTGGAGGTTGGTACATGAAAATATTTTCCTCTTGTGGTTAACAGAGGAAATTGTCTGGACAATCATTCCTTAGGGTTTATACATTCTCTCCAAGGTGCACTTTGATTAGTGTAGGAGGAATGGCCCAGGGTGGGGAATGGTCCAGGCTCAACAATCAAGGACAAACATTCCTTAGGGTTTATACATTCTCTCAAGGGTGAACTTTGATTAGTGTAGGAAGAATGGCCCAGAGTGGGGAATGGTCCAGGTTCATAAGATAGGACAATTATTCTCACTTTCTTGAGAAGAATAGTCCATATATCTCATTGTTCTACTCCGAGGGAAGATATTCTTTCAGATCTCAGAGATGCGAGTGAAATATTGGCCCAAATGATTCAATTTATATCATAACATTGTTTCTGTGCAGGTTGATATCAGATGATTGTTATGAAGACTATATGACAATAGATTTATACTACTGTGGTGAATGTGTTCCACTGTTCGTGACTATACATTGTTGATCAATTACTTGTGTGTTACTTGGTGTGGTAGTGTACCATCGGATTGTAGTTATGTACTACTATGGATAGACACATTTGTGTTCTATTTTGTTTCGATTTCCTTGAATACTATCAATAGTATTGGAAATGATTATTAGTTAGATGGATAATCAAAGGATAGAGATTTCCCAGACGAAAAATGGTTCAGAGAATTTACTCTTCTAGATTAGAAGAATGGCTCTTGTATCGCTATGTGGAGTGAGCATCATGTATGATTATTCAGATAGAGTATGGTTTCGAGAGATGATGCAACTGATGACATTGATGATGATGATGGTGCTCATGATCTAGTCATAATCTAGTCTATACAACTATGTTGATGCTACTGGGTGAATGGTATGTTTTTGTGCTCAAGACCATTACTTGTAATACCTCCCTAGTTAGGAGGGAGTGTTGATATTATGGTATCTATGGGAGGTATTTACCTCCATGTGTAAACTTGACGAGGATAGAATACTCTAGGAAGCAAGAAGAAACCCTAATGAGTTGGCTAATAACCCTAGAAGACTTGTCGGCTCAAGAAGATAATTTATATTAGGTTACTAGCCTCCAAGAGAAGAAGTCGGCCAGAAATAATAATATATACTGAACAGACAGATACCCATAATGAGAAGTTAGCCCAGGCAGTTAGCCAGAATTAGTATAAATATAGGAGGCCAATTGTCATTCTAGTAGGCAGTCTTAGAATTGTAGAGAAACAACTTGTGTGCACTGTAGTGCCCAGTCTTGTGCATAGGTTTGAGGAGAGCTGCCATTGCAGCTGCTGCAACTAGAAAATCATGTTTGGATTGGACTGTCTCTTGGCTAGGTTTTGGAACATATGATCAGATCTTTTTGGTGCGCTATCCTTGGGGAAACGTGCACTAACCTTTGTTTGGATATCTATCCTAGGGTTTGTTTCCAGAGTGATTCTCTGTCAAGCTTAAAGAGCTCGGAGGGTGGCTTTGGCCTATGGTTGGGTGACAATAAAGATATTGTTAATGGTAAAATGAGCACATCCATTAAATTCTAATAGGATCGACCCCACCAAAGTGCGACATGGAACCTCCTATGCTTCTTTAGAAGTGTCGTAATTAGGTGGTAGAGCCTACCTTTACATGGATGCCCTAAGTAGATCCTTTGTTGCTTTTTTGGCATCCATGCTGCCAGTTGTGACTATAGGATTGGGAGTCCTTGTTAGTCCTATCATGATTACATAATGAAGCCTCATTATTTTGTTCATCATCATCCTAGGCCTTACCCTTGGGACTCCCTAATGAGCACACTTTGTTGTCTTTCACTCTCACTTTAAAATTTGAAAGTAACATCCAATGAGATTGTATTTATTCTTTTCGATCTCATATAGATTACTTGAGAAAAGTATCCCCTTGGATTCTTCTTTAAGCCCTTTTCAGACTCTCTAAAAATGAAAAGATTGTCGAGTGATCTTGTTTCCCTTCAGGCTTGCCAAACTTAAATTTGAAGGCACGTCTTTCCAACGGTAGTTTACCCCTTTTTTAGTCCAGATGGCTAATTTTACGAATAAAGGTATGCTCTAGGAACTTTGGTTCACTAGAAGAATATTCTCAGGCATAAGTTTAACCCTTTTTCGGGCCCGAGGGACAAACTGTTTGAAAAATGAACATTCTCCTTGGTTTTGGTTTATCACCTTTTTTGGGCCTTGGATATTACTTACAAAAAAGGAACCCCCCCAGAGTCCATATTTAATCTCTTTTCAAACTCCCTAACATTGAAAAGATCACTAAGGGACCTTGTTCCTTCATGTTGATACTGAGAGGGGGGTGAATCAGTATCAAGTACAATTTCAAAAATTTTTCAACTTATACTTCAACCATATTATATATTCAATTATATCCAATGGGCAATGAAAAATAGTAGAATATTTACATCAATACACCACAATATACCATGCACAATATATGAGAAATAATCAATAGTTATTGTTCAAGGAAAGTAATGAATTCCAAGAGAAGCTACAACTTCCAAATATAAAGGGAGGGATAAACCTCCAATATCAAGAGAGGGTTGACATCTCCATCCTTTCTCATTAACAAACTTGTGTGTGTTGAAAAATGAATGTCTAATGAGATGTAATTATACCCTTTATCTCACTTCCTTTTAACATTAGGGCCGAATTGACACATTCTTATTTTGTAATTCTTTTCTTTATTTGTCTTTAGGGCTGAGCTGTACTTCCTTATTCAATTCACTTTGTCATCTTCAAAAATTCATTCCTCCTCAACCGTTGTTAGTGTTTCATGGAAAACTGCATAGGATATCTAGCTAAAGCATGCACAAACAAAGCTTATCAAGAAAAGGAAGAGAGATACAATATGGAAGAATGAGAAAATATATTCACACTACTCCAATGAGATGATGATTGATACATAGGTCATGATCAATATGATAGAATGAATGAGTGGAATACACTCATATATAGGGAAAAACATTCCATAATTACGAGAAGAAATCAAGCAGTTAGATTTCCTTAGGAATGCATGCATGCATAATAGTGATGGTAAAAATAGAAAGTCTAAAATAGAACTAGTCAGTTAACTCCCACTGAACTAGTGTGTCGAAAATAGAAATTTCTCCAACACCCCCCACTAAACATCACTATGGAGTAAAAAACGAGTCTCGACTACTAGGCCATTTTAGGTACTCATGTACAATGTAACTAATGAACACTGAAAAAACGAGGAAAGAGGGAAAGCCACGTGGGAACAAACCCCCCCGTCAAAAGATAATGTATCAAAAGAAGAAAATGATAGTTTCTAGGCAACTGTTTTCTTCACTACAAGAAGATCCTGCAAAGTCTGAAACTTCTGCTCACTGAAAGTCTTCATGAAGATGTAGAAATATTTATGGATCTGATGAAGTCCTTTGGAAACCTATATAGCCTTGTACCTCTTGATCCTGTGGACCCATCTGCACCTGAAAATATTCCTTTCTGGTGGAAGTGGAACCAGATTCAAAGTTTGATTCTGTAGGAGTGAGTCATACTCCTTGTTATATAAAAAAAAACAACAAAACAATGAAGTAAACTTACCCATCTCTCCTCGCTCCTCACCAGGAGGTACTGGTATCTCAAGATATCTCGAGAAATCAATTCGAACATAAGGGTAATCCTCTATGACTGGGATTTGTCGTGACAATCAAGAAAATAAATCATCATCAAAGGACTCATTGGTCCTTCCACCTCCTCGTTGTGGTAGTAACACTGCCCATCTACAAACTGCAGGAAGAGAGGCCTAATGTCCTCGTACCACTACTCGAGGACTAAAGCTCGTAACTCTTTCAAAGAAGAAAGAGCATAGAATGGTCTTGAACCCTAAGTTCCTCTGTGTCTGCGACCGATAATCTGCCAACTGCCACTTCATACAATCTAGCAATGTTGTGCTCTAGTCAAATATTTGTGAATTTAAGCACTGGACTGCATAGTTCATCTGTGCACGGGACGCTTGATGGAGATCCACAGAACCAGTAATCCTCCCAATAAGAAACACAATCGTTTGCAGTGATAAGTCAATAATCTTGCTTATGGGCACCCGTGAGCTCGATCGGTCTGTACCAGCCTCATAGTAAAGTCCTATCAATTCTGCTATGTTATGCGGCCCCGAAGGAAATGTCTGAAAGTTGACTGGTTCCCCTCTCTTGGAGAGGCCAGTCAAAAAATATATGTCCTCAGTCGTGGGCACCAGTGATTGCCCCTCTAACATAAAGGCCTTTGAATTCGGATGCCAATAATCAACCAAAGCGTTTAGTAGCCTAGGTTGTGCCTGCATAAAAGGACATAAGAAGAACTTTAGCTACCCACATTGCATTAAGGTAGCCACAACATTGGGGTCTTCCCCGAGCAACTCACTAACCTCCTCATGCTCTCTTTCTCTCTAGTGAACATACATCCTGCAAAACACCAAAGTTCAGGAGGGTTAACCCTTGTTTTTTAAATTTTTTCATTCAATAAGGGGGTCCACGTGGGCTGTAATGCTAACAGTCATGTGTACATGCATGCCATTTTTTCTCTGCCTGAATGTACACGTGACCTATCCTAAGATAACACACATGGACCTAGGGATGACCTTTTGAAGGTCGACGCCCCCCCAAAACTTGGAACCTAAAGAAAAAATAAAGATTTAAATTATAGGAGGAGAGAGTTTATACTTACTTGGTCCAGATAGATGGTCGTTTCGTCCACTGTAGCTCTCGGAATCACCACTTTATCAAAGTTTTTTTTTTTTTTTTTCTCTAGAGTCAATTTCCAAATCAACAATGGTGATAATGAGCTATCAACTTCTATTTATAGACTTTTTGGCTTCTTTTTGTCACTTTTTTGGCCCCCCTTATCATTTTCTTTAAACCCAAAACCATTTAGAGTGATTCAGGAGTTGCATTGAAAGGGTATGATCGGGTATCGGGACATTTTTGTTGAGTTTTGGGTAACTTTTGATGGTCTGTGGAAAAATCTCAGATGATCAACTTAAGCATATAGGTTAGGTTTCTACCCTGTCTTTTGTATCTCATTATATTTATCCCTTTTCCATAGGATCGATCCCATCAAGTTGCAAAATAGAACCATCATTGCTGCTTTAGAAGTGTCACGAGTTGGTGGTAGAGCTCACCGGAACATGGATTCCCTAGGTAGATCCTGGTTTCATTATGGTTTCCATGCTGTCTCTAATGACAGTAGGCTCAGGATTCCTTGTTGTTTTTCCTGATTACAAGTTTGAGCCTCATTTGCATGATTCCTTTTCACTCTTGACCTCACCCTCGGGACTCCCAAAAGACATAATAGGTCTTATTTTAAGCCCTTTTCAGACCCTCTAAACATGAAAATATTGTCGAGCGATATTGTGGCCTTTCACGCTCGTTAAACTGAAATTTGAAGTCACGTCTGTTCGATGATAGTTTACCCCTTTTTCGGTCCAGATGATCAACTGTACAAACAAAGGTATACTCTAAGGAACTTCAGTTCTCTAGAATAGTACTTTCAAGTGTTGGGTATGTGTTATATTCTTTGCATGAGTAGTAGTGTCTGAGTGCCTATGCCGGGTGCGCAGGGGGGTAAGAGGGGGTGCAGGGGGGCAGCGCCCCCGAATTTTTTTTTTTGGGCCGACATATTTTCGCCGGTTTCGGGCCGACATATTATCGCCGGGCCGACATATTTCCGGGATGACATATTTTTGGGACCACATGATATTAGGTGGTTTTCGACACATGGTTTTTGCCGATGGTATTCTATTTCCGGTTAAGGAATTAGGGTTTTGCACTAATCCAGGTCATTGGGTTAGGGTTTTGGATGCTGCTGGCTCCTATATGTATATTGTATTGTAAACAATGTAACACAATGTGTATCAATATAATATATGCTGGTTTTCCCGGT
>JZKD02S1674988.1:800409-829703 GCA_000966675.3 Picea glauca
ATCATGTTGTCATTGATGCCAATGGTTTGATTATTTGGGAGATTGTTGGATCATATGTCATTGATGTAAATGGTTTGATTGATTGATGTCAAGTAATTGATTGATTGATGATTGAAGAACATTGTATATGTATTTTACTTGATGAGAATGACAGATGTCAAAGTGGAAACCAATTGATAAAGATGGATCATTGATATGATGCATAGATGAATATGGATCAATGAGTTGTCATTGATACATGATGATGCATAGTTTGTTTGATGAAAAAATGACTCATTATTGTCTTATCATGATTGATAAGGTGCACAAATGGATGAACTCCAAATTGGTCCCCTTATGGTGAAAGCCCTCATGGGAAGACACTTTGCGGATTGAGTTATCCTAGAAGAACGGTTGGAGGACCCATGCTTGTATGTGGAATAATGAGATGAAGATCAATGAAGTTGTTGGTGAAACTATCCTAGATGGATAGTACTTGTCATGTCATTTCCGGTGGTATGTGGAATGTCACATTACTCCTCACGGTTTGAGAGTTATGGCCTTATGAAGTTGGAGGACCCCCATATGAAGGCTTGAAGCCCCCAAGGTCAAGAAGTCAAAGTACTTGAAAAGAATAAATCATTATTTAAATGCTAAAGTAAAGTGACAAAATCAAGATGGATTATTTAAATAATAAATAAAAGTGACAAAATCAAGAAGGAATATTTAAATGATGAAGTATTGGAGAACTTTCTATTCATGGAAGTGGTTAACCCTAAAATATGGAAAACAGGTTAAGTGACCTAGAAATGGGTTAAGTAACATAAAAATGGGTTAAGTGACCTAGAGTATGAAAGTATAAATAAGATAGCTATGGTATCTTGTAGATCATCCCTTTTGTGGATCAATGGAGAGCTTCTAGTGATATTATCTTGTGGAGTATTGATGGAGAGCTTCTTGAGCATTATTGGTGTGGATCTCTTGAGCATGACTGAATATTTATTCTAAGGAAGAGAGAAAGAAGAGGATCTCATGGATGCATCAAATTTTCGGCAATGTCAGAGATCTTGACGACATAATTCTCGATACTTTAGAAACCCTAGTTTCTGAGGTATACCCGGGCTGTCTATTCTTAGGGTGCATATACATTAAGGTATATGTGGGCTGTCTAAAGACATGGAGCGTATGGTGGACAAAATAGTGAAGACTTGTGTTTGAGTTGGTTCCAAGCTCTTGGATGATTAGGCAGGTTCCATATCTGCATTCTATGGCCTCAGATTTATCACTGAGAC
Organism: Picea glauca; assembly: GCA_000966675.3. Classification (NCBI taxonomy): domain Eukaryota; kingdom Viridiplantae; phylum Streptophyta; class Pinopsida; order Pinales; family Pinaceae; genus Picea; species Picea glauca. The sequence goes on from JZKD02S1674988.1 coordinate 801,681, forward strand.
ACTGGTATGATTACATTATTGTCTTTATGAATACTATTGTTTGATGTGATGGGAATTCTTAGGGAATTCTTGGTATGGCTTCTATGATGTGGTTCAATTTGGTTGATTTGGTTGATAGAGTGATCATTACTCTTGTATTTAGTGGTGACATGCTTACTATGGTATAATAGATTCTTATACATGTTTGAGATAACATTCATATTGATCTATTGTGGAGCATGAGAAAGCTATTGGAGAGCTTGGCGATGTTGTGACTGGTTGTGGATCAATTTGGATAGTGGGAGACATAAGAAAAAGTTATTTTAGGCTGTAGAGGATCTGAGCATGTGAAGAAAAGAAAAACCCTAGTTTCTCAGAAGCATACACATGTTGCATTATACATTGGCCACGTGCACATGCAGGCTGTAGTGAGCCAGGGCACGTACACATGTGGGCTGTACTACTGGCAGGTTGCATACCTATTGACAGATTGATATTTGTTGAGGATTGTTTCCTCATCTCAGTTGGTGCTAAGGGTGTAAGCTGAGTCTTGCATTATAGAGCTGGTGCTCTTGTAGAGTTGTATTCTATTCAGTTGTTGTTGATAAACCCCAGATTGTTTTCCATAATAAAAAATAAAATTGTACATACATCTTGTGTTCTTTGTGTTACTTGTGGTGATGACTTATTGATGATATGTGTTGCTGATATATGTTCACATCTAACTGGTTATAAATGACAACAATGAGTAATGAATAAATGTTGAATGTTATCTAAGGAGTTTTATGTGAAGAGGAAAGTTTTTGGAAAAAGAGCCCCACACTCATTCAACCCCCCCTCTAAGTGTGGTAGGTGTGTCCAACAATTGGTATTAGAGGGGGGCCTTCACTACACACCTTAACAAGATTGAAGGATATCCATAGACACACAAATGGATGATTAAATTCCAATCCTTTATGAGGAGGACTATTTTACTTGGAGAATAGAGATGATATTATATTTGAAGACAATGGGAGCAGCTATTTGGAAGGCAGCCATTGGTGGATCAGTTCCATTGAAGAACAAGTCAAAGTTTGCAGCTCAAAGGGAAGGAAAGAAGAATGATGCATTGGCTCTCAAGACCATTCTTAGTGGACTCTAAAGCCCTATCAAAGAGAGCATGGGACAATGCACTTCTGCCAAGGATCTATGGCTAAAGATATAAGAGACATATCAAAGAAGGAAGGAGAAGGAAGACATTGAAGACCACTCCATCAAGATTATCAAAGGTAAAGGATCGTCAAAAACTCTTGAATGCATTGTTTGTAAATGTGATTTTGAAAAAATTTCAAGTGAAGATAAAGAATCAAGTAATGATAGAACAAAGGAAGATCTTGAAGACATTTCAAATGAAGGAAAAAAATCATGTGATGGTGTTGGTAAGAAGGAAGATATTGAAGGTAAAGAATCTCCCAAGACTCTTGATTGCAATGATTCAAAGTGTGATGATGTTGAATTTTTCTCAAGTGAAGAAGATGATATAGAAATAGTTTGTGTAAAGTTTGATGATAGTTATCCCATGGAAAGAATAGAAGAAAATCTATTAAAACTTCAAAAGGAAATTGAAGAGGGTTTATACATGTATAGGAGTGATAATTTTTATACACACTATAACTATCTTTTGGATAACACTAAGAAGTTTCTTAGGAGGAGTCAAAGGTACATCTTGAAGTTAAAGGGAATTCTCAAAGAACAATAAGAGAGTTATAAATTAGAAGAAAAGGAAGAAGAGATCACAAGAATAAAGAATGGAAAAGAAGATATAAATGTAGATGATGAGATTAGCAAAATGTTTGAAACCATTGTCCATCTCAAGACTCAAATTGAAGAAGCCAAAATAATAGAAGAACGATTGAAGATTCAAATAAATGAAAAGGAAGAGTCATGTTGTAAGTTAGAAGCTGAAATTGTTGACCTTAGAAAGAAGATATAAAAGTCAAACAAATTCTTGAATAGCTCAAGAATCTTGGATGAGATATTGGAAAGTCAAAGACCACCATGTGATAAATCAGGTCTTGGATACAAAGGAGAAGATAGACATGCTGAAGCAAGAAGCTCAAAGAAGCATGAGGTAATTCCATCAGAGAAGGAAGACAATGTTGCAAAACAACCATCTACACAAGACAAAGAAGATTTCAAAAGAACAAAGCAAGGAAGACATCAAGAAGCTACTTTTGGGACACCAAAGAAAAGGTATGAAAGTATTTTTCATGGGAATTGTTATTCATGTAATGGATATGGTCACGAATCTTTTGAATGTAGATCTTATGAAAGGAGATATAATGGAAGATTCTATAACACCACAAGGTGTTGGAGATGTGATCAAGTAGGACATATTGCTGTTCACTATAACTCCATGAGATGCTACAGCTATAGTGGATTTGACCACAAATCCCAAGAGTGCCGGAGCAAAAGAAGAAAGTCCATGATGAGGACTTCAAATAACATGGTTAGAAGAAGGAATGAAGTAAGAAAGGGAGACATATTTAAAAAGATGGATGCTTAGAGCTCAAGTTCTAAGGAGAAGGGTCATCTATAGAAGTGGGTGAAGAAGACAGAGTAGCCAAAACATAATGAAATACTAAAGGGAATCTTAAGTAAGACATCTACTAAGAGATAGGTGGGTTAAAGTGGTGACAGTCACGTACATACGCTGGCTGACCTTGCATAGGTCATGTACACACACGCTCTGTTGTGCAGTAGGATGCATATATGTGGTAAAGCCTTGGGAAGAAGGCAATGCACATAGGTTGCAACTTGATGTGATGGTATAACTCTGTGTTCCAGGGTCTGACATTGTTTATTGCAGGTTCTGACACTGTTTGCTGTGGTTTTTCATGGTTCTAAGTTAGATCACGCAAGGTTATGATATAAAATAAATCTTGGGTGCATGGCACTAACCCATGAGTATGGATTGATGTTGATCAAATGCTCATCTATTGGATTATGTAAAATAATCTGTTGGCGTATATGGTTGGTGCATAACTGAAGTTTCATTGATATATCTTATGATGTATTATTTGAAGCATATGGTATTGTTGGATATCATGATGCATGCATTTTTCATGTGGATGGGCTACACATTGAGACATGTAGTTGGTGAGTTGAGTTGATAGTCATGTTGTACATCATTGGAAAGTCTGAGCTTATTGATGCATGGTTGATATACTTGCTTGGTGAAAGTAATGATGCATGATGGTACACTCATGGATGATATTTTTTTAGCATATTGGTAGATGCACATGTTGGCATATGGTGGATACATTTCATGGATGATATCTTTGGAACATTGTTGATGTACATGGTTGATGTACATGGGTGTTGTGCATGGTGGGCACATTTTGGTACATGATGTACTTGGTTGATATATTGTTCATGATTCTCTATTTCATTGATGACATATCTTTTGTTTCATGATGTATGGTATGGCACAAGTTTGATGCATGAACAGGTCCAAGGATCATCATAAGGTAGCATATTGTTCATCTTGCAAAGAAGATAGGGGGAGACATACCCTTAGGGGGAGTCATTCTTCTTCCCATGATTCTAAGAGGAGATATTTATCAGATTCATACCTAGAAAAGAGCCCTATATTTGAAGAAAGAGCACAGAGGCATAATTCTAGGAGGAGCGATGGTTAGAGGGAGTATGTTCAATGTATATTCAACATTACATTAGAGTGATATCCCATATTCAAAAGGGGAGAGATTATTCAGAGGAATATCAAAGGCATTCAGACAGGGGTAGAAACCCCAAGGAGAGTTCAAGTAGGGGGAGCAACCTCAAGAGGAGAATGGCTCTTTGCCATTGATGTCAAAGGGGGAGAGTTAATCACATTGATGTGATTGATATTTATTGATGGGGAGAGATAGTCACATTGACTATTGATGTAGAGCATGCCTTATCTACATGTTGACATCAATAATTGGTAATTGGTGTTGACATCAATGTTGGTATTGCCATCAATGCCAAATGGGGAGATTGTTGGATCATGTGGTCATTGATTCCAATGGTTTGATTATTTGGGAGATTGTTGGATCATATTTCATTGATGTAAATGGTTTGATTGATTGATGTCATTGATTGATGTCAAGTAATTGATTGATAGATGATTGATGAACAATGTATATGTATTGTCCTTGCTGAGAATGATAGATGTAAAAGTGGAAACCAATTGATAAATATGGATCATTGATATGATGCATAGATGAAGATGGATCAATGAGTTGTCATTGATACATGACGATGCATAGTTTGTTTGATGAAAATATGGTTCATTATTGTCTTATCATGATTGATAAGGTGCACAAATGGATGAACTCCAAAGTGGTCCCCTTATGGTGAAATCCCTCATGGGAATATGCTTTTCAGATTGAGTTATCCTAGAAGAACGGTTGGAGGACCCATGCTTGTATGTGGAATAATGAGATGAAGAACAATGAAGTTGTTGGTGAAACTATCCTAGATGGATAGTGCTTTGCATGCCATTTCTGGTGGTATGTGGAATGTCACATTAATTCTCACGGTTTGAGAGTTATGGCCTTATGAAGTTGGAGGACCCCCATATGAAGGCTTGAAGCCCCCAAGGTCAAAGAAGTCAAAGTGATTGAAAAGAAGAAATCATTATTTAAATGATAAAGTAAAGTGACAAAATTAAGATGGATTATTTAAATAATAAAGAGAAGTGACAAAATCAAGAAGGAATATTTAAATGATAAAGTATTGGAGAACTTTCTATTCATGGAAAGTGGTTAACCCTAAACTATGGAAAATAGGTTAAGTGACCTAGAAATGGGTTAAGTAAACTAAAAATGGGTTAAGTGACCTAGAGGATAAAAGTATAAATAAGATAGCTATGGTCTCTTGTAGATCATCCATTTTGTGGATCATTGGAGAGCTTCTAGTGAGATTATCTTGTGGAGTATTGATGGAGAGATTCTTGTGCATTATTGTTGTGGATCTCTTGAGAATGATTGAAGATCTATTCCAAGGAAGAGAGTGAGAAGAGGATCTCATGGACACATCAAAGTTTCGTCAATGTTGGAGATCTTGACAACAAAATTCTCGAAACTTCATAAACCCTAGCTTGTGAGGTGTATGCAGGTTGTCTATGCTTAGGGTGTGTATACATTAAGGTATACACGGGATGTTTGAAGACAAGGAGCGTATGGTGGACATAATAGTGAAGACTTGTGTTTGAACTGGTGCCAAGCTCTTGGATGATTAGGCAGGTTCTAGATCTGCATTCTATGGCCTCAGATCTATCACTAAGACACTGGTATGATTACATTATTCTCTTTATGAATACTATTGTTTGATGTGATGGGAATTCTTAGGGAATTCTTGGTATGGCTTCTATGATGTGGTTCAGTTTGGTTGATTTGGTTGATAGAGTGATCAGTACTCTTGTGATTCAGTGGTGACATGATTGCTATGGTATACTATATCCTTATACATGTTTGAGATAACATTCATATTGATCTATTGTGGAGCATGAGAAAGATATTGGAGAGCTTGGAGATGTTGTGACTGGCTGTGGGTCAGTTTGGACAGTGGAAGACAGAAGAAAAAGTGATTGCAGGTTGCAGAGGATATGAGCATGTGAAGCAAAGAAAAACCCTAGTTTCTTAGAAGCATACGCATGTTTCATTATACACTGGCCACGTGCACACGCAGGTTGTAGTGAGCCAGGGCGCGTACACACGTGGGCTGGACTATCGACAGATCGTGTACCTATTGACATATTGATATCTGTTGAGTATTTTTGCCTCATCTCAGTTGGTGCTGAGGGTGTAAGCTGAGTCTTGCATTATAGAGCTGGTGTTCTTGTAGAGTTGTACTCTATTTAGTTGTTGTTGATAAACCCCATATTGTTGTCCATAATAAAAAGATAAATTGTACATACCTCTTGTGTTCTTTGTGTTACTTGTCGTGATGACGTATTGATGACATGTGTTGTTGATATATGTTCACATCTAACTGGTTATAAATGAAAAAAATGAGTAATGAATAAATGTTGAATGTTATCTAAGGAGTTTTATGTGAAGAGGGAAGTTTTGGGAAAAGGATCCCCACACTCATTCACTCCCCCTCTAAATGTGGTAGGTGTGTCCAACAGGTTGGATAGGGCAAGGATAGGTCATTCTAGCCACCTTTCGGTTAGTTGGATAACTTAGGGGGTTGTAGCCCCCTTTTAGTTGTAGTGAGAGAATTGGGGAGTTGGAGTTTCCCTCAGGTTGTAGCTTGAGAAACTAGGGGGTTGGAGCCTCCTTCCAGTTTCAGTTGGAAAACAAAGGAAGTTTCTTCTTCCAATGAATGTAATTCTTCAAGACATATAAGAAAAATCATTCTGTGGTTTTCTCTCACTTTGGGTTTCCACGTAAAAACACTGGCATACTATGTATGTGTATGATTTCTCATTTGTTCATTGTTTATTTACTCTGAAATTATTGGATGATAATGCTACATTGATATAACACTTTCATTACATGGTTAAAAAGGATTAAATTTCTCTATTACTGGTTCACCCCCCTCTCAGTAATCCAACAATTGGTATCAGAGTGGGTTCCTTCAGAAATCAGTTTAACCACTGAAAGGAATATCATGGAGAGCAACAACTTGTATAAAAATGGAATACCACAGTTTGATGGAAAAAAGTATGCATTTTGGAGCATAAGGATGAAGACATATATATATGCACAAGGATTTGAAATTTGGCAATCAATTGTAGATGGATACACAGTACCAATAGTTCCACCAACAAATGACAAAGAAATGAAACTAATTCAGAATAATTCCAAATCCACAAATGCACTTCTGAATGGTCTTAGTGAAACGATATTCACCAAAGCTGCACATTGTAAATCCGCTAAAGAGATTTGGGACAAACTTCGAAATATTTATGAAGGAGATTCAAAAGTCAAAGCAGCAAAGCTTCAAACTTACATAGGTCAATTAGAACAACTCAAGACGGAGGAAGATGAGAATATTACAACTTAATTTTTATGAGTTGTTGAAACCGTAAATGCGATCATAGGATTGGGAGAAGAAATTGAAAAATCTATAATTCTTCAAAAGGTACTAAGATATCTTCCTATGAGATTTGACCCTAAGATACCATCACTAGAAGAAAGAGAAGATATGAAATCAATAAGCATGGATGAATTACATGGAATCTTCACAGCATATGAAATGAGAATTGAACAGGAAAATATAGATACAAATGAAGTAGCCTTCAAAGCATCCAAAAAGTCAAAGCAAAAAGAAAAAGAACTTAGCAACACCAATGATGTTTTGGAAGATGATGAAGAAGTGGCTAACTTTGTCAAAAGATTGAACAAGGGAACCAATGACAGGTACAGAGGTAAGCTTCCTTTGATTTGTTTTAATTGTGATGGTACTAGTCATTTTGCTAAAAAATGTCCTCATAAGAAAAAGAGAAATGATGAAGGTTACTCAAATATAAAACAAACATATAAAGGAAAAATAACCACAAAGAAAGTTTTCAATAAAATATTATGCACCAAAGAAGACATCTCATCGTCAGATGAAGATGAAGTCAGTGATAGTGAGACAAAAATAGTTCTATTCATGACAGTAGAAGACTCTGATAAATAAGACTCCAAAGAAGAATATGAAGAAGTTGAATAAGAATGTGAAGAGGTAGAAGTTGACTACTGAGAAGAATTGATGTGTAAGTTATCAGAAGAGAAAAGAAGAAAAACAAGAAACTACAAGCAGAACTAGACAAGAAAGAAGACACTCAAGAACTAGAACAAATGATCACAAATTTGAAGGTTAAAATAGAATAAGATAAAAGAATTGAAGAAACACTCAAATAAAAACTAGAAGAAAAAGACAGGATCATTGGAAATTTGGAAGCATAGATTGTCACATTAAGAAAAGGATCTTCAAAAGAAAAATGACGCAGGGCGTGCCACCCAGGGCATGTCCACTCACAGGATCTTCTTCTTCTTCTCGGCCCAAAGAACTTCCAGGCTCTTCTATTTCCCTATCGGGAAATATCTACCCACAGATTCTTTCGCGTGACTTCCCTCCTTCTACTTATCGAGAAGTCGGAACTCGTGACTTCGCGAGTCCAAAGGCTGGTGGTCGGGTGTGAATCTTGCGAGTCCCCGAGCGCTGATGTAAATCAATGCTGACCTCACCCTTCTCCTATCGTGACTTATCCTATCATGACTCCGTGACTCGCTATATCAAGCACCTGGTTTTCCAACTCCCAATACCCGATGCACCGAGATGCCGATGCGCACGTGAGTTGACTTTTCAACGGTCCTTTATCTCGCCGAGACTTTGGACTTTGTAGGATCACGAATCCTAATGCCAATACTCGAGACTTCTCACAACGAGATCTTGATGGCTTCGTGCCACCTGTACTCCACTTTCCAGCTTCGCTATGGCCCACACTGTCCTCCAACGGCTGAGATATTGCTTATCGAAATATCACGATCTCCGTGGCCAAATCCCCGAGTCTTTTCTTGCGAGACCCCGATACACGATCCCATGTGCAGATCCGATGGTTCTCCTATGATCCGGATCCAACAATTATTCTCCTTCTCAGTCCTCACATCTTCATGACTTAGAATACCCAATGCTTGGGCTCTTACCCAACGAACTCCTGAGTTAGCGAGATCTCTCGATCTTTGCCACCTGTCCTCCTCAAATGGATGACTCCTGGTACTCTCACCACTTCGCCACTTCATGACTTGGAGTACCCAATACTTGGGCTTTCACTCTGCAAACTCTCGAGTTCAAGAGATCTCTCAATCTCTGCCACCTGTCCTCCTCAAATGGACGGCTCCTAGTCCTCTCACCACTTTGCCACTTTTAACACCAAATCCTTAGTCCTTCCACCCACGAGACCCCGGCATGCGATGTGCCACCTGTCCACTCACCGACTCTTGTTGCCCCACACCGTTCTCGTGGTCGTCGGGATATCGCGTATCGTAATATCGTGATTCCCGTTACCAAGCCTTGGATACTTTTCTCACGAGGTCCCGATAGGCGATCTCGTGAATAATCCAATGGCCCTAAATAGCTTGGATCAATGGTACAGCCCCTCCTGAGCTTTGAACCTCCCCACACTTGCGCTGTAACTACGACACACCCCTGGAAGATCTAACGACTCTCAGAATTTCGTGAAATCTCCTCCAAAGATTTTGTCTGTCCTCTCTCCCTTTGAGGATTCTGCGAAATGAATAAGTGCCTCTCCACAAGACTCCTTTAGCTACTTCGCCAACCTGCGACGTTTCTTGCAACTTCAAGTCACACTTATCTACGCTGATCTCCAGCGACTCAGAGGCCTACCCTTTCTGAGCTTTTCTAAATTACTTCAACCTCAACGAGGTTCTTTGCACGCACTCCTTGTGGGAAACCTGCGAACACTTCAACCGTTCGAGCTTCCTTTGACTCTACGCATGCCCGTAGCAGCAGTCCTCGAAATATTCTACTCAGATTCATGACTGAGGCTTCCTCCCTTAGACTGCACACTCCTTGCATGGATCCAACAACCCACGTTCACTTCTGAGTGAACGAGAACAAGAGTTAAACTATCTGAGCCTCCATCAACACACTCCTTGTGGATGTTTTTGACTGCACTCCTTGCAGGAATCCTTGCTCAGTAGAGAAACAATTGAACCTCATTCCATATCCTCTTCAGACTTCAGGTTGAAACATGAAACCACATGCACAACATCTCAAAACAAATACATAACAGAAAACAAACGTTCATGAGCATATTATCAACACACACACACACAGAGAACACAAAAACCATGAATCTGAATCAATTCCTTCTATTAATTCAATATCTATACATGGATGTCTTCTACAACTCTCTGCTATTCTCCTATGCTCTCCCTACTCTGAATTATGCTAGCTTATGTTACAATGTGAAATGAGGGTGTCTATATCCGTTTTCCCTCCTGTGCGCTAAACCTGTCTAATCTAAGAATTCAATTCTATCTACCTACATCTAATACTATAAATGCCTCTGTCTATCTCAGATGAGAGCATATGGCTCAAGGTCTGATTACATTTTACCAAGGCACCTAATTAAATGATCTCATTTATTTTTAGCGCATCAACTTCAAGGGAAAATTTAAAAATTGGTGCTGGTGTGTGCCCAGCTATCCTTTGTCTTCTGTGCTGGCTCACTTGTCTCGGAAGATGCTCCTGCATCATACTCCCTCACTTGAAAATTTGCATGGGCTCCTATCCATGAGCTCCTGCACGGTATGTCCATGCTTTCGTATCTCTACTTCAGTCTCCCAGCTGGCATCTTCAACTGGATGGCCTTTCCACTTGACCAAATATTCAAAATATTCTTTCCTTCTGGTTTTCTTACCCACTCGTTTATTCAGTTTCTATTCCATATGTGGATTCTCTGCAACTGGCATCTGTTTCTGCCACTGGACCTCTGGTTTATCATCACTTTCTGCTCCTGCTTCATCAACTTATATGGATATAAATCTGAAACATTAAATATCCAAGAAATTTCGATCCCATCTGGTAACTCAATTTCATAAGCATTCTGTCCCATTTTCTTCAAGACCTTGCATGGCCCAATTTTCTTCATTTTTAATTTATTATATGTTCCCCTTGGGAACCTTTCTTTCCTCAAATACGCCAGAACTAGATCACCAACTTCAAACTGAAGTTGTCTTCTATGCTGATCTTCTTTGCGATTGTACTCCTGGCTTGATTTCAACAGTCGTTCCTTCACCCTGGTGTGAAGTTCTTTCATCGCTTCAGCAAATTCTTCTGCACTAGTGCTGCTAGTCACAGTCTGTTATAAATCCCTCAATTCAGAAACTCCTCTTGGTTGCATTCCATATACAATCTGAAATGGACTTCGGCCTATGCTCCTGTTCACTGAATCATTGTATGCGAACTCTGCTTGTGCCAATATGCTATCCCAGTTGCTATGGTGCTCTGTCACCAGGCTCCTCAACAAGTCTCCCAGACTTCTGTTGACCACTTCTATTTGTCCATCCATATGAGGATGATAAGAAGAACTAAACATCAAATTAGTTCCTAGCTTCTTCCATAATGTCCTCCAGAAATTCCCTATGAATTTTGTGTCTCTATCCGAAACTATGCTTTTCGACAATCCATGAAGTCGAACGACCTCCTTGAAGAACAGATTTGTGATGTGAGTCACATCACTGGTCTTCTGGCATGAGATAAAATGTGCCATCTTGGAAAACCTATTCACTACCACAAATATGGAATCAACACCTCTTTGGGTCCTTGGCAACCCCAATATAAAATCCATGCTAATTTCATCCCACAGCTTGTCTGGTATGGGCAATGGCTGATAAAATCCCGCATTCTGCTTTCTTCCCTTTGAATGCTGGCAAATCCTGCACCTGTCTACAAACCTCTTGACCTCTGACTACATCCCTGGCCAAAAGTATGACTTGCTCAGTTTTTCAAATGTCTTATCATGACCGAAGTGTCCGACCAATCCTCCACTATGTTTCTCTTTCAATAGATTCTCCCTCATGGAGCAATTCGGAATACACAACTGATTTCCCTTAAACAACAACCCTTCCTAGATCACGTACTCTATCCACTGGATTTTGTCTCTGAGAACTAGATTCTCAGCTACTTCATAAGCTTCCTTAAAGTCTGAATCATTTGCATACATGTCCTTAAGATCATCAAAGCCTAACGTCATGACTTTGAACTCCTGCAACAAAAAACACTTCCTTCTCAAAGCATCAACAAAAGTGAAATTTTGCATGTATTCAACCCATTTAACATGCCTCTGATTCAACTTTTCCTGTTGAGTCACAAATTGTAATGCATGGTTATCACTATATAAAACAAATTCCTTTGGAATCAAATAGTGCCTCCATTTCTTCAATGCCTGTATGATGGCATAGAATTCTTTATCATACATGGAGTACTTTTATTTTACCTCATTCAGCTTCTCACTGAAATATGCAATCGGCCTGTCTTCTTGACTCAAGACCGCCCCTATGACAAACCCGCTTGCATCACATTTTACCTGAAATGTTTTCTGAAAATCCGGCAACACCAACACCGGTTGTTCCATAATCTTTTGTTTCAATAAATTGAAACTCTTCTCAGCCTTTTCCGTCCAGTGAAAAGATTTATGTCTTTTCTTCATTGTGTCCATCATTGCTGCACTAATCCCACTGAAATTTCTAATGAATTTTCGGTAGAAACTAGCCAGTCCATGAAAACTCCTCACCTCAAATACGTTCCTTGGTGATGGCCAATTCTTGATTACCTCCACCTTATCTGGATCAATCCTCAATTCATTTGTAGATATAACAAATTCCAAGTAAATGAGTTTTGTCTTCATGAATGAGGACTTCTTCATGTTTATCAACAACTTCTCTTGCTGTAATATATTCATCACAATAGTTAAATGCTTCAGATGTTCAGCCTTCGTCTTGCTGAAAACCAATATGTCATCCAGATACACGATGACAAATTTCCCGATGAACTCCCTCAAGAATTCATTCATCAGTCTCATAAAGGTACTCGGTGCATTCGTCAAGCCAAATGGCATGATAGGCCATTCATACAGTCCTTCGTTGGTTTTGAAGGCCGTCTTCCACTCATTGCCTTCCCTCATGCGAATCTGGTGATATCCACTCTTTAAATCAATTTTTGAAAAAAAAATTGCTACACTCAAGCAATCCATCAAATCATCCATTCTTGGCAATGGGAATCTATACCTGATAGTTATCTTATTAATGGCTCTTGAATCAGTGCACATCCTCCAGCCTCCATCTTTCTTCAGACTGAGTACTATTGGAACAACACACGGACTCAAGCTTTCTCTGACCAATCCCTTGTCCAATAAATCCTGGACCTGTCTTTTAACCTCTTCATTCTCCTGCGGCGTCAATATGTACGCGGCTTTGTTTGGCAAACTAGCTCCTGGTATGAGGTCTATATTATGACTCATGCTCCTCATCGGTGGTAACGAATGAGGTAATTCGTCCACTACAATATCAATGAACTCTTCCAATAGTTCCTGAACTTTTTCTGGCAAATCAACCACCCTTGTACTAGTCAGAACGATTATCGGTTTTATGACCACAAAGAATTGTGGATCCTCCTTCTTCTTAACTTCTGTAAGAAGTTCCTTCCCACTCATGAGAAGTACTGTGTTGTTTACCTTCGGATTCACCTCTTTATCTTCAATTGGATACAAAATATGAGTCCTCCCATTCCTTCCAGGGTATATGTATTCATCCTCCCATCATGAATTACATTTCTATCATATTTCCATGGTCTGCCTAGCAATAAATGACATACATCCATAGGAATAACATCACATAAAATCCTATCATTATATCCTCCTATCTTAATGTCAACTAAGCACTGTTTAGTGACATTTACCTGATGTCCCTTTTGTATCCATGAAACTTTGTATGGACTCGGGTGATCAGTTGTCTCCATCTCCAGCTTTTCTACCATCTCGGTTGAAACGAGATTATCGGTGCTTCCACTGTCCACGATGACCTTGCACACTCTATCCTTGGTCTTGCAAGAAGTCCTAAAAAGACTGTTCCTCTGTGATGAGTTCTCCATCTCCTTCTCTGGTGTCAATGGACCTTCCGCATCACCAACGATCTTCTGCCTTCAACGTACTCTACCTCAACATCTCGCCTCTATGCCTCGGTGATGTGAGTCTCTCTAGTTTCTTTCCTTTTCTCTGGACACTCGAATGACTTGTGTCCATTTTTTCCATATGTGAAGCATGTGATTACTCCACCTCTTCCTCTTCCTCTACCTCTGGTATGAGGAAACCTATTATTATCAGCATATCCTCCTCTCTACTCAGTATGTTGTTCTCTTTGCTCAGCATCTCACCCTAGCTGCGAACTTCCACCTCTCTCTGTCTGAGTCTGAGGTTTTTTCCAGTCGTCCTTGGGCTTCTGGTATTTATCTTGGGCAACCGATTTGCCTTTGGGTTGACTCCTGCCTCTGCCTCGCTGACCTTTCTTATGGTTCAACTTCTCTTTATCTTTAAAATCCATCTGATAGGCATCCTCCATCGTTTGGATGGTTGCCATATTTATTTCATCCTGAATTTCATACCTCAGGCCATTCATATACCTGGTCACCTTTTCGTCATTGCTTTCGCGATGACCTTCCCTGATATTCAACTTGTAAAATTACTTAGTATACTCCTTCACTATCATCAGCTTCTGTCTCAGGTTCAGCATCCTCCTGAACAGAGAAATTTGATACTACCTGGGAATGAATTTTGCCTTCATCTTTGCAATCATCCTGTCCCGGCTCTTAATTTTCTGCTTGCCTTGGAAACGCTTGTCATCTTGTAGTTCATCCCACCACAAGGCTGCATGTACTTTTAATCTCGTCATGACATGTCTGACCTTCTTATCCTCTTCGATATCTTCATAATCAAAATAGTGTCTAGAGCTCTAATCCAATCTAGCAGCTCTTCCACATCCAGATTTCCCTCATAAACTGGAATGTCCATCTTTACCTTTGTACTCATTCTTGTAAAAGATTTAAGTAAGCGTTCGCTCACTGCATATTCTACTGGGATTTCTTCTCCTCTGTGTCCAGCATCCTCTTCATCTTCAGATTCACTGATATCTCCTACATCATCTTTTCGCCTTTGTGATGTCTCCATGTCCTCCATTCTGGCATGAAGATTTCACATTTCTCTCTCCATGTATGGATTTTGTACTTGCCTACCTCTTTCTCTGGACATTTCCCTTTCCTCCTCTGGGTCGGGTGATTGTCTACCCCTTATCCTTGGCGGCATGGTGAATTCTCCTTGTCCTCTGCTACAGAAAGAAAAGAATATTTTCTAAGCTCTGATACCACTTGACGCAGGGCACGCCACCCAGGGAACGTCCACTCACAGGATCTTCTTCTTCTTCTCGGCCCGAAGAACTTCTAGGCTCTTCTATTTACCTATCGAGAAATATCTACCCACATATTCTTTGGCACAACTTCCCTCCTTCTACTTATCGGGAAGTCGAAACTCGCGACTTTGCGAGTTCAAAGGCTGGTGGTTGGGTGTGAATCTTGCGAGTCCCCGAGCGCCGATGTAAATCAATGTTGACCTCACCCTTCTCCCATCGCGACTTGTCCTATCGTGACTTTGCGACTTGCTATATCAAGCACCTGGTTTTCCAACTCCAAATACCCGATGCGTCGAGATGCCAATGCGCACGTGAGTTGACTTTTCAATGGTCCTTTATCTCGCCGAGACTTCGAACTTCACGGGATCGCGAATCCTAATGCCAATACTTGGGACTTCTCGTGGCGAGATCCTGATGGCTTCATGCCACCTGTACTCCACTCACCAGCTTCGCTATGGCCCACACTGTCCTCCAATGGTTGGGATATCTCTTATCGCAATATCGCGATCTCTGTGGCCAAATCCCCGAGTCTTTTCTTGCGAGACCCTGATACACGATCCCATGTGCAGATCTGATGGTTCTCCTATGATCTGGATCCAATGGCTATTCTCCTTCTCACTCCTTGTGTCTTTGTGACTTAGGATACCCAATGCTTGGGCTCTTACCCAGCGAACTCCCAAGTTTGCGAGATCTCTCGATCTTTGCCACCTATCGTCCTCAAATGGATGGCTCCTAGTCCTCTCACCACTTCACCACTTCGTGACTTGGAGTACCCAATACTTGGGATTTCACTCTGCGAACTCCCAAGTTCACGAGATCTCTCGATCTCTTCCACCTTTCCTCCTCAAATGGACGACTCCTAGTCCTCTCACCACTTCGCCACTTTTAACACCAAATCCTCAGTCCTTCCACCCACGAGACCCCGAAATGCGATGTTCCACCTGTCCACTCGCTGACTCCTATGGAACCACACCATTCTCATGGTCATCGGGATATCACGTATCGTAATATCGTGATTCCCGTTACCAAGCCTTGGATACTTTTCTCACGAGGTCCTGATAGGCGATCTCATGAATAATCCAACGGCCCTGACCAACTTGGATCAATGGTATAGCCCCTCTTGAGATTTGAACCTCCCCACACTTGCGCTATAACTACGACGCACCTCTGGAAGATCTAACGACTCTCGAAACTTCGTGAAATATCCTCCAAAGATTTTGTCCGTCCATTCTCCCTTTGAGGATTATGCAAAATGAATAAGTGCCTCTCCACGAGATTCCTTCAGCCACTTCGTCAACCTGCGAATTTTCTTGCAACTTCAAGTCACACTTATCTACGCTAATATCTAGTGACTCAGAGGCCTACCCTTCCTGAGCTTTTCTAAATTACTTCAACCTCAACGAGGTTCTTTGCATGCACTCCTTGCGGAAAAACTGCGAACACTTCAACTGTTCGAGCTTCCTTTGACTCTACGCATGCCCATAGCAGCAGTCCTCCAAAGATTCTTCTCATATTCACAACTGAGGCTTCCTCCCTTAGCCTGCGCACTCCTTGCACGGCTCCAACAACCCACGTTCACTTCTGAGTGAACGAGAACAAGAGTTAAACTATCTAAGCTTCCATCAACGCACTCCTTGTGGATGTTTTCAACTGCACTCCTTGCAGGAATCCTTGCTCAGTAGAGAAACAATTGAACCTCATTCGATCTCCCCTTCAGACTTTAGGTTGAAACATGAAACCACATGCACAACATCTCAAAACAAATACATAACAGAAAACAAACGTTCATGAGCATATTATCAACACACACACACACAGAACACAAAAACCATGAATCTGAATCAATTCCTTCTATTAATTCAAGATCTATACATGGATGTCTTCTACAAATCTCTGCTATTCTCCTATGCTCTCCCTAATCTGAATTATGCTGGCTTATGTTACAATGCGAAATGAGGGTGTCTATATTTGTTTTCCCTCCTGCACTCTAAAAATGTCTAATCTAAGAATTCAATTCTATCTACCTGCATCTACTACTATAAATGCCTTTGTCTATCTCAAACGAGAGCGCATGGCTCGAGGTCTGATTACATTTTACCAAGGCGCCTAATTAAATGATCTCATTTATGTTTAGCGCATCAACTTCAAGGGAAATTTAAAAATTGGTGCTGGCATGTGCCCAACTATCCTTTGTCTTTTGTGCTGGCTCGCTTGTCTCAGGAGATGCTCCTGCATCAAAAAATATGTAGAACAACTCAAAAGTTTTGGATGACATTATCAACAATCAAAAACCTCATCATGACAAGTCCAGACTTGAATACAATTAGACAGAAAAGATATCAAGATCGAAAACAATAGAGAAAGAAAGATATCCAAAAAGCTATGTAGAAACAATCAAAGGGGATAGGAAGATCTATAAGGAAGATTACAGGGACACTCCTCCACCGAGAAGATCCAGATTCCAGAATCACCATTGATAGATAGGTCTTAGGAAGAATAAGAATTCATAAGAGTACCTCCTTTCAAAATATCTTCAACTCCCAGGTATCAAACTATCTTTTTTGTTTTATGTTATGCATGTAATAATTTTGGACATAAAGATGTGAATTAAAGAGCTGAAAACATGAACATAAACAACTTTGAAAGTCATACACAAAAGGGTTATCCAAGAAGGCCTATTGAAACATAGAGAAGAAGTTACAATAGGTTTGAATCCTTGAGCACTGAAGTGGAATGTTACAAATGTAGCAACTTTGGACACATGGCCAAAGATTGGAGAATGACAGTCCCTCCTAGAGAACCACAACAAAATAACAACAGTCACAGACAGGAACCTTAGAAAAGGACATGGATAAAAAAAAGAATCAATATAGCAATGAAGGATGCACACTCGCTCTACAAGCTAAGCAGAAGAAAAGTGGTTGGTATGTTGACAATGGCTGTTCAAAACACATGACAGGTGATAGAGACAGGTTTCTTACTTTAATAAAGGAAAGAGATGAATTAGTGTTGGCACAGGGGAAAACCTAGGGTTCATCTCTAGGAGTGCACCAAAATCCCTAACTACTAGCCCTTTTGGCAACACCTACGAAGCAGATGCAGTCTCACCCGAAGCAACTATGAAGGGGTTGCAAGACATAGATGTCTATAACTAGGGGCATATCAAGTGGATTTATTACAATAGAAATATATCATGCATCTATCATTCAACAAGCTATATCTATCCTTCACAGCTATAAGTTCGATGTAATACAATAAGGCAGGTAACAATATAACAACGACATAAATCAAAGAATCAATCATACACACAACAAATAATGTACGTGGTTCACCCTCTCTCTAGGGATACATCCACAGAACTGTGATATATTATATTAAGGAAAGCATACAGTTCTTGTCTTCGTTGTTGGCTAGCAAATCTCCTTTCTCTTCTCTCTTTCTCTCCCCTCCTTGCGTAACCAGCTGCAGGAATTGACCTTCACACACAACAAAATATCTTACAATACCATAAGGATTTCTCTCTCTCAACACTTCTCTCTCTCAATACAATGATCCCTCTCTCTATTCTATAGATAGATCAACAAAAATATTGTACTCCAAAATTACCAACAAAAAATAGGCCCTTTAGACCTCTATTTATACATTACAACACCCCACCAACAGCCTTAGGATGAAACGTAGGTGCCAAAACCAAGGGCCAATAGGCCCCCAACACTCACCCGTGACTCATCTTGAGGCACTTCAGATTTGATCTTTCTGTTTTGATTTGACTTTGGACTATGCAAGGCAACCTTGGTTTTTGCTTTATGCCTCCTCTCCCTCCTTGTGCAGACTGTCTTTTCCATGTCTGGTACCCAGTTTCAGCTGCACCTGGTATTTAGACCCTTTTTCTTGTGCTTTTACTGAGAGTTGCGAGGCAGTTGGTTGTCATAGTACAACTTCAGCCGACTCCCATTTACCAATCCTTCCTTCCATTCTCCCTTCAATGTTTTTAGTTGCGCAACTCCTCCTTCTGTAACATAGGAAATCTCATATGGTCCAAGGCAATGCATTCTGAACTTCCTTGGGTGTCTTATAAACTTACTGTCATACATCAATACTAAATCACCTTGCTTGAGTGCCTTCTTCTTGATGTGTCTGTCATGATATGCCTTCTCTCGTTCCTTCTGAACCTATTGGTGGAATCTTGCAATGAATCTATCTTCTTCCATTTCAATCAACTGGGTGAGCCTTTCCTGAACAACACCAGTGTCATCCATACCTGTAAAAGTAGTAATTATTAAGCTTGGTACCAAGTATTCCATTGGGACAACAACTTCGAGACCATAAACCAACTTGAAAGGAGTATGCATTGTTAATTTCTTGCAAGTGGTTCGATAGGCCCATAGTACTGTAGGTACTCTTAAATCACAGTCATCCTTATTTACAATCAAAATCTTAGTTAATGTTGTTTCCAAGATCTTATTGAATGCTTAAACTGTTCCACTTGCTTGTGGATGGTAAGGTGCACTCTTTTGATGGTGGACTGCAAATTCTTCAGTCAGGGCTTCAACTGTCTTATTGATGAAATGTGTGCCTTGATCACTCATAAGGATCTTGGGGCATCCAAACCTAGTTATTATGTCATCAAATATAAAATGCACAACTGTATTTTCACTACAGTCTTTAACTTCTCTGGCTTTGGCCCATCTGGTTAAGTATTCTGTCGCAGTAATGATATACCTTGCTCCTGTGCATTTTCTTGGTGGGTTTATAGGTCCCACGAAGTCAATGGACCACTTTTCAAATGTTGGTAGGGTCATATATGGTGCTAATGGAATTTCATCTCATTTGGATGGTTTCCCAACTCTTTGTCACACATCATAGGCTCTAGCATAATCCTTAGCATCTTTGTGTAAGGTAGGCCACCAAAGGCCAGCTCTCAGGACCTTTTGCGCAGTTTCTCTCCCTACGTAGTGTTCCCCTGCGATGCCTTCATGAGATTCTGCAAGGATCAATGGTCCATCTATCTCCATAAAACATCTTCTTAGTATCTCATCAAGTCCCAGTTTGTATATATGACTAGCTATAAGTGAAAAGTCTACAGCGTGCACCACTAGCTGTTTCTTCTAGGGAATTGTATACTCACTAGGTGCCATACCTGTTTATAGGAATTGGACAATTTCTGCGAACTGGTCATCAATCTTTCTAATGGTGAGAAACTATGTGTTCGACAGTGTATCCTCCAAACTGGTGGGTTCTTCTCCATGTTCCAACCTCGACAGGTGCTCAGGGCCCTTGTTCATTCTTCCTAGCTTAATTATGATTTCAAAATCACATTCTTGAAAAAGTAGAAGCCATCTTCATATCCGCCCCCCCAATACTGGCTTGTTGACTAGATATTTTAGCACAAAGTGATCTGTGAACATTTTAAAGTGTCCTCTCAATAAGTAGTGGTAGAATTTTTGCAACACATACACCATGGCTAATCCTTCCCTCTCAGTAGTGGTGTAGTTGATCTCCGTTGTAGATAGCTTCCTGCTAGAAAAAACTAACAAATGGTCAATCTCCCCTTCTCTTGGTTGTGCTAGTACTGCTCCCAATGTAATATAAGACACATTGACGTGCACATGAAACTCTTTGCTCCAATCTGGAAAAACTAGAATGGGCGCAGTGACCGTCTTCTGTTTCAGTGTGTCGAAGCTCTGTTGGCATTCATCTGTCTAGCCAAATTGACAATCCTTCATCAACATCTTCTCCATCGATGTTGTGATTTGGGCATATCCTTTGATGAATTTCCTGTAATAGACAACATGTCCTAGCGTAGTGTGTAGTTGTTTGACTGAAGTAGGAGGTGGAAAATCAACTATAATTGCAATTTTAGATGGATCAACCAACAATCCCTGCTTGCATACAATATGGCCTAATAACACTCCAAATGGTGAGAAGAAGATGCACTTCTTCATATTCAAAGAAATTTGACACTGCCTTCATTTATCCAACATTAGCCTTAGACATTCAATATGATTTTTCAACAAACTAAACACAGTCCAATCACCAAAATAAGCTTCTAAAATTTTATGCAAAAATTCTTTGAACGCTTCGACCACCACCCTGGAAAATATGGCTGGGGATTTTTTCAGTCCGAATGGCATCATTATGTATTGGTAGGATCTCCATTCTATGGAAAACGTTGTCTTGTGGTGGTCCTCGGCAATTCAGATCTGATGGTATCCTGAAAATCCATCTGAAAAATAATATACTTCTTGGCCTCCCATGTTGTCTAATACTTCATCAGTGAATGGTGTATGGAAAGGGTCATGCAGACAAGCATCATTCAACTTTCTGAAGTCCACACATATCTTTATTTTTCCTATCTTCTTATCTTGTACGACCATAGGGCTAATCCACTCCAATTCTTCGACGGGTTCAATAATCCCTGTTTCTAGCATTCTGTCGAGCTCAATCTTCACTTTTTCCTTGTATTTCAGATTCAATCTGTAGGTTTTTTGCTTGACTGGCTTTGAACCTAGTTTCAAAGGGATCCTCATTTCTCCCATAGGACCTTTGATACCCTTCATATCAATGAACTTGGTTGGAAACAAGTCCTGATATTTGTGCAGTAACTCTATAATATTGTCAATGGTAGCAACAACCCAATAATCTCCGACATTGGAAAGATTCAGTGTCTCCTCTGTCCCAAAGTTGACTTTTTTAATCTTGATTGGTTGATCAATAAATGGTAGCTCAACTCCTGGTCCATCCACATTTCCTTGGCTTTCTGTTTTAGTAATGTTTACCTTCCTGGGATCATCATCGTCATCGACATTGATGTTGTAGAAACTCTGCAATTTCTAGAAAGGCGCAGTCCATTTGTCCTCTTCTTATTCCATAGGGAGGATATATGCTTCCTTGAATACCTTCTTTCTCACAATATGTAATGCTTGGTCTACTGAAGGATATTCACTTTCAAATAAAAAGGTGGATACAAAGTTTTGAATCATACCTTCCCAATATGTAGTGATGAGGCATAGCTCCTCTTGAAGGTACCGGTTGATAGGGGTTGTGTCCAGTGTGTTAATGAATCTGTGCACCCATTGTTCTCGATGAATGTCACTCCAGGCCTCTTCATAGATTCACATGTGTTCCTTTCGGAAACTTCGACCATTATATATTAATTCACAGCTTACTACTTATGCTAAGAACCACGCTGTCATCAAGGTTCGACATTGTGTCCAGTATGTGATGTTTCTTTTATGTGTCCCCCACCATCTTGCTGGTGTGGTTTTCAGGGTCTCATTCATTTCCAACAATATCTATTTTATTGGTATACTTGTTTCAAAATATTATAGGAAGGCTTCTAAAGGGTTCAAACCATCAAATGTGAGTAAGTTACTAATTGTTGTGCCAATCCAATGAACTTCTCTGGTTAATCTGATGAGCAGGCATTGTCACTTTGCCAGGTTAGATTCCCATCAACTGTAGGGTTGATGTAATCTCGCTGTCTGGCTGTTAGTTTGTAGATGTTTTCCAATTCATATGTGTGATCTTCTTCTCTAATGGGCTCTGTGTATAATGGAACTTCATCTAGATATAAGGGTGCAATGACCCTAAGGCCATCTCTTTCAAATGTCATACATATTTTCTTCAAATAAACATCAGTGGAATTGTTGAAGGCCCAATTTATTCCTAGTAATGCCGGGTAAGGGCAACCATCATCAACAATTTCAATTACCTCAAAATTTGCAAAGGTTCTAACTCCGTCGATGTCCACAGGGACATGCTCCAATCATCCGAATGGGTTGACAACTTGTTGATTAGCCATCCTAAGTCTAATAGGGGAATATCAACCTCGGTTTTCCCATTAGTGCCCAATTTTTCTTTGTCATGACATTGACCTTAGACCCTAAGTCGAGGACCACATAGTCTATATCATACTCTCCTATTCAAGCATTCAAATGTAATTCTTTATTTTTCCTCTTCTTACCAATTTAGAGTACTTCCCTATTCAGTAAGGGTTCTATCTTCCCTAGCTCATACTGTCTGATTAAGTTCTGTAGTTCTTGCACATCATTCTCATCCTGAACTAACTTAAGACAAGTGTATAAGAATTCGGTGAGCTTACTTACCTCTTTTCCTTGCTTCAGTGAAACCGACTGATCAAATTCCTAAGTGTTATTGGATAAATCTATAAGTGTGGACACAAACCGATCTCCCTAAATCCACCTAGATCTAGAACAAAGCAAGACAAAATAATACTCTTTCCCTAGATTTCAACTATTGAATGAACTAGTAGGCAAGAATCATTAACATACCTTATGATCACTTCCTTGGGTCTTTTTTTTTCCAGCTTCACTCCAATGCTCTTGTGCCGTCAAGACCACAACAATACAAACCAATCGAAGTGAAGACAACTCAATATATTCAACAGTTAATCTATGTATATGATCAAGGAGTTATACAATAAAGTGACATTATCTTTATGGGAAAGAGACATATTATTGTATTATATTGATTGAAAGCAAAGATTACAACCTGAGCCTTGATGTGGCAAACCTCCTTTCGATGGCCCTTAGCTCTGACACAGACACTTTCTCACTTGCATGAAGAATATCAACCACTTTTGATAACCTTGCTGGAGTTCCTTAGCTGGTGTAGCATCAGTCCTTCACACAATCTTCCACTAATTCTCCAATAAATCTCTTGCTAGTTTGATTCTAACCTTTTCCATGAGAATCCCCTCAATATATAAGAGAGAATAGATTAATTACTTGGATAGGAATGATCCCAAAATATCAGTAAAGCCAGTACTTAGATAACCATTCGAATTCCATCTCATCTTTCTAGAAGATTCCCTTCTAGAAGGTTCGAGAATTCATCTTCTTCCCTTCTTTAGAAATAGTTTGCACCCTAATAGTTAGGCACAGTGTGAACTTCTCGCACCCTAGCTTAATGCAGCCTGCGAGAATCATGCATTCTCGCAGGCAAATGTATTGACAACCTGTGAACCTTCCTCAAAACTGTAATTTCTGGAAAGAGATAAAGGTAACTTTTCTCAGGAGAAATTTCTAATGAAGAGCCTGAGTACACCATCATCATTACATCATCATGACGACCAAAATTATGGATAACAGAATGATCTGAAAATAGAAGGTTGACTTGTTATGCTATGCAAGCATCCTCTACTTCAATAAAATAAACCTTACAGGACCTTGCTTCATGTGTTAACAATATGCAACATGGTTTATGTGTTAAGTTCATGCTTCTTCTTTTCAATGTTCATGTGTGAGGGAATGTTCTTTTAAAAAGGTTAAATATGTGCTTTAAACAAATACACAACAACATAAATGGAAGCAAATAAACCAACAAACTCACAACAATAACAAGATGATAAAGGAGTTCACCCCTCTCTGGGCTACATCTCCTTGAGCCTCCTTCAATGGACTTGGATCTTTGGGATTAGTTTGTAAAATGTTCTTTTACAATATGATGCTCAAATCCAATGGATTTATAGACTGTCCCATTGGGTTCAGAATACATAAAAACCCCAAAAATGACTATTAGAACTCTGAAAATGGATCTTGTCTCTTCCAATCATGACCTCTTCTACATGTGGCCTCTAAGCTTCCCTGAGATTCTCTGTGGAAAAAAAACCTGTAAAAGTCCTCCAATGGATCTGAAACCTATCCCAATGTTCTCAAAGCATAATAATTAGTCAAAAATGATTATTCAATCACAAAAAACAAGCATAGGCTCCTCTGTGCATGACCTCAAACAATGAGGGCTTCAAGCTCCCTTGAGCTTCCTAAAACTTCAATGGTGAAAAACCTACAAAATAAGTCTTCAAATGGCTGTGAAAATAGTGCCAATGGACTCAGAATGTCCAAAAACCCCTAGATGGGATTTTTCATCACCTCATTTGGCCAAAAGACGAAGAAGTTAGGCCTCCTGCCATTTTTCTCCTTCAAGCTTGCTGTCTCTGGTTCGCCATTTTGCACCTGTGTGTGAGTAACCTGGCCTCTGGGCATTTTCCGTGCCTAAACTCAGCACCTACATGCATTCTGAAATTGGTGCCAAAATGTCGCACAATTAGCAGAATTAGAGCCCCCAAAATCAGAGGTGTTGGGCGCATGGGGCCATGTGGCCACGTTCCCCGCACAAAAATAGGCACCCGTTCCAAGGTTAAACCTGGGCTTGACAAGTGGCGGGAACAGAAGGCTGTGGTCGTTTGAAAACCGAACTCCCGCACATTTGATTTGGGCACATGGTCATATAACAAATCAATAGAACCACAACTATACATTTGGAACCCCGTGCTCCATTTAATAAAGGGTATGGTCGTATCAACACACATAAAATCGTGGCTTTACATTTGAAAACACAAACTCCCACGCCAACCGTTTTAAATGTGTATCGGTCACATGGATAACAATGTAACCATGGCTATATAACACACCCCTGTGCGCGTTATGGTTACATGTATAAAATAATACGACCGCGGGCCAAACTCCGTGTAATGTGGTCACATGTGAAATGTAATACAACCACAGCTTTGTTTATGGTTTAAAAATACCGCACAAAAAAACACATGGTTATGTGAAATGGAGCACGCGAATAGGTAACCAATGGTCACCTGTGTGACCACCGAAACCGTGGGCTGGGGCTAGGCCCCAGCCCGACCCCTGCGCCAAAATGAAATAGTTTTAATTTAAATAATTTCAAATATATATGTATAGTAAGAAACACTATGTGACGCGATGGTAAGGCGGAGTTTGTTAAAGCGTTCACCGGTGGGGAGGTCCGGTGGTCAAACCCCGCGGCCTCCATAAAATTTTAGCAAACAAACCATACACCAACAACCAATAAAGGGGTGCCACGTGGTAGCCCATGATTGGGCCACGTGGCACCATGCCATTTGCCCAAAATTTGCCACGTGTCGCAATCTGATTCGCTCACTGTCAACCAATCAAAAAATTCCACGTCAGCAGGTGCCATGTCACCATACAGTCACCACGTCATCATGTACGGACTGCCCAATCAGCCTGTACGGACTGCCCAGTCAACGTCCCTTTTTTTACCTGTTTGACATTCCGAACAAATCGTGATATCTCTCACTCCCGACATCCGTTTGAGACGAAACAAGTTGCGTTGGGTTCGTGACGACGAGGGATACAAACCCATTTGTTTTGGGGCAATTCCGAGAACTTTGAGTTTTGAGCTAAAATTTGACCCCTGGTCCAGATTTTGATCACACCTTCCCACTGAAAGGATTTTGGACCCAAAAAAGATTATGATTATCTATCTGAGCTTCAATACTCTTCTTCTTTCAAGTTCTATCAACTAATTCTACTTGAAAAGTCTTTTCGACAATCACCTGGATACTTTGACATGCCTTGCACTGCAACTAGCTATGTCCCTCAACCACTGCTCTCTGGCTGCTGCTGACCCACTGTTCTCTCTGTGCTTAGAAGAATACCAACCTTCCCACTGAGAATCAAGTCCCTCTTGTGAACTCTTTGACATCAACACAATCAACTCTCCAATGGCTGCAAAAACTTCCCTGCGACATCTTGTCACAAGCCAAGAAAACCATCAATCTTGAAACAAATTGACACAAGACTGAAAATGATGCCAACAAAGTCTTTTTGAACTTCAAGCAAACTATCGCATCTTGTACTTCATCAAAGCACATGGTGTTTTCCTCTATCTCGATGTACTCAAATTGACTTACAAACCAACAAACACCATCGACTAAACACAAGTCGAAAAACATGATCGACACACATGGTCGTCAAGACAACATCGACACCAGTGGAAACTCATTTGAAACATATCAACCTTTCAAAATGACAAGTCGACAAACATGATAAACAATCATGTCACAATCATGAATCATTCATGATGAACTATCACCAAGTTCAATGTTTACACACTCACAAAAACATATGCATGTGCATAGCTCTTCAACTCTCCTTCCAATACAAACCTAAGTATCTAAACCCAAAACATGTGGGTGCCTAAGAGCTGAATATGAAAAATATATGTGGCTGTAACAAATGAGCAACATACCCCTCTTTTACTTCCTCTTGACTAGGTGGTATAACACAAGTATGCATTCAAAAGAAAATGCATTCACATGCAAACTTGCATCTTGCAAGTTATGATAACTGCTGTAACTTGTCAAACTTCAACAAAAATGAATAGATAAGGCTGAAATGTGCATCTACAACAGAAAATTGCAAGCCTTACTTACTCAAGAAATCTAACCATTTCTTACCGAGCCAACTCAATGGTGAATTTTTCTGCTGAAAATCGTCTTCTTGTGAATCCTCCTGACTCACATCGATGATGGAATCTCCTCTTCCATTCTTGCCAATATTTTTATCCAACTGCTTCTTTTGCTGTGATGAGTGGTTGGATGCAATTTCCAACATTGGTCAATGAGATGACCCCTCTTCTGACAATGAGTGCAAATCTTTTAGATGCTCTTTTTAAGTTGCCTTTGCTTGGAAAGTTTCCTGAAAGTGGTCAATCTTTTCCAACATCTTGAAACATGATGGTTATATAAACCACAATATGTACATGGACTTTTTCTTCCATTTTTACATGCAAATTTATCATTCTTAACATAATAAAAAGAAACTAAATTATAGGCAGATTTATCTTGAACATTCACCTTTATCGCCTCTTTGAGGGGGTGAATTTGAAGAGTTACAAGCGCTCTTTTGAAGACCAACAAATCTGTTCTTGTCCTCATGGCTGTCACAACTCTTTTGTTTCACACATTTTCATTCATCTTGAAAACAAGCCTTGCATGTTGGAGGGACTGAACTTTCAACAAAAGTTCTTGAACTTTCACCTTTATAGCCTTCTTGAGGAGGTGAACTTGAAACAAAATTTGTTCTTGGAACTTTTTCCATTGTCTCCTCAACTTTGGAATTTGTTTCATCTCTTTGTTCATATCCAAGACCACAATACTTAGGTCTCTCTTCAACAACAATAGGCTCAATAATGCCTTGTGCATGCTTGCCTAACCCTTTACCTTCATAGCCCATTTTTAACAATAATTTGGACCCTATTCCTCTTGTGTGATTTTCAAAAACACCAAAGCATTCTTCTT
>JZKD02S1674988.1:833718-853898 GCA_000966675.3 Picea glauca
TTCGGCGTTGATTTTCGGGAGCTATAAGAGATCATTTGACGAGCCGTCTGTAGCATTACGGTAAGCTCTTCATTCTTGATCTTTTCATGGTTTAAATTTTAGATATTATTGGTTATTTTTTCATTTTTAAGTGATTTTTTGAACCCTACACGCGCATAATCATTCTCACAGGCAACCCATACGGGACCTGCGAGAATGATGCGTTCTCGCAGGTGGGCCTTGAGCCACCTACGAGGTGTTCACACTGTGTATAATAAGGCACCTATGAGCAGCGTAGAACTCAAATTTTTTTTAAAAATTTATCCAATGAAAAATATTCATATCATGAATAAAATCATTAATCCGCCCTTTATGTTCCTTGTGCAGGTATTTGACCAACAATCATGGTGCTTGAGTGGTGGGAACGAGAACATGAGGAGGATAATGCAAATGCTGAGAATCATCCTCCCACCATAGCTGCATTGAGAGATTGTGGTCTCTTAAAATACTTCCGGATCCCGGGCATGAGAGCCCAAGTCAGATTACTGGAGTATCTAGTCCGTATGTGGGATCCATACCAACAAGTTTTCAATGTAGGAGCTCACACATTAGCCATTGACATATAGGACATATACTTATTGACCGGATTATCCAGGCACAGGTCTTATGTCAGTCTAACCGGCAGCAGAGGTGTCGAGTTAAAAATCAGTGAATATTGCAATAAATACTGTGTACCTGAGGCTGAAAGAAATAAAGGGAAAGTGGCGATCTGGGGAGTAACAGACTTGACTCTCCGCACTATTCTCTTCATGATTGCTCGGATGGCTGGGATTTCTGCTCCCCATATGGCATTACAGAGCTACTTCCAGTACACCATTGAGTGTATTGAGCCCCGAGTATTTAACTGGGTTGATGCAGTGCTGCGCAGTATCAAAAGACAACTAACCAAGTGCAGGAGGGGTGAACTGAAACAATTTGGATATGGATCTTTGTTAGTATCTTTCTTCCTTGAGAGAGTCCCCGTATTCAGACTACAGGTTGAGTGGGACTTTCTGGGTCCTAGGGATTCGAGGATGTTGCGATGGTGTCGGCTCATGGCCCAACACGTGGCAGGACCAATTGTCAAATATGACGATATTTTCTTTGACTGGTTGCAAAACCAGATGTTGATGGTCGATGACTACGCCTATGCCAGGTTGGATTTCCAAGGAGATCCGGATCTAGCACTGCCTGAGGATGCTCAGTGGGAAGACCTCAGTAAGAAGTACACAAATTTTCTCCTTTTTAAATGTTTTTGAATTTTTATATCATATTTAAATGTTTTTGTTTTATATATTTATTCGAAGACTAACACCAAATGTTTGTTGATAACACAGATGTTGGACCGTATAGACCTCCTAGCACTTCTCCTATCTAGCGACGAGGAGAAGAAGCAGCAGTAGTACCACAGTATGCTGAATATTACCAGGTGGTGGAATAGAATTTAGAGGGTCTTACAACAGACATTCCAGATATGACTCTGGAAGAGGTTCCACAACGCGATCAACGTCACACTGTAGGGGTATCAACAGCTATGGGTCGACTGCTCCGCAGGGTTGCTAGGGCAGTTGTGTGTTACCATGAACGTCATCCATGACGTCACTATGTAGAAGCTATAAGCTTCAATTTTTGATATTTTGGTCTTCGGACAAACTTTTTGTAAAAACAAACTCTTTTGATCGTTATATATACAGATGGTTTCTACCGATTTACTTTACACTGTGTGAATTTTAATGTGTTTGATTTATAAATGATTCAAATGTCTATCCAATACATAATTAGCTAATGCATCTGTTAATGTATTAAGACATCTAGGAATATGTTGATATTCAATGTGATCAAAATATCGTTCCAAGAGGCGAATCGGCAAATATACCCTTAACAAAGTAGGACTTCGAATAGAGTAGATATTACTTAGCTGTAGTACTACAAGCTGCGAGTGAAGTCACACAACCAAATGACGAATTCCAAGTGAGATAGAATCTACCAATAATTCAATAACGGTGCTATACTCTGCGATGTTGTTGGTTGCTCGGCCAGTACATACACCTCGTAAGGATATAAGTTCATTTGTTGGGGAAAAGATTTCCCAAGAAGCGGAAGCTAGGTTCCGAGTACTACGGCTAGCACCATCAGCGAAGCCAATATAAGGTAGCAAGGACTCCGACATATGGAAATCAAACACAACATCACGTAAGGGCAGATACCAGATAACGTCAAAAGAAAACTAAAGTAACACACACAAAGTATGATACATAAAATACAAGTACTTGTGCACAAATAACTTATGCATAGTACTTCTTCAAGTACAACCCATTCCTGGGTTCACTCAAAGGTATACCATCGTAATCAACTAGCTCATATGCTCCTTTTTCCAAAACTCTGCGAACAATGTAAGGACCACACCACATTGGTTCGAATTTCCCAGCTCCTAAGACATCTTTATCCTGTTCATACAGAAGAACAAGATCACCTTCAGAGAAAATGCGAGGCTTGACATGCTTGTCATACTGTGCCTTGACGCATTTCTTCTGGGCTTCTATTACTATAGTGGCATCACATCGAGTCTCGTCTAATCACATCAGATACAATAGATGTTCTTCTTCAACAGAAGTATTGGGTAAGAGATCGATAACTAGCTTCAGAGAAGGTATCTCACATTCTATCAGAAGAATGGATTCCACACCATAGACTAAACAAAAGGGTGTAAACCCAATAGCGGATTTGACAGATGTCCAATATGCCCACAATTCCGAAAACAACATCGTGTGCCAGCTAGTTTTATGAATTCCTATCATCCGTCGAAGCATAGTTATAAGGATTTTGTTGATTGCTTCAACCTAGCCATTATCTTGTGGATAATAGGGTGTTGAGTTATCATGAAGAAGACCCAACTTTTCTGTAAGTTCAGACATCATAAAATTCCTAAAATGACTACTGTGATCAGTAACGATAGCTTGAGGAACACCAAAATGAGCTATGACATGGTTGAAAAGAAACAATGCTGTAGTCTTTCCATTATTATCGAATGTTGGCATCGCCTCGACCCATTTTGTAAAGTAATCAATAGCTACAATGATGTAACCATGCCCCCCGGCCGAGTGAGGGTGACATGTCATGAAATCAATGCCCCATTTTGCAAAAGGACCAACTGAGACCATAGGATGAAGGGGAGCAGGATGTGACTGAATTTTCTGATTGTAGGTCTGGAAGGCATGGCACTTCTGAAAAGCAGAAATACAGTCATTAAACAAGGAAGGCCAAAAATATCCTGCGCATAAGATCTTATGGGAAATAGCATAACCAAACATATGACCACCACATGCTCTAGAATGGCAGTCATTCAGAGCTTTCTCGGCTTCGTCAAAAGTCAAACAACGTCAAAAAACAAAATCAATTCCTCGACGATAAAGAGTATCTCCAAGGATAATGTACTGATGGGCTTGATAACAGACATGACGTCGTTTAGTACTAGACAAAGCAGGCTGGAAAGTCTAGGTTTGGAGATATATAATGATATCCCCATACCAAATATCATTAGTGCTGATAAGGAAAAGAGATTCATCAGGCAATGAATCTATTGCTACATTTTCCATGGCAGAGTGAGGAAAATCGCATATTAACTCGGCAAAAACTAAGGATTTCTTAGACGTGGATCGATCGAATTCCAAATCAAACTCCTGGAGTATGACAATCCATTTAGAGTACTTGCCCCCTAGCAATTGACGTTTCAAAATATGTTGCATA
This sequence comes from Picea glauca, assembly GCA_000966675.3. Classification (NCBI taxonomy): domain Eukaryota; kingdom Viridiplantae; phylum Streptophyta; class Pinopsida; order Pinales; family Pinaceae; genus Picea; species Picea glauca. Next base: position 837,484 of record JZKD02S1674988.1, read on the forward strand.
GGGTTGCAATGTGAAATCACTGTAGTTTTCCTTGAGAGAATATAATGGCGAAAACGTTGAACAGCTTGAACAACAGCCAAAGCCAGTTTTTCAACATGTTGATACTTGATTTTAGTTGATGTGAGACTTTGACTCAAGTAATAAACAACATGTTCATCATGTGCATCATCCTCTTGAATGAGAACCATGTTGATGGTATACTCTGAGGCAGCAAGATAAAGAAAATAATCATGACTATAATCAGGAGGGAAAAGAAGTGGAGCTTTCATGAGGGACAAATTCAAAGCCTCAAAAGAATTATTGGCAACAATTTCCCAGACAAACTCTAAACCTTTCTTTAGTAGACGTGTAAAACCACAAGTAATCTTGGTGTAATTAGGGATGAAATGACGAAGAAAGTTTGCTTTCCCCTGCAAAATTTGTAACTGGCACAATGAAGAAGGAGGAGGGAGATTAAGTATCGCCTCAACCTTAAGAGGATCTACCCGGATCCCTTGACGTGAAACAATGAAACCTAGAAGACGGCCAGATTCTACGCAAAAGATGCATTTATGAGGATTTAAACGAATGCGATAAAACCGACAATGAACGAAAATTGCTCGGAGATGAGTGGGGTGATTGAATTGGCATAAAGAATGAGCTGGTAAATCATCCAAATAAGGTTGAATGATATGCTTTATATCGTGAAATGCATAAGACATAGCACGTTGAAACGTTACAACTGCATTCTTAAGACTGAAGGGAAGTTTCCTATAGGCGAAAGTACCCCAAGGACAAATAAAAGCAGTTTTATGTTGGTCCTCAGGAGCGATGTTAATTTTATTATAGCCGGAGAAACCATCCATGAGAGAAAATATTTCATTGTTGGCACAGTCATTGACGATATGGTCGACGAAAGGGGTTGGAAAGTTGTCTTTTGGACAGGCTTTGTTAATATCCCGATAATCAACAAAAACATGTATACTACCACCTTTCTTATCAATCGATACAGGGTTGGAAACCCATTCTGTCAGAGCCACGGGGTAAATAAAACTGGCTTTGAGAAGTTTTTCAACTTTGAGTTTGATAGCTGCCACTTTATGTGGATGGACAGGATGAAGGTGCTTCCAGACTGGTTTAGCTTTGGGGTATGTATTTATCTCATGCACAACAATTGCAGGGTCGATACCTGGCATCTCTTCGTAGCTCGAGGCAAAGATGTCACAAAATTCTTTAAACAGAGATGTATAGGTGAGAATTTCATCTGGAGAACACGAAGCTCCAATGTGAACATTTTCAACTATCCCAGGTTTAACTGATATATCAAGGGGTATCATGGGAGAAATATTACTAAGGTTCCCTTCGACAAACACATCATGTGTAGATCCGAGAATGGTCGATATGACAACAACGGTCGACGAAGTCGAAATCTGTTGGTAGTTCTCTAGAGTGTGTTGTTACAGAAATAGTATGGAACAATGATGCCCATCGTCCCAAGGGGTGTCCTCCATGATGGACATGATCATCTTGTCAGTGGGAAAGATGAAACAGAAAGGAGTGGGAGACAACTCATCAAGGGAGGGTGTAGAAGGTGTTGCTGATTGAATGTCTTGATAAGCAGACTCAACCGGACTTAACGGCATGACGTCGCCGAAACGAGTATAATATCCTGGGTCAGGGACTATCCAAGGGTCAGAAGACACAGGAATCTCATGAGGTACAACGGAGATCATATTAATAGAAGCAACTGACGAGCGTGGAACATCAGGTGGTGGTGGAATGGGGAAAGTACCCATTAACGGAGAGTCTTTTAAAAGTCCTACACCAACATTCTCGTAACCCGGAGGGGTTTTATCTATAAACGACACATTGCTAGTACGAGTATCAAAATTAAAGAAGGCAAGTTGATCAACCGTAACAAATTTTCCCTGATGAGGAAATCGTATGACACAGAAAAGTGTTGACACAATAGTGCGCATAGAATCGATCCAGCTACGACCAAGTAGAATATTATAATCCAGGGGAACATCAAAAACTTCCACTTCAACTTGGACTGTCTTACCTTCTAGAGTAACATGCAACGATGGAAGAACACCGTAAGGCTTAAAACCAGAGCCATTAAAGGCTTTCAAAGTATTTTTTGATTCATTTAAAGGAGGATTTCCAACAAGCAAAATACATTACACACATAGAGGCACCCTCATCGATAACAGTGCGACAAATATTCTTGTCGGCGACAACAACTTGTATCTGAAATGCAAGCTCGGGGGGTAACCTTGGAATATGATATTCCAAGTCAAAGACTATCAAATTCGTATCTTTTGGATCAATTCCACCTATAGCTTTCAACAGAGCCCTTCATTCTGCAGGACAAGATTGAATAACTTCAAGGGCAGACATCGTTGAAGGTGCTTGGGCCAGATCTTCGACAATGCTATAGTTCTGGGCTGCACGAGCATGAGGATTAAAGGTTGATTTCTTAACGACACCTTTTGGGGGTGGTCACAGAACTGTATCAAGGCTCGATCGTTCGAGATGAAGAGGACCATTCGTAGGTGGAGTCGGTGGAGAGGGTTGTACCAAATCAGGAGGTAAATTGTCAACCTTCTCCTTAGATGGAGTATAATCTTTGGCTCTAGTCGTGAGTGCAACATTATTTTTCTTAGAATCACCAGTAAACATCAAAACATATGATGTCATAGAATTAGATGGTTGGTCATGGATGACCAACTAGGCCTGTTGTTGAGATGGGAAGGGTTGGGAAAAAACTGCCAGCGTAGAGGGTTTCGACGTTCCTTGAAGGAACTTAGTAACCTTGGCTCGTCGTGGACAATCCTTCGTATAGTGATCGTCACCATAGATAAGGAAAGGATATCATGGCTTGAGATTATCCCGATATTCAACAGGAGGGGTTTTAGTTTGCTCGTTTTGATTATTATTTTTTCTCTCCTTATTCTTGCCTCTCCCTTTCTTTGATTTATTTTTACCAGTCGGTGTAGATTGAACAATGTTCACCTCAGAAGTTTTACCGGTGGAAGTGGTAGGAGAGGGAGCATTTTGAACATTAGAAGATGTAGATTTAGGGTTTGTAGTTGAAACAAAATGTGAATGGACATGAGAAGTACCAATCACACCATCAGCTGCATGTGAGGCAGCTGGAGCAATTGAAGCGCTGGAAGTACCAAGACGAGGTAATTCAGGTAGCAAATCGTAAAGTGTTCCCATTTACGAATAAACAAGATTGAGATATTGAGAACGAATTATAGCCTGCTCCTCTGTAACAAAACCACCCATAGCAATGTCTTTACCAATTTCATTCACGAAAGATTTCGTAAACCATTCTGGCAATAACTGATCCGAGAGTTCAAGTTTAATGAGACGTTGTCTCCTTCGCCACTCATGGATATGATCCGATATATGAGTGCCTTTAGTTTGTTTGAAGGAAGTCAAGATCTCAGTTCTATTATCATAACGGATCAGAAACTGGTAATGTGTAAGAAAATCCATAGCCAGGGTGTTGAAATCAGAAAAGAAACCTTGTGGCAATTCAATATACCACTTCGCAGCAGAACCAGTAAGGGTTCGTTGAAAAATATGTAGACGAATGGAGTCATCCATCAACGAGTTGGATGAACACCATAAGTGAAAAGTCATAACATGATTATTTGGGTCCTCTCCCGCCTTACCATCGAATTTAGGAATGTTCGATGGAAGCTTGGCGGGAATAGCAGGCCATTGGGGAGAGTGACGAATATGATCATTTAGGATCCTAGAAAAATCTGGCAAATCCAAGGTAGTAATAAAAGACAACTGTCGGTTCACTTATGGGTATTGATGGCTTTGGGGTGGAAGCCATGTCGGCAAACCAATAGGGCCGTAAGCAGTCTGCCCGTAGAGGGAAGACCCTAGCTGATTCAGTGGTGGTTGGATAGGATAGTATCCCCAAGGATTGTAACCTTGAGTTTGAGTAGGGACCTGAGATTGAGCATTTTGACCCGAACCCCAAATAGGATTAGGTATACCTGGATATGGTTGGCCTATAGTAGGGACAGTTTGCTGCCCCCCAGCATTTTGAGGGAAGTTTTGTAGAATCTGATTCCAATACTGGGCCAATTCAGGAGGTATGTTTTATCCAAAAGGTGAGGTTGGTCCTCCTATCATAGGTTGTGTGCCAACTAAAGGTTGTGTAGTAATTGGATTCTAACCAATAAGAGGAAGTTGAATCGTACTACCTTGTTCACTGATAGGAATCTGCGGATTTGGTGCAACAGTCGGGATAGTGCCACTAGGATTAGGATTTCCAGAAGGAAATGGAGGGAGTGTTGGGATGAAACTGGGAATAGGATGCCCAGGAAAAGGAGGACCAACTGGTGAACTGGCTGGGGTTTGCGGAGGTGTTGGATTGGAAGCATTCAAAAAAGTATTCAACGCATGGTAATCGGGTGGTAATGTCCGGTTGACATCAGGCATTTGCTGGGTATTGATAGGAGTAAGAGTAGCTGTAGTAATTTCGGTTTGGACACTCGTAGTATTAGCAAGATGGGACATCTCGGGAGGAAGAACAAATTGATAAGTTCTATTCACTGGTGTAGTTTCTATCTCAGAAAACATCGGAGGGTTGATTTCATAGACTGTAGGTGACTTAGTACCAAAAAGGACACGTCGGAAATCACTTGACCGAAAAGGATCTTGGCCTACTACACTGGGAGAAGGCCCAACGGTCGATTCAGAAGATGTGACAATTGCTTCTTTAGAAGAATTTAATCGCATAAAAGGTCATTCACCACAGTGAATGCGATAATCCTCTCTAGTATTGGTAATTCGAAAAGGCTCTAGAGAGTCATTTGATTCTACTTGTGGTGTGGTGACAACTGGGATGTCACTTGTGTCCACGTGTGGTGGAGTAACAACTAGGAATTCACTCTGATGAGGAGATCCCTCAGGTGTACTAGTAGGAAAAGGTTGAGAACTATCTAGATGCTCTGGAGATAAACCTTGCATTCTATGTGAACGTCATGGGGGAGCAATTGTAAATGAATGAAAATCTCCGCAAAGAAATTCCTATGGTCAACTTCGAGAAACAAACAACACGTGCTAGTAAACAAAATCTAGGAAGCAATCACCAAGCAAACAATACCTTCTAATTTCGAAGCCACTAGTTGGTGATGAAATCCAACGTCGTAACAATGAGACAAGAAGGGGGAGGATAAGTTGGAAAAGTTACGCTGACGACTTGCTTAACGGACTTACACCCTGGTGCAAGCTCCCACACATAATCGTGGGTATACCCTCCAAGGAGCCTGAGTGAGTTTGATCAACGTCAATTCCAGGTACCGTGAAGACTTTCCCCTCCACAGTCACCTTGGGTAAGAACCTAGAGAGATAGGCCACTAAGGTCACCACCAACAATAGTAAATCCTGGGGAAACAATCGTCAGTCCGATCCACACACAAGGGCAGGGTATCTAGCCCAAAATAAACTCAAAAGACTTCCACTCATCATTGTGGGTATACCTTCGAGTGCTCCCCGTAATACGTGCAATCTCTACACTGATGTAAACAAAGCAGGGTAAGTAACTCTACCAACACCAATGTGACCTAGTGCTTGACCCTTGTGTTAGAAGGGATTCCCAGGACAATATGTTGCAAATGGAATTTAATACTCCCTAACTCAAGATGCTATTGTGTGTTTTGAGATTTTGGAGAGTGTATCTCTCTTCCTACTCCAAAGCACTAGCCTAGCTAAATGTTGGTGTAAAAGAGCACTAGAAAAGAGTTACTAGATAAATTTTAAGATTATGCAACGTTTTAAAATTTGTTGTTTACTCAAAGGTAACGGAAGTGAAACTCATGTTGTATGACTCTGACCCAAATAATGCAAGGATAATAATGAAATATAACACTTTTCATTCCATGAATCCTATTTATGGGAGAGAGATAAAATTTTCCAAATCAACCCTGTAGTACAAAGCAATGCACAATTTCCTTTCAAATGTCAATGAAAACAATCAAAGGACAATCTCTATGTGTCTTTTTCAAATACTTCAACAATCTCTAAAATTTGATTTTTCAATGTTTTCTAAAAGACAAAAAACAATGTTTTTGAAAGAAAAGATTATTGTTCACTTTCCAAAAAGAATTCTCATTATATCAATGAGAAAGCATAAAATCAAATCATAAAGAATCAAGCAATAACAACCGAATCAACTCTTTCAATGAAAGCAAAAACAAAGAGAAAACCAATTAGTCTTCTCAATGCAAACAAAATTGTTCTTTCAAACCAACAAGCAAATGAGAAACACCAAGCACTTAACTCTCAACTAATCAATGGTTCTCAACCAATCAGACACACTCAACTCTTGAGTTCAGAGAGAATGAAGTTTCCAATAAGAGTCAAGAAATGAAAGTCAAGCTACAAAGGACAAGAAAAACCTTGAAACCCTAAAACTGTTTAAGCATGCAAACTAAAGCAAGAAACATATCAATCAATGATCCAATAAACCCAAAAGAGGTAATTCAACTGATCTGAGCAGTTAGAAAAACCAAAAATCAATTTCAAAATTTTCAAAAATATTTTTTGCAGGCAAGCAGTGTTACACAGTGCAAGAATCTATGATTGTCGCAGGCAACCTTTTAGCAAGGTGCAAGGTACTCGCACTGAACCCTATGAGCAGGGTGCGAACCTGCCTAATTCTCGTAGGCTGTAGTTAAACATAGTGTGAGAACTCTTGAAGATGACAAAATTTTTGAAAATGAAAGAAAAATTGACAAAGGATGGACCCAGAAGGTCCACCAGGATATCCTGAAGACTCAGTGACTGACAAGATAGGAGAAAAATGAAACTAGAGAAAATGGCCACAGAAAAACGCAAAAGACCATAAAGAAAAAGGGAATGTTCCCCAGTGGAGTCGCCAATTTTGTTATTGGATAAATCCGTAAGTGCGGACACAAACTGATCTCCCTAAATCCACCTGGATCTAGAACAAAGCAAGACAGAATAATACTCTTTCCCTAGATTTCAACTATTGAATGAACTAGGAGGCAAGAATCATTAACATACCTTATGATCGCTTCCTTGGGTCTTTGTTGTTCCAGCTTAGCTCCATTGCTCTTGTTCGGTCAAGACCACAACAATACAAACCAATCGAAGTGAAGACAACTCAATATATTCAACAGTTAATCTATGTATATGATCAAGGAGTTATACAATAAAGTGACATTAGCTTTATGGAAAAGAGACATATTACTGTATTATATTGATTGAAAGAAAATATTACAACCTGAGCCTTGATGTTGCAAACCTCCTTTCGATGGCCCTTATCTCTGACACACACACTTGCTCACTTGCATGAAGAAGATCAACTACTTTTGATAACCTTGCTGGAGTTCCTTAGCTGGTGTAGCATCAGTCCTTCACACAATCTTCCACTAATTCTCCAATAAATCTCTTGCTAGTTTGATTATAACCTTTTCCATGAGAATCCCCTCAATATATAAGAGAGAATAGATTAGTTACTTGGATAGGAATGATCCCAAAATATCAGGAAATCCAGTACTTAGATAACCATTCGAATGCCATCTCATCTTTCTAGAAGATTCCCTTCTAGAAGGTTCGAGAATTCATCTTCTTCCCTTCTTTAGAAATAGTTCGCACCCTAACAGTTAGGCATAGTGCGAACTTCTCACACCCTGGCTTAATGTAGCCTGCAAGAATCATGCATTCTCGCAGGAAAATGTATTGACAGCCTGCGAACCTTCCTCAAAACTGTAATTTCTGGAAAGAGATAAAGGTAACTTTTCTCAAGAGAAAGTTCTAATGAAGATCCTGAGTACACCATCATCATTACATCATCATGATGACCAAAATTATGGATAACATTGAGGCATCCCATATTCTCTTATTTCTGGTCGTGTTTTTGATGAAGACCCTTGGTCTCTCTTGAACTCTTGCCTTGCTTCCTCTAAGATTTGTCTTTCTTTCTTTGCATCAAAAGCCTCAGTCTTCTCCAAAGATTTCCTGATACCTAAATCTTCTACGATATTTCCTTGGATCATTCTATCTTCTCCCGTAGCAATGCCTCCTTGGGTAATAACAATGACTCTAGGGTCTACTCCACAAGGTTCATCATATATCAATTGCACTTGTGGGTTCTGCTGGGGTCCTTGTCTTTCCTGAAGCTTGGATAACAACACAAGGAATTCCTCGATGACGTGCTCGAAGGAGTTGAAATAAATGCAAGTGGTACAAGGGTTCTGACAGTCCCTTTCTAGATGTCCTGGCTACACGCAGTTATAACAGATTATTTTTCCTCGACCTTGGCCCATTCCTCCTCCTTGTCCTCTTCCTCTGTATCCACCATGAAGATTGAAGTTTCCTCTTCCTGGGGAGTTATACTGCACATTGTTTCCTTCTTGATGTACTTCACCTTGGATCTTGTATATGTATCTTGATCTTTCATGCATGAGATCATAAGCTCTCTAATCTCTATCATCATGCCCTATTGATTTACATAATGTGCAATATAAGTATGTGGGTGTCTGAACGTATTTCTGCATGTAATAGCACTCACCAGGGTGATGTCAATTTTTGCATACTTTGCACCAAGGCAGTCTAACTTGCTTCAAGGGGATCGGGGCTCTAGAAGACAAGTATTCATTAAATAGAGGGAATTATTCCTTGTCATGTCCTTCTGATTTTCATCTTACACACCAGATATCTTCTCTTTTTTCCTTCCCCTTGTCCTTCTTCATGTTTTCGACCTGTAGAGACAAACTAGTTAGATGACTCAAGATCTGACTCATACCTGAGCTGGATTCTCCCATAGGGGATGATTCAAGATTCATGGTGATCTCCAATGATTATTCCTACGAAGCAATATTCTACTACATCAGGGGGACTCTGATATGTGGTAAGAGAGCAACGATGAACCATTCTTTGTTCTACTCATCCGGGGTCTTAAAGGTCAACTTCCTGTGAGGGTCTTGAATCTTTGATCGAACTCCCAAACATGTTTGACTACCTTTTGCTTGATGTATTTCATCTTTGTAATACATTGGGACTCCAACTTAGGTTTCTTAAACTTTGCAATCAATGCGTTCTTGATCTCATTCAATGGCTCAGGTTGCGCAAGTCCTTGGACAAGCTTCATGTACCAACTCAACGTGCGGTCTCTCAGTGTAGTGCTAAATTGGTTTCTTTTAACAACTTCATTGGTAATATTTTTAATGTTCCACACGACCTCACATAGGAACTAGTGTTGATCAAGATCTTTAGATCCATCTCTTCTAAAGAGAGGGAGCCTCATCTCATCTTACATGGAGTTGCCTAGGTTTCTTGTCTAAGTGGATGATGAGCTACTAGTAATAGTTCTTTGTGGACTCTGGTGATGTGGAATGTTCTGATTACTCAACATTTCTGAAACAACAAGAGGATTGATATTACTTACTTCAGTAGCTTGCGTAGTTCCTGAGGTTTTTGGCTCATCTCGATGAAGTTCTTCAATTGCTTCTTCCTCTGGCCCCATGGGTTCTGAATGTTCTTCATCTGTCAGATCTGCCTCTTCTCCACTGTAGAAACCCTCTTCTTCGTATTTTTTCTTAAATAGGTTCTCAAGGTGAACTCCTTGAAATACTCTTCCACTGTGCGTATGTCCTGCTTCTGTGTCGCTGTCGCTGTCCAAATTTTTGAACATTAGCCTTTTCAAATCTTCTCAATATACTGTATCTTCAAGATGTTCTTCTTGTGCAACAACATATTGAGTCTAAACTTCAGGAATTGTAAATTTTTTCCTTTGGGTCCTTTAAAGAAATATATTTCATCTTAGTTGTATGACTCTACCCTGTCAACAACAAACTCAGTGATATACCCTCCAATGGTACTATCAAACTAGTGATCTACTACTCTGGATACATCATTGTCGACTCTTTTAACCTTCTAGATCAACGTTGATGTCCAAACTATAGGAGATCTATATCTAATATCGAACTGGGTATCAGCTAACCTAGCCAACCACTCAAACAAATCTTGATGGATTCCTCCAAATAATATCTCGTGAATGTCGGTGAAAATGTATCTTTGTAGCCAATCCTCAGTACTCATCTTAGAGTTCTTGTTTTTGGCTTCAACGAAGTCCCTCTCTTGATCTTCTATCCACTTTTGAATCTCTATATTTGATGGGAACCACCTTGACATACCCTCAAGAATATTCCTGTCCTAACAATGGAACCATTTGTTGGCACAGGGGCAGACCCAGGGTTCAGCTCCAAGAGCACACCAACAAGCCCTAACTATTGGCCCTTTTGGCAACATCTGTGAAGTAGATGCAGTCTCACCCTAAGCATCTATGAGGGGGTTGCAAGATAGATGTAATATCCCTCAGCCGAACCCAAATGTAAATATAATCCAAGTATATTTAAGCTAGTGAGCTGTTTAGACATCATTTTTGTAATACACCTTCAATGGTATGGTGTGCACATATACTGTGCAGTAAAGGGATGTGATGTACACATTTATGAATACCATGCGTAGTAACTAAGGTGTGTGCAACCTTAAAGATAGAGGATACAGTGTGCAATAACTAAGTGCGTGCAATATTAAGGTCAACAAACCTTTGTGTATATAATATGCATTATAGGCTAGTGAGCCAATATTATAAGCCGAAATGCTTATGTCTTGGAATTAGGCTAGCGCGCCTAGATGTTAAAGGGACAAATGTGCCTAATTTGTACATGACTCATGATTAATATAAAATACATCACTGCGTGCAGATCGACCAGGATAAAAGAGATGGGGGACTAAACTTCACCAGTTAGGGAAAGGGAGGGCCAAAAGTCAAGGGAATATTATATTAATATTTCCCAAAACATAAAGTATGGCTAAGTTTATCCTAAGTTCTAAAGTTGGGGACAAGTGGACAAAAGTAACTTCTGATAACACAAGTGTCAAGTTGGGGACATGCATTCATATCGCGGGGAAACTTAGCTTAGGATTTTCTCTCTCAGATGAGAATTTTTTCGAACAGAGGAAGGGGGGGGGGGGAACCAACGAAATGACCATCGTTTTGACAGAGACTTCATAGTGATTCCAAAACACACTCAGTTATCCAGTCAATGTCTCCATGACCATTTCACTCATATATTCCATTATCCTTGAGACAACCATTCCACCTTTCTGAAACCTATTTCCCCGTCCCTTTTGGTTGGTGTACCTGGTTATCTTGGAGCGGGATTGAAGAAGCGAGTTGTCAGGCTTGTGAGCAATTCTCTAGGTGAGAGAATTTTTGGGGATTGATTTCCATATGTACTAAACTACAACTAAAACACTCTGAGACTTCTGGTCCAACTTGTTATTGAAGCCTTGGAAGGGAAGTGGGGCAGCTGAGGAACTATTGAGTAGAGAAGGGGCACACTTCCTTGGGTGGGACAGGCATGTGGGGAATGAGAGACTATAGGCTATTAGTTGAGTGAGCACCTGAGACATAGTCTTTCCTATTGTCCATGAGCCTTATCCTGGATAGGAATCCCTTTACCTTGGGTGAAGTTCAGTCCCATCTCGGGGGTGATTCACTATTGAGAGTGATGAATAATGTAATCTATGGCTGGGAGGTTCATGGATGGTCTATAAGCAGTTGGTGACAGTTGTTTTAAAGATAAGTATCAATTGTATGATATATGGATATGTTGTTTTTCTATTTACATGCCCATGTTACGATTTTATCATATATGTGACTATGACTTCTTGTGTGCTTATGGGTAATTTCCTGTAAATGATGCATATCGATAATTACTGTTATTTGCAATATAAAATTCATATGTTACAAAAAGTAATGGTTTATTTATGTTTAGATGTAAAGCTTCCGCAAGCATGTTGTATGTATATGTTTTAGTTGCATGCAGTCTAAAGGGTAAATTTAGGTGGCATTGCTTAGTTGACTACTGGGTATGCTACTGTATGTTCTGCAGTATTGGAATGAAAGCGTTCCCTAGAGTAGCATGGTCTAACCTCATGGCTGGAAATGTTAGCGACTGGCGTCAGAGCATGAGTGGTTTCTCTGGAGTGGCGTACCCTGGCCTCAGGTTGGTCGAGGGGGCTGTTATAGTTTGGTATCAGAGCCTCGGTTCAACACTGAGCTTGGATGGACCAGAAGGGTGCAATCGAAGTGAATATTCATAGAAAAGTAACTTTGAAGTGACTAGAATTAGATTCATAAACTGTCCTTGGAAAAGGTTGGTGTATTGGTGCACGTAGTAAATTTGGTACTGCACGGGAAATCGTGGCACGCCAATGTGCACGGTAAATTTTGGCGCCACATGGAAGATTATTATGTGTAGATGCACATGCTGAAATTAGCCTTGCGCAGTAAGCACACACATAGTAAGGTGCACATGGGGTGCACAAGTATTTCTTAATGCACATGAGTTTTTTTGGTACACGCATAAGTATGAGTATAAGTTGTTTCGTGACAGTGTATTTAGTAGTGTGCGCATATATTTGAGCATGAAGGAATATGTTAAACTTGAAATAGTGCTTGCATAGGATGAAAAATGCATGTGGAATATCGATGTGTAGTATCGAAACTGTGTGCAGTGGATATTGGTGCACAATGCCAAAATAGTGTGCGTAAGTAGTCGGTACGATGAAGAAGAAATGCACAGTAGATTTAGGTGCACGGAGAAGCATTTACCTTGTAATATTGCTATGTACGATAATATAAATGAACAGGTCAAGTTAATGTGCACAAATTCGCTTGGAAGGTGAGGAGTCTGAGTTTAAATTTCATAATAATAAAAGAAAAATAAACACATAACTGCATTGAAGAATTAATTTCAAATTAATTTCTTCTGATTTAGATAGATGAAAATAAAATATAAGATTACAAGAAAAACTTATTATAAAATAAAACAAGAGTCATAACATCACCAGATAGAAATTGTAATAAAATAGTCTAAAATCTGTTTTTGTATTTATATAATCATATTAATCACAAAATTACAAAAGGGTGATGACAACCATTAGCCTGTTGTAAAAAGGGTCATTGAAGAACATGCCTATCATCTCTCGTACTCTTTAACTCCACTACTAGCTGTTCAAAAATCACTGAGACATGCTTATCTTAGTTGAAGACTTACTTCAGCTTAGCGATCTCCGCCTTTAAAGAAGAGTCTAACCAGAACGGTTGATTTTCTCCAACACTTTCGGCCACTTCAATCGTAGATTCCTCCTTCTTATGTCGTTTACTCCTTTTCTTCTTAGCGGCTGGCCTGTTGATGACTAAATCCTTTATAATGGGATTCAATGTGACTTCCAATTGCGAGTCTATAACTAGCTCTATGTGGAACTTAGTTGCTAGAAGGTGCACGAGGACCCTTTCCTCCTTATTCGCAGGAAAGCCTAGCATGTTGCTCGAATAACCAGTCTCACTCGACTTAGCTTTGTCCTTGTATCTCAGGTTGGGGATACCAAAATGTATCTTTATAGAGAGTAGGAAGTCGAGAAACTGAAGCTTACTACGGTTATGGATACACAAATATCTTCATACTTGGGGAGTGGTAATTATAGAACTCCATTTATGAAGTGCAGGCAAATTATGTACAAAGAGCGTTGGGTTTCCATGCTTGGCCAATCCATTTCGAATGATTAGCTTTTGAGTTTGTTACATGGAAGCGTTCAACTGAAGTCACATTGCTGTGAAGTATCGAATGAATGGAACAAGGTGATTTGAATAGCCGTCGCCCGCTCCATGAGTGGTGGATTTGACATGTTGAGACACGTGATACCACATCTTGGAGAAAGTGGTTTCGACAATACCACCTTCTTATGCAAGTGTATCTTGGTAGACACTGTGCATCAACATTCTCGAGACTTGGGTATTATCTAAAATGGTCGTGGTGATAACACCAGGAAACCGAGAGTGATAATGTTGATGTGTATGTTGAATCGAAATGGTGCATATTCTCATGAATTGCTGATTGGTTAGTCTGATTAGTTTCGATGGATGCACATTTTGCAGAATTAACAACAACTCGGTCAGGTCAGACCAGTGTATATTCCATAGGAATGGAAGAGGCACAGAAGAATTATAGTCATCCATAGAAGAGCAGAGGGATGGATGTCCATTTGGGCATGGAAGGAACGAACTTCAACGGACATGGAGAAGAAAGGAATGAAGATATGAATATGGATCAGACCATTAAGAATTTGCAGAAGGATGTCCAAAGCCATAAAGATGATAATGAAAGGATTATGAAAGACAAAGAGTAGTAGGATTACTTCAACATGAAGCTATTGGAAGGTTTGAACAAAATAGAGAATAAATTGGTTAAGGAGAGTAACTCAAGTAGATCTGAGAGTCAAAAATATTCAAAAGAGAAGGGAGAAGTAAAAAGTGCTAGTAGGCATCACCATTATTCCCTTGGGAATTCCCATAAGAGAGCAAGTAACAACTCAAGTCTATCCCTTTCCAGAAGGTATAAGAGATCTGGGGTGGATGAGATGCGAGGAGAAATTAACAAAATAAAACCTCCTACATTTGATGGTGAGCACAAGAAGGATGAAGATACTGAAACATGGTTTCTAGGCATGAGGAAGTATTTTCAATTGCATAATTATTCTTCTCATGCTGAAGGTAGAATCACTATTTATCAACTCAAAGGAAAGGCCTCCATGTGGTGGGATCAACTTGTGCGGGTACATCACATTGTAGAGAAAAGTGTTACTTGGAGAGAATTCAAGAAGTATTTTGAGAAGAAATACTTGACTAAGAGATACTATGACAAGAAAATGAAAGAGTTATTTGAACTGAATCTTGGAAGTACGGACATCGATGAATGTGAGAGAAGGTTTCTGGAACTATTGAAGTATGTCTCTTTCATTAAGGATGAGACATTCAAGGTTCAATGGTACTTAAGTGGATTTCCATCGTTCATCAGTGAAAAAATACAATATGATGATCCCAAGACATTAGAAGAGACCATAAGGAGAGATAAATGCTTATATGACCAGCTGAAAGCAAGACCAGCTTTCTAAAAGGCTTGGGAAGACAATAAGAAATTCAATATGGATCAGAGGAAGAACACAACTAAGACACCATTCTTCAGAAATAATCTACAATGGCAACAAACGCATAAGGAAACTAGAGTGATTGACATAGGGAGTCAAGGGCCAAGACAACCACCTATGCAATGTTGGGGTTGTAAAGGAGACCATAGGTTCAGATATTTTCCTCAGAGAGGAAAAAAATATAGGTCTATTCACAATGTACAACGAGATGAGATATTAGAGGACATGAGCAGAAATGTGCCAAGGATTTATGCAGCCCTGGACAACAAGAAATAAGAGTATCAGTCCCACATGATTGAAGTGGAAGGTATGATCAACAACCAAACCCTTTCTATTTTAATTGATTCAGGAGCTAGCCATAGTTATATAGAACCAAATATGGTGGAAAGTTTTCATTTACCAGGAAGCAAGCATGGGAAATCCTGGTTGGTGCAACTGTCTACAGGAGCCAAAAGAAAAGTTAATGAGATGGTTAAGTCTTGGCTCATAGACATGAATGGACTAAATACCAGGGCATATTTGAACACCTTACCCTTAGGTTCTTATGACTGTTTAATTGGGATGAATTGATTGGACCCACATCATGCTCTATTGGATTGTCATAACAAAGAATTCACTTGCTTGGATGAAGAAGGGAACAAAAGGAAAGTGCAGGGAATTCCCAGGGCATTAACCGTTAGAGGAAATTCAACATTACAGCTAAAGAAATGTTATGGAAGAGGATGTCAAATATTTGCAACTCATATGGAGGAGACACCTAAAGACAATGTTAAGAACCAAACATCAATATAGCATAGAAAAACCTCAGGAAAAGTACTCAACGCCTTGAAAAATAGATAATTTCAGATAGTAAGCCTCTTCGAGGGGGCAACCTCCTTTTACCCCACTTAAATGTTCAAGTACCAGATGATTCAAAATGAAAATGTCTCCTTGGTATATATAGGAGAATAGGAGGTATAGTTACAACTAATGGCCTAAAGCCGACATAAATACTAATATAATATGCCCCAATTAAGGGGTAATGAGCCAATATTAGGGCTTAACATGCCCCTCCCCTTGAGACAAGTGTTGTTTGCAACTCTTGAGTAACTTTGGATGTTTTTCTATAAAATATTCATCTTCCCAAGTGGAATCTTCAGCCGATAGTTTCCTCCATTTAATGAGATACTCTGAAATGGATCTATCCCTTAGCTGGCGAATTCTTGTGTCAGTGATGGATTCAGGATCCAAAATGATTTTTCCTTCCTCATCAAGTTCTGGCAATATAGTTTGAACTGGGATCTTGTCACCTATAACCTTCTTTAGGCATGAAACATGGAAAACTGGGTGTACTCATGAAGATGCAGGCAACTCCAATTTGTATGCCATAGTACCAATAT